>BSBK01003672.1:0-600000 GCA_027943335.1 Chamaecyparis obtusa | reverse complement strand
TGTGAGGCAACGGTTTGTTATTCTGGTCACCAGGTCTCTGAGTTTGCCAATGGTTATCTCTTTTATCCTGCGACTTGGTGATCTCGTTAGTCGCGTGTTCTCTTTATCATAGCAGTTATCTCTTTGGCGGTCAGCGATCTGGTGATGCAGTTATTTCCAGATCTCCCAATGAAGCAGTCAAGATACAAAGGCTACAGTGACTTAACAAGGACTGTTGGATCAAGTTTTGAACAGCGGTTGATGATTATTCTCATGACTTGACTAAGGTTAAGTGATTTTTCCAGCGACTTAGAGAGTAAAGGTATTCGTACAATCTCTAGATTTAACTGCAGTTAAGAAAGATACTCAGCGACATGGAGATGTCTGCAGTCATGTGTTCGTTGGACAAATGTGAATTAAGTGAAGGATTTTTTAACAGTTGTACTCGACCGTTGATTTTGCTTTGATCAAGCAGTGGTCGTGTAATCTCAAGATTGAACCATGGGTTAAAAATGATTTTGCGACCAAGAGAATTGCCTTGTCGCTCAATCTCAGGGATAAACTCAGGTTAAGGAAGTTGTTTAGCGATTATGAGATTGTCTTTAGTCACGTGATCACCTGAGAGATTGAAGTTAAAGTGTTGACCAAAGTCGAAAGATTGAAGAAAATATGACTTTCCATTTGCCAGATTTTGAGACGTGTCCCCATAAGATTGGTTAACAAGAATATGGAAAAATATAAACAGAAAAATGAGCTAGACTATAGTCACCAGATCTCTAGAAGAGATAAATTAAAAAGTTATCATATCTGCAGTCACCGAATCTCCAAATAGTTCAGTCGGAAGGTCTCAAGAAGAAGTTTGAAAAGTCAATGGCCTTCAGCGATTAAGAGATACACTATTGTTGCCAGATCTCGTGATGATTCTTTGTCGCCAGGTCTCAGGATGAATTCAAAGAAGAAATATTTTGCAGCGACTAGGTGGTGACTATAGTCACCAAATCTCCAGATTATGGAAAATCAAAAATCAAAGGGTCTCTTAATCTCTAGATGATTTCAAAGGTTTTAATTCTTTCAGCGACTATGATCTTCTCCCTTAGTCGCTAGGTCTCCAAATAAAGTGAAAGCTATTATATAATTAAGATTTGTCATAGTCACCAGATCTCCATAACTATTCAAATGGCACCAGATTCTTCAGTGATTATGAGGAGTGTTGTAGTCGCTACATCGCCAGAAAGTTAAAATTGATTACCTATCACTTTCTCGGCTACAGCTAGTGAATTGAAATTTTGAGCGTGCCAAGTAATGGCGGAAGTGACATTGTTACAGCTTTCCAATCTCTTACAGATTCTTTGCATTCAATTCTGAAAAATATATACAGTTGGTCATCATTCTTTCAAACTACCAAGCATTTGTAGAGCCCAAGCGATAGTTTTTTTTGAAGAATTTGTAGAACAGTTCCGAAGTTTCAGCGTATCCAGAATTTGCAGAGTTTAAAATTGCAGACAAGATGAGCCAATAGACAGGAGGTGAACCTTCAACCAGCAAGGGCACTAAAGAGAAGGCTAAGGAGAGCTTCTCAGATGAATTCCTCACCTTGTTGTCGGGCTCATCACAAAACAAAAAGGAAAGTGATGAATGTTTTGTTGATGAATTGGCTCAGTGTAGAGATGCTAGGACGTTGGGCGTCACTGGAATGTGCCTTTTCAAGTATTTTATAAAAATGTCGAGAGTCCAGTCCTTGTTTAAAACCCTTGGACTTCAGGGTTAGCAAAATTGATAGTTCCCGAAGTCTTTTTAGACATAGATCTCCTTATTATTTTATCCCGCAACTATGATCCCTTATCCAGAACAATTAGGAAAGAAAATGGGTCTCCTCTGGTTACCCTTGATAGAAGTTCATTCATGAGGGCTTTCGGTATTCAATTCCCTATGGCCACCAAAATCAATTTACAGGCCTTGGCCAACAAATATATTAGAGAGACTGTTGTGGTTACAAGGGAGGTTCAAACTCACATTCCTTGGGAGAGTAGCAAATACATTGCACCTATAGCTAGGTCTAATCCATATTATTTGAAGGACCTAAAATTCTACATGAAGTATATTGCATACGGATTATGCAAAGTGTTAGGAATTGATGGTGGAGAAAGAATTACTCCAGAATTTCTGATGATAGTATTAGATTCCCAGAGTCTTCTTGTGACAAAGGGCTATGATTACATAGGGTTTGTAATCAACAAGATGCATGAGGGTTTGCAGGCTTTGAAAGATTTTCCATCTGGTCCTGCACCCCGTTTCATGCGTTATTCTCTATTAATGCATTTGATTTTATACTTCAATTATAACATTATGAACATGGATCGCCTGGAGCCACAGATGATGTATCGAGGGAAGCAAAATCCAGTGCAATTCTGGATAAGGGCTTGGAGCCCTTCTACTTCAAGGAGTGATTTTTGTATGTTTGAAAATTGGATAGTTTGGCCTATCCTCCTCTGTATGGGCATTGAAGTGTCAAGGTTGTCTACCAAAGTGTTGCAGCTGGTGAGGCCCCAACAGTTTTTTGATAAATGGGATAAGGGCCATAATTGGGGAGATATATACTATCAGGAAACATACACTTTAATTAGAGTGTATGGATGCCCCCAGCCCCCTCACATATTACCATTCTTTGTTCCACCAAGGGTGGCATTTCTAGAATTTATTTGGAAACTGATGTTGATTGATAGGGAGCATTTGGCTTCACACAGGAAGGGGACTAGTACTCCAAGGCACTTTAGAGTGCATAGTATTACAATAGGCAAGAATGCCTTAAGCAAAGTTGATGAATGGTTGGGACAATTCAGAATGCATGCTACTTCACACAGGTATGTAGATACAGAGGGATTTATGGCTGTTGTCAGGAAGTACTACATGCCCACTATTCCTTTCAATAAAAAACATGAGTTTCCTGAGGAAGATGTGATAAGAAATATAATTGAGGAAGATGAAGCGGCAAGGAGAACCTCCCAGATAAATGAATTATATGCAATGGAGAAAAAGTTGAGAAAAAAGGGACTGGCATTCAGTGGTTTTTTCCCTACATTGCCTTATCTTCAAAGGCTTGAGGAAATGATGTCTCGGTTTAATACTTTGATGAGAACATTTGAGGATTAGATTGATGAAACAGAAAAGAAAAAGAAGGTCTATTATGATTCTAAGTGTGATGAGGGTAGTGATGGTGTTTATTCTTTGCACAGTGGTCCCCCTTTAGAATCAATAATGGCAGAGAGGCACCAGGATAAAGAATATATTGTTGATCTTGCAGAGCTTCATAGTTCTCAAGATACCAATGAGCCACCTCCAAAGAAGCAAAGGTTATTGGTTGGTGAGTCTTCCCAGGTGAAGAAAACTGATAGAGTAGGAGCCCTTTTCCCTGGGACTGGTGTCCATCATCACCAGTTGAGGAAGAAGATAAGAGAAGAAAAGTGAAAACAGAAGCTTGAGACTAAAGATGTTGAGTTGCCCTTGGCTCTATGCCAAGATGAAAGGATGATTGAACAAGATGCCTTCTTGAAGGATGATAGTTTCATAGAATCAGAAGAATTCAAGAGTTTCTTGATTTGGCACAACTAGAACACACTCAAAACTGTAAATGGCCGACAAAGGAAGAGGTTGCTGCATGGGATGAGCTCACAAGGCCCAAGAAGATCAAATCTTCTGCAGTTGACTTCGATATCTTGGATGATGAGTAGAGAGGACACCTAGAGGACCTGACACCTGATCTTAGAGCACAGGGATGATAAGCTATCATTTAAGAATGGTGTAAGTTAGCCGGAATGGCAGTCACCATATCTCATTAAAACTCAAGAAGCTATCATGAATACTTGCAGACAAAGGTGCCAGTTATCAGCGATCCAGGATGTAGAAAATGCCAAGATAGTTTTGTCTTTCCACCGCCTAAGGGCTTGTTGTATTTTATCTTTTATTGCTTTGTCATTTTATGCTTTTTAGGGTTAGGGTTTTCAACCATCCGAAGCTTGTTGCATTCCCATTAAAAAAGGGAATTCCAAGATGGTTGAGTATATATATAGGAGTTGTAATCTCATTTCGGGGGATGATAAAAGATAATAGAAAAATAATTACAATTGCTACAGAACAGACTTTTGAACCTTGTGTCTGAATTTTCTGAGCACAAGTTTTCTTATGTAAATTGCAAATCTTCTCTAATACAAATATATTGCAATTCTTGTCTCTTTTTGTTACTATCTCTCTATTTTTGTACTTACTTTTGTATGTTTTATATGTAAGGCATTTAAAATATACTGGTTGTTAAGCAATTTCTGTAATTGGTTATGAGTTTCTCTTGAGGAGAGAATTAAAATCTTGTTGTCAATTTCAGAGAGTAAGTACATCTGTTGAGATACTGATAGTAATAATATTAGATAAATAGAATAGTTTGCAAGACATCCTATTTGGATTGCAGGTTGTATGTAAGGCATACTGTCATATTTCATTAAAAGGATTTGAGGATTTGCATTAAGGACTATTTTTCCCTTAGGACTTAGGCACTGGTTTGGAGTGTGTTTTTCTTAATTGTTATCTTTTGCAATCCTTAGAAGAAAATCAAAATTCATTTCATTACCAGTACTTTTATTTTCAAGAATTTTGTTGAGGCTTTGATAGAACTATATCCAAGTGGTATGAGTTCATACTTAGTGATTCCTTAAAGAAAGAATCAAAAGGTCACCCTTCCATCAAGGTGACATGAATTTGTGAACCCTTCCTTACAGTTTGATTTTGTATTTTGATTTAGTCAGTTTCTGTCCGGTTGCATGTCGAGTGGTTTGATGTGGTTTTAGTGTTAAAATGGTTTAAGGAATTAATTAAGGTTAATTATGAGATTAAAATAATTATATCTTATGAATATAGAAATATTAAATATATGGATATTTAATTAATAAAAATTAATTAAATACCATGGATTATTTTAAAAAGACTTAATTAAGAAGTCTAAATTATAGAAATTGGAGATTTAATTAAATATTAAAATCAAAAAATCTAATTGAATGCATAAATAATATAGATTGATATTAACAATGAAAGTTGCATATTAAGTTGTGCTAAAGATATTAATTATAATTATGCAATTATATGCACACCAGTTTAAAAGGAATTGATTTATTAGTTTTAAATTAAAGTTGAGTTAAAAGTTATTAATTGAATAAGTGAATATTATTATTATTATTAATCATGCAAAAAAGTGATTGATAAAAATAAAGTTATGAGTTGAGTTCTAATGGTTGATTGGGAGTTGCATGCTTCAATTCTAATTTCTGGGTTTTCTTTATTAGGATTCTTTTGGCTATTATTTGACAGGTTTTGGGGACACAGGTTTTGGCTCTGGTTTTGGATTTGAAGCAAATTTATTGAAAGTTAGAATTTTGGATTGTGAATTATGTTCTTCCTTTCTTCTTAAATCGTTCTTGGGTTTGATGTAGGATTTTGAATCCTTTTGTAATTTTCCAAAACTTGTCTTCTTCGAGCCTGGTATTCATGTGATTGTTTCCCTATTTGAGATTTGGCAAACTAGATTCTGCTTGTATAAATTTTGTGGAAACATTTGAATTGGGGTTTTATCCTTGAGGGTTTTGCATCTGTGATTTTGAGTAAATTCTTAATGAAGAAAATCAGCCTTAGGGTTTGGAGAAAATTTATTTACAATTAGAATTGTCTCTTTATGTTGGCTTCTTCATTTTATAAAATTCTTCCTGAAAGTAAACCTAGATTTATTTAAAGAAATTATTTTTATATAAAAATATATATTTTTTGATATGCATATGAACATATATATATTGCATATGAGCATAATCTTTCTTTAGATTATTATTTTGTTATTAATAAATAAATAAATAAATGCATATATGACCTTTTATATATATTTATATATGTAGTACATGTAGACAGAAAAATAAATAAATCCCACATCTCTAGTTTCCTTAATTCATTTAATCCTTCTTTTTCTTGAATATTGAATTTTGAAAACAAAAATATTTAAAAACCCACTCTGTGATTAACACCATGTCAAGGAATGGACGGTGTGTTTAAATTAATTTTAAAAAATCCATCTCCTTGTGTTGTACGACAAATATGGGACTTCTATTTTAAACTCATGCAAATGTCCTCTAATAAATCATACCATGCACGGGAATTCTCTTACTTTTTTTTTATTCTTTAAAAATAAAAGAAATAAAATATATATGATAATCATTTTATTATCCACACTTTCGAAAAAAGCTACGTTGAGATTTTTTGATGAATAGTGCATTTTCTATTAATTGAATATAAAAGTTACATATTCACAAAAAAGGGGTCAGGGGACATAGAAATCACCCCATGAAAGTCCACTCAGCAAAAGCCAAAAATAGTAACATAAACTAGAAACTATTCATCAAAAAAAAGCATAAAGCCATCAAGCTGCAAGAGCAGTGCCAGCAAGTGGAGGAGGATCTCTATCATCAAAACTCCAGACATCGTTGGGATTGACAGGAGGGTCGGGAATCAACCAACCATCATCTTCAACATTTTTATCTTTCTCCTCCATCTGAGGTGGAGAAATAGCCAGAGCCAAGCGGGGGAACTTGGAGGAGGTGGTCAAAGGCCAATCGGGGCCACGACTAGCAGCAATAGCATCAGGAGGGGCAGACAAAGCCGGAGCCGGAGACCACCCAAAGGCACGATGAGGTAGAGAAGCCAAGCGATGCCACTAACCATCATCGCCACCTCTAGGAAAGTGGTGATGGGAAGCCTGCGACCGCGGATTGCGGGAGCGGCGAGCCGAAGAACTGCGCCCATGGCGATGACCCTTGGGCAGAGTACCCTCTGCAGAAACTAAACCAGGAGGAACCCGAGCAACCATGCAAGGAGCATTGCCCCAATGATTGAGCAACTCTTGAAGGTGAGCCACCTCCAGAGCCACTTTGTTAGCTTGCACCTAAATCTGCATCATTACATTGTTACAAATACAAGATTTATTATACATAGCAACATTAGTATCAAGAAAGTTGTGAGAATCCCCCTGGAAAATCATATGCCAGGAGAAAGGCTCGAGCCTAAAAGGTTTAAAAAAATCATGAATCCATTGCCAATAATGTTGAGCTCTCCTACAGAACCAGAAAATGTGCAAAAAAGACTCAGGGTTTCCATAAAGGGGACACTGAAGGTCATGAACACCTAGGTGCTTGAGCTAAGGCCGCACAGGAAACCCTTGGAAGAGTAAACACTAAGAAAAGAGAGCCATCTTGGGCTCTATAATAGTAGACCAAATGGTCTGGAAGCAACAGCTCTAGTGGTATGTAGAAGAGTGCAGATGCCATCTCTGGTTAAGAGTGTCCACCATGGGAAGATGAGGAGCCAACCATCTGTATCCCATCCTCGTCTTATAATTGTTGAAAGGAGTGGTAGGATACCATTTCCAATCCTTCCACCAAGGTCAAACGGACTGAACCCCAAGCTTATGAAGCAAATGATCTAGAATGGCGGAAACCAACAAATCAAAAGTCTGACGATCTGGGTGAGCCAGACGATATTGAACCTGCATATCATCCCAAGAGCGGAGGCTCAAAGTGGCCCTGGAAAAGAGGTCCTTAGGAGTCTGAATGCCACGTTTGAAAAAATGCAGAGCACTTGCCCCTTGAGTCTTGGCCAGAGGAATACCTTGAATGGAGAACAACGGAGACCACCAAAGGTTTTGTTGATTCAAATAAATTCTATTGTGAAATCCATCACCATCCCACTGAAGCCAAGGCTTAACTACTTCCAAGTCTTTCCATATGCTCTTGATAATGAAGGTACCCTAAATTTGAACAGGCTCCCTCATAATGAGAAGATTTTGGAGGCCAATTCCCTTCCAAGCAAGTCTATGGACAGGGTAGCCTAAAGAGATACAATGCCTAACAAGGATTTTCCAAGCCTCGTCGCCAGTAAGAGCATGAATAATCTATTTGGCACAAAGAGCGAACCCTTGCTACCGAGTGGAAAGAAGACCAAGGCCACGAGAGTCTCTGGAGAGACAACAATACTCCCAAGCCACTCTGTGGAACCCATGACCGTCGACTCCTAAAGCCCAGAGAAAGTCTTTGAGAAGGCACTCCAGCTTGAGGTAAGAGGCTTTAGAAGGAGCCCAGTAAGAAGAATAATAAACATGAGTAGCTGCCAGAATCTTAGAACAAATCTGGAATTTCCCCTCAAGAAAAAGAGGTTTAGAGATCCAATACTGAAGCTTATTTTCAATCTTAGCAATCACAACATTCCATAAGTCCACAGAAGAGCCTTGAAAGGCAAAGGGAATGCCTGGGAAGCGGAAGACTTCCCCATGTTGAACCTATTTCCAATCAAACTTAGCAAGCCAAGGAGGGGCTAGTAGAAAAGATTGTCTGTAGCAGAGAGTCTTATGCCATTGAATAGAAGACCTAGAGGCCTCAAAAAAAGTATCCAAGCATTGTAAGGCATTAGAGATATTTTCCTCATCCTCGAGGAGAGTGAGAAAGGAGTCATCAGAAAAGTGACCATTAACAAGTTGGGATGAGGAATCAGGAAGAGAAATGCCACGAACTAATCTAGAGGAGACATAATTGGCAAGACGGTACCCAAAAGCCTTCAGCAGCAAGCACATATAAAGCAGGAGCCAGTGGCCAACCCTGGAAAATGGACCTAAAAATCCCAAAAGTGTCGGATTGGGATCCATTGATAGTAATGCAAGTAGAGGCATCACCAAAAATCATTTCCACAAACTTCAAAAAATTGGGACCAAAACCAATAGCTTGCAGCATGGAAAGAATGAAAGGCCATTCAATGCAATCATAAGCTTTGGCAAAATCAATTTTGAGAAACAAAGATTGTTGTTTGGAATGATGAGCCCATTCCATTCCTTCCTAGATAGTAATAATATTGTCAAGGATATATCTGGACTTAATAAAACCAGTTTTCTCTGGGCGCACAATCAGCGAAAGAAGATGTCTGATTTTAAGAGCTAAAGCCTTAGCAATGATCTTGTAGGAAACATTCAACAAAGTGATGGGTCTCCAATTGCAGATATCTTCAAGGTCACCAGCATTAGGTATGAATTTAATATTTCCTTTATTTATAAGAGCACCCAAACTTTTATTATAGTAGGCCTCGAGATAAACTTTATGCAAGTCAGGACCTATAGCATCCCACAAATGCTTGTAGAATTCACATGGAAAGCCATCACACCCTGGAGACTTGTCATCATCCATAGAAAAGACAGCCTCTTTAAGGTCACTGATGGTGAGAAGTTTCTCACATAAGGCACGTTGCTCGACCGTCAAGCGGTTTGGAGTAACAACAATACACACCTTAAGAGCATCTTCCCGAGCAACTGAATTTCCCTAAGAAGCAAACACTTTTTCATAGTGTTGAACAAAAGCTTGAAGAATATCAAGAAGCTTTGAAAGGGTTTCATGACCTTGTTTGATTTTTTGATTACCAAAGTTGGTATGATGGGCTCTGAGAATGAAAAAACTCTTTAGAAGCTTTATTGCCCACCTCCAACCAGTGGAGGCGAGCTTTGATTTCAGCTCCCCGAGTAGTATAGTTGTCTGCAATTTGTTTCTCATGGTGAAGCTGAGAAAGTTTAAGCTGAAGCTCAGTGTCAAAGGGGTTCAAAGCAAGGGCATCAGAAGCATTGTTAAGAGCTTTGGTGTTAGCTTCATGAGAATGTTTCTTGTAGCAAGACAATTGACGACTGTAATTACGGAGAAATCTAGCAGTATGGGCGATGGCATCATTCCACCACTGAATCCATCCAATGTGGTTGTGGGGCCAAGGCTCTAAATTCCAGACACGGAGAATGTGAGCAATGGTGGAAGCATGAGTCAGCATAGAGGTGTTGAGAAAGAATTGAGTGCAAGAAGCCCGTCGAGCAGAAGATTGTCATGTAATGGTAAAAAAGATGGGGTAATGATCTGACAACGTCACATCTGGCAAAGGAATGATAAGTAAATCTTGATCTTCAAAAAAAGAGAAAAAATATTGAGAAGTTATCATAGCATGATCTACTCTCTTGAATATGCAGTCATAACCAACTCTGAAATTAGCCCAAGTGTGCCAGACCCCACTCTGCTAACGGTGGTTAGCATTGGGATCAAAAAGGCCCAATTTATTGTGCATATAATACCATGCTTCTCTCTCTCCAGCTGTCCATCAAAAAGGAAAAATCCCTTCCTTGTTATAGGCCAACTCAACCATATTAAAGTCCCCACACATCGGCCAAGTTGTTGGAGGCAAATTATCTGCCAACCAACACCAAAGCTGAGATCTTTCCACAGCATCATTGGGAGCATAAATATTAACAATACCAAAGGAATGATTATGGAATGACAGTAAGATCCAAGTGACGCATTGCATAGGGTCAGAACCATGCGTAATAACAGCAGATTGAAGGCAAGGTGACAGAATAGTAATGACACTACCCTTACCAGCTTTAAGCTAAGAAGAAAAAACAATGTCATCTAGCAAGACGACATGATAGGAAGAAGCAAAATATTAGAAATTTTAACTTCCTACAAACACAAAACATCCAGACTGCGAAGTCTGCGGCGGGTATCTCAAACATAGTACTTTCTAGAGAGGTCAATTAGACCTCACACATTCCAGGATAAATAAATTCATGAAAACTCTTGCATGCTTTCTTCATCCTCAAGAGAGGAGAAACTATTCTGTAAGAAGGTTGGAATTTAACCAAAGCTGGTGGGTAAATCTCCAGAAGAGATATACCATCGTTTTTCATCTGGGTCTTTCGCACAACCATCAGGGTTGCGAGACCAACGTAAAGTTTGGGAAGAAACGAATGAAACAGCTTGCGGAGTGAGCACCACCCCTAGGGTGGTAGACCATGCAGCTGGAGATTGCCCCTGAGGAGCAGGGTGTGACAAGAGCGGAGAAACCAACGGCGCTTTCGCTGCAGGAGGGTTCTCTAAAACGGGAGGAGCCGGCGGCGAAGCAGAAGTGGAGGCGGCTTGTGCCTGCTTAGAAACTGAGGTGTTCTTGCCCTTTCGCACAACTATGGTCCATTATTCCTTTTTCCCAGCCTTTTTATTTTTAGTAGGTGTTTCCTTTGGTGGTGGCTTGACCCGAGGGGTAGCCAAAGGGAAATCCTTGATCTTATGCTCCAGCGACTGACACCTATAGCAGGTGTTTGGCAGGTTCAAATAAAGCACCTTCTAAGGAAAGGTGAGAGAACCAACATGTATCTCAACAGAGTCTTTGAGGTCCTTGGAAAGGTCGACCTCAACACAAACACGCTTCTGAGGGTGGGCATTAAATAATTTGTCATGTTCCATGATAATAACTTTGCCAAGGGTTTTGGCAATAGACTCAATAAATGGCCAACATGGCAATCAAAGACCAGGAAACTCGACCCAAACAGGAACCCTAAGTTTCTTGTCATCCAAGACAGTGAAATCTCGAGACCACCTCTGGAACACAAGCAAAGAGGACCTACCCATCTAGGGGTCGTGGCTAAAAACAACCTTCGCCTAGGAAGGGTTAGCAAAATGAAATAGAAAAAAACCTTTAGTAAGGTTTTGAACACCTTCAAGGCGAACTCCATGAGGAGTCCAGCTCTTGTTTACCCACTCTTTGAGTATACTTTCAGGAGGAGTATGACCCACAAAATACCCTATCAAGGTATGTTTCTCTAACCATTCACAAGTAGCATCAAATTCTTGCATGTTAAGCATAATATCAGGGTTACCTCATGGAAGACCTTCAGGATAAACTTGCGCGAACATTTGTTCAAAGGAGGCGCCATGACTTTCTGAAGCATCAACTCAAGCACCAGCATCAACTGCTGAACCAAGGTTGGTCGGAGCCATTATAAACTAACCCTAATGAAAAATCCTGCAGTAAATGCGGTATGACAGGTGGGAAACTCAGGAGAAGAGCACAGACAAAGAGTCGTACACATGAAACCCTAGCAGAGCCTGGAACCACTATGTTGAGATTTGAGATGGAATGCATATGAATTTATTGTTTTATTTATTAATTACTTTTCACCCAATATTTATAGGTAGTCATGCCTAGTCTACCCTACTCTCTCCCTTTGACTTATGATTTACTTCACTTTTTTCTTTGTTTCCTTTTTCAAAAAAACTAGGTGCACAAGATTATATGGGAGTTTAACCCATGTTTCTTTAAATAATGATTTCTCATTTCTAGGTGGGCCATGCCTAATAAGAAGGTTTGGGCTTTTTATATAAAAAATTGCTCACCTAGATTTACTCTTATTTATTCTTTATATCTTATTAAACTTTTAAGAATTAAATTTCATTGGACCAAAATGATTTGGAGTGGATTATTTTATGAGGAGTTTATATTTGTGATAATTGATAATTGATTTTTATTTTTATATTAAAGATTATTTTTATATTAAATTTTTATTGTTAATTTATGTTAATAATTATTAATTTAATGATTAAAATTTTTAATTATATTTTATTATATTAACTTATATTATTGAAATTAAGATTTATAAATTGATTTTTAATACAGTAATTATATTATTAGTTAGTAACTATATTTAATAAATTAATTTATATAAGAATTTTATAAATTAATTTATAGAGGTTAAATATAGAAAAGTTTAAGTTTATGTTAAAAAATTAATTATATTGTTATTTAGTAATTATACTTAATAAATTATTCAAATTAAAAATATGTCAAACACAAAAAAAATAGGGTACTCCGTAGTTGTTTGAAAATTTTGGGAGCTATGGTTAGGGTTTCTGCAAGGGCAGAAGGTGAAGTTCCATGAATGTGTAGGGGCTAGCTTGAAGGGGTCTCGAGAGAGGGATGGCTCCATTCTAGATGGCCATGTGTGAATGGGTAACAACGACAGCCTGAAGACTCGAATGTTGAAACCAAGGTTTAGGTTTTTGAATGAAAATACATTTAATGATGACGAGTTGCGACGTGATACTCAGGAACCGTTTGTGGGAAAAAGGACATGTGAGTTGGGGTCTCTATTTGACGATGGAGACTCCAACATGGACTTGCATCATTAGGGAAGCACTTTGGTCATGGACCCGCTTTAAGGAATGGCGGGAAAAATGCATTTCACCAATGTCATTTGAAATGGGCAGGTTGCAAAGTGGGCGCATCCATCACAAACAGATAAACAATGGTAGATTGGGGGCATTGATGAGGGTCTTGGTGGGTTTAGCATCACCTGGAGATGGAAGCCCTCGATGAATGCCAAGGGTTTTAAATCGGGGATGGATTGTGTGTCCCGAAAACTGAAAAAGCTTTCAGTCGATTATGAGAATCAGGAAGGGGAGCATTTAGGGATTGTGTTATGCCCCTCATCCAAGACCGTTACTGTTGTTTTGAATGAGGCGATAGAGGAAGAAATTGCTCATAATCTTTTAGTTTTTTTGAGTTCCATGTCATTGGTTATTTCCGAGGCTTTTGGCCAAGTTTACACAACTTTCACTCCTGGATTTCAGAGAACTGGAAGCCCATTCGTGATGGGCGTGTTCAAATCTACCCTATGGCTAAATGGTTTTTTATTGTAGTTTTTTAGAATATTAAGGACAAAAAAAGGGTTCTGTGTGAGTATTTTGTAGTTGGGAAGAGAAGTTTTCCATGATGTTGAAACCCTAGCATCTTGATTTTTACCTAGCTACTAAATATTTTGATAAAATCCCTCTTTGGATACGACTTCCTAATTTACCCCTACATCTTTGGTTTGATTCTCTTCTTGAAGCTATTGGTAATTCTTTAGGGGGTTTTTTAATGATTGATGATGGATCATCAAACCTTCTTCATTCCACATTTGCTCGTATTTTGGTTGAAATAGATGTATCTGATGTCTTTCCTGCTGAAATTTTAATTAAATCATTAAAGGGTTGTTGTGTTCAATCTGTAGATTATGAAGGGATTCCCTTCAAATGTAGAAGATGTTTTCATATGAGCCATATAGCAGTAGAATGTGATAAAGAGGGAGCAACTAAGAAATCATCTTGGTGCAAATATGTCTCTAATCAGTACTACATGGTTGAGAAGAAAGATGAGAAGCAAAGGAGTTTCTCTCAGGTTGTGGCTGAGGATATGGCACAGATGTCTCATGAGGCAACTTCTTTGGAACTTTCTTCAAGGAAGAAGAATGAAAGTGATGGTCTGTCTGGAGCTACACGGTTGGCTCCTCAAGTGGGTGTAGGAACACCAGAGGGAAGAGAGAAATGTAGGCCAGTGGGACATCAAGGACAGACAAACTTGGAACTTGTGGGTGAGGTAGTTCATGGTGAGGACTCGAGTGAGGAAGATGTGGGCAAAGACTCAAGCTCTTTGGAGTGGCAGTCAGAGGTTGCTAAACTTGAAGATGGATGGCATGTGGTTAAAAGGAAGAAATATAGGAATCTGAAGAAATTAGAAATGGTTCTTCGATATCATACTAAAGGGGATGCTATATGTAAAAATTAAACCTCTGTGTGTTTGGCTTTTGGGAGGTTCTGTTGTTTTTTGGTCCTTTTCTTTCCTTTTGTGTTCTTGTTTGGGATGGTGGTACCCTTGGTTGTTATCACTCTTACTTTGGGGCAAGTTATGTTAGAAAGTAAAGTCCACCAAGATAACTGAGAGGGGGGGTTGAATCAGTTATCAAATAAATACAACTTTTATCAACCTTAATAGATTTTAACCATGTAAGCAATGTAATCAACAACCATAGAAAGATATAAATGCATAATAACACAATGACACAAGATATGTTGACTAGGGAACCTCTTGATCAAAGAGTAAACCCTGATGGGAATGATACCCACAAAAGATACACTGATATGAAAGTTCCTTGTGAGAAGATAGACTCTGTCAGGAGTCTTATGAAATACATTCAATACATATGAGTCCCTGTTAGGAGACTTTGAATCCCTGCTAAAAGATTGTAACTCTGTTAGGAGTTATGGAAGACAAAAGGACCCACTGCCCAAACAACTTCAGGATAAGATCACTGAACTCACTGTCCAACTGATATTAGTATTACTCAATAGAATAATACCACAAGATTACTTATCTCAACAATTCAATACTCCTTCTCTAACTGTGCCAAACCGCACCAACTGCTTCTTCAGATCTCAATGTCAGATCTCTATACTTCGCATATCCTCTCCCAACAAATTCACTTTCACAATTTCTTCATTCACTTACTTATTACACACACACACTACAACAAGGAAAACATTCTTTCCTTTATACCACACTCAAGTAATTACAAATGAGTCGGCATACAAATTACAAAATAAAAGTTTCCACACGTTACATAAAAATTACACAAAACTGTCGGCTTCCAATTAAGATAATTCTTCACTCGTGCGAGCTCAAATCTTGTGCTCACGTCCATGTCACTAACATCATGTCTTCAACTACCTCATAACTGCGCATGATCATATTCTATCTCGATTAGAAGATATCATCCGATTTCCACAAACCGCTACTCAGGAACACTGCCTGAATACTACTTCCACTAATTTCCTCATAACTGTCATGAATAAATGAATTTTCATCTGCACTCTTAACCACAATCTCATAGAACATCATAGAGTAAGTCATCAACTTCGCATAGCTTCATCTTCAATATCCCAAGTGCACTAACTCAAACATTGTATGCTTCTCTGCTAATCTTTAGTAGATTATTGTGTTGACATCAATGACAATCACAGTCATGAATGAAACAACAACTGCTACAGAATGGTTGTGAATACTCCCCCATAGGATATATTCAATATTCATTCCTAACAAGTTCCTCCTGATTCTTTTAATAAAATATCTCTATTACCGACCAAAAAAAGATTATACTTAATAAATTAATTTGCATATGAAATGTTATAAATTAATATATGAAGGTTAATTTTCTAAATAATTGATTTACTCTTGTTAAATGGAGTGTTGACGTGAGTGTGCTTAATAACATAGTGTTTTCTGATTAGGGCTTTGTTTTATTTGGCCTTTTTGAATAAGGTTGGTTGGGGTAGATTGATGCCTTCAGTAGATTGTCTTTTATGACTTGAAGTACTTTATGGACTTTATTGTTTATACTTTTGGGTTTATGATGTGGAAAGTTGATAACCATTTTTATGTCACAACTATGCATATATTGTTTTGAGTGCATCTGTGAGTGATGTCATGTGTTCTCTGAGTCTTCGATCATTGTTTATTTAACCACAAAAAGATGACGACCATTATTGTGTTGAGTCTTAATTACCTTGTTTCTTCTAGTATGGCTATTTTGTGATCTGGAAGATGGTATTGTGATTTATGTTTTACTCAATGTTTGGAGAGAGATGTTATTGGTGCTTTGGATGATCATGTGATCTTATGATATGATAACCATGTGGATTTGGTATTTGATTCATTGAGATGTCCAGTATGGGATGGACGGTTTGGATCTTTGTATAGGATGATATTTTGTTTGTTATGCTCCAGCACTTGTCTTTGATGACATTCATGGTTTACTAGTTTATGAGAAATATTTTATGGTTTAAGTTTTGCTTTCTTTTTTTTTCTTTTGTTGGGAGCATTAGGGTAGGTTATCTAGGAGCGTAGAGGGGAAGTGACTTACTTTGGAGGCGCCAGAGCCCTAAAGTGGCTTCCTAGGTATCCTTTGTAAGTGACTTAATAAAGTGATAATTTAATAAATTTATTTAGAGAAAACATTAATAAGATAATTGTGTCTCGCCCATGTCTTGAGTGCTAGTATAGGCTAGGATGGGATTGGGAGAAGATGTTTGATTGAGGTCTTGCATAGTTAGTTTTTCCTTGTTTGTTTGAGAGGATTACCAATACTACATTTGGTCACTTGGCCCTGGGATCCAGAGATGTTGTCAAGACGAAGTCCAAGGGTTAGACGTATGTGATGAGACTTCCCTATATGTGTTCTTGGTTCCTACATTGCATTTGGTACACCTAATTTGTGTCTTAATCATTTATACTTGATGACCTTATAACCTTTACTACCATTTTACCCAGTGTACCTTGACATTAGTTTTTCTCGTTTTGGTATTTGTTGTTTGAGTGGGGTCTGTTGTTATCTCCTCATCACAATGGGAGTAGACCTTTAGGTTCCACGTGATTAGGTGGTAGTGATTCTATTACCATTGATATCTGACGTTCATGGCTTTGTGCTTGGATGATCCTTGATGCTGCTTTTATCTCCATGTTCATTGCTTGGAGACTTTCTTATTATCATCATGTGATGTATATCTTGTATTCCATTTTATGTATTGGTTAGTGACATTGATTCAGGAGATGTATATGTACTTGTATTGTATTATTGTTATCCATGAGACATGTGTAGTGGAAGTTATATTATTATGTATGTCATGATGTATTAATTGTACTCTATAGATTGTATATTTTATTACATCAATGTAATGAATGTATCTTATTATTCAGATGTAACAAATATGTTAGTGTACTTTATGATGTGTTCTTTTCATTATGATTTAGTAAAGGATTAGGAATACTTCAATTTGGGCTTTAAATTGAACCTAAGATATATCATGTGATTATGTGTTGGATTGTACTTAGTAGATTAGTTAACTTATACCTAATTCTATGTCATGGAACCCTTAAGACTTGTAATTTTTAAATAAGTACATTTATGAGTGTGTATTATCTTATGTTATATTGCTTCCACATTTTTATTCATTATTGATTGTGAACTCTTAAGAAAAAAATTATTTAGTAAACTTAGTAACATGTTTTAGGTTAATTTCTCCTAGGTTCCCTGGCGGGACGTTACAAGGGGGACAAGGACTAGAAGGACGAAAAGAATTTAGAACTCAGAACAAAGATAAAAATGCAAACGAGTGTCCTGTCCATTGGGTGCATAGTCAAAGGAATAGTAGAGGATATAGAGCTGCTTGAAGAAGGGTGGGGGGAATAGGGAAAGAACAAGCCAAAACTGATAAAGTAGAAATGGAAGCTTAAACTAATCGCACCCAAAATTTACCTAATTATATACATGGTCATAAGACCCTACCTCAAAGTATGCCCAAAACTGATCATGCAAACCCATTCATAGATTGTGATAAATAGAACCTGCTCTGGAAAAGAGATGTATGTTCATGTAGTGCCTACAAACTCAAAAATAACATGCATGTCCAATGGAGACTCGCTAGGTGTAAGAAGCCCTTATGTATCATCATGCAACCAAAGAGTCATTTTTTATCATAGATCTTTGAATCATGATCTTCCCTTTCTTCATTTCCATGTGTAACCTTCATGGAATACTCTAGTCCAATTATAACTTCGCAATATGGAACATAAGAAGAAACCAATCCTTTTTTCTTTGGAGTGTTGGATAAATTAATCTCCACACATGCAATTATTGATCCCAACTTCTGAAGATTATGTTCTTTAGGTTGGGATCAAATTTAATAGCTGAAGAATCATCACTAAAAATACAATGCATTAACCCATACTTTTCTCAACTTCTATGGTCACATCATTGTGTTCTTCAATTTCATTTTTATCAATTGAACAATTAGCATAAGAAGAAAGAATCTAAAGTGGAATTCTTTGAATATGCATCTCATCTTTGTCAAGCAAAGAGTTTTTGAAACTAGTGGGACGTATTACCTCTCTTTGTGATTCTTCTTCTCCACCACCTTGGTCAAGGAAACTGAAAGATAAATGTTCAGGATGTGCCACATGAAAACTTGATTTGTTGATTTCTTCCATATCTGTTAGGTTTTAAATCTTTCTTCCAATCTTACCAGATATTGCATTGGTGTCATCAAAAATAAAAACTTCCAATTTTGGATCACAATTTGAAGCTTATTTTGTATTCTTATGGAAGAAACTATCTTCTTCTTGATCAATTTTAAAAGCATCAAAGGTGGAAACTTCTAACTCAAGGGAAGATGAAGGTGTGGGTGTAATATGACTCATACCTTCCTTCATGTCACCAGAGACACCACTGAATAATCGATTCCAACCTCAGTGATGCGACCTTTTTCATCTTCAATTCCACACCAAAAGTCATCATCGGAGACTTTTAAGAACCATCTCGGAACATAGACAATCTAATTTTCATCTAGTGACACCCTTTCTTCAAGAGAAATAAATGTTTTCTCACTCTGCTTTGTCTGCATGCATGAAAAAAAAAAGATTTGGTTTTCTTATCTCCAATAGGATGGAAACTTCTATCTTGTTGTTGATTTTGAACCCAAGATGTTGATGGCTCTACCAATGTTGGCATTGTACACACAAAATAGTGCACTTCTATGAATCATTACAATCAACAACACTCAAGAATGAGGTCTCAAAAATCGATCCATAGCTCTCTATGTATGGAGTTGCAAGATTTAAAATTGCTCTCAACTAGAGCTAATAAACTTAATGACCTTGCTAGTCAACCACACAATTAGAGATTCAAGTGAAGACAAGGGCAATAATGCCAATATCCCCAAGAATCAAATGAAATGCAATGCAAGTAAGCTAAGAATGAAGATGCAAGCTAATCTATAAAAATGAAAGTGCAAACTAGGCTATGAAAGGAAAGTACAAGTCTTACAATCCCTCCTAATTGAACTATGTGAGATTAATCTATAGCATAAAGAAAGTCTATACTAAAAATGCCATGATTATGCAACTATGAAAGTAAGAAAGCAAGCTAAATGAAATGCAACAACAATGTCTTCAAAGCTTGAATGCAAGAATGTCTTCAAAGAGCTCCAAATAACCTAGAAAACCTGCAGCATAACATTAGCATAAAAGAGAATAGATACTAAATGAGGAAGAGAGCTCTCTTTTTATAAGAAATGAAAAGGAATAGACCATGGAGATTAAAAAGCAAAATACTTAATCAACGATGGAGCATCAAAGAGGAGCAATCCATGTGCACAAGTATCCTCCAATGAGAAAATAAGCGTTGACTTTTGTGTCCATATGAGACAAAACAGTGTTTTTCTTCTTTTTGTAAAATAAGAATAATGTTTTATGTGTGCAACTTAGGATAAGAGGAAAAGTGGGGGCATTTTATTTATTGAAAGGGGAGGAAATATTCCTTTTAATAAATAAAGACTTAGAATAAAATGGTTAGCCCAAGGCAAATAATCGAAAATGATAAAGCTAGGATTTGATCAAGAAAATTGATATAATTGATAAAATGTTGATTTTTGAAAATATTGATTCAAGGATTTGATAAATTGTTGAATGGGGGTCCAAAGTCTAGGCAACCATTTTAGGGTGTATACATTTGCCCCTCTTTGACTAATGTGTGATCATTCTGGGAACACATGTAGTCAAAGAAGAATTAAAATGTGAGTTCATTTTGGGATCACAAAACAACTCAGACATGTGTTCATTTTGGGAACACACCTGGACAAAAATAAATAAAAGATTCTGGACATGAGTTCATTTTGGGATCACATCCAAAATAAGAGATAAAAATCTCAAGCTGAGTGAAAGCTCATAAAAAGATAGATGAATCAAGAAAATCAAGGATTAAATCCAATAGGTACTGCCCCCTTGGAATCAAAATCGAAATTAGGTAGAGGAGAACAGCAGATTGATAAAAGATGATCAAATCATAATGAAATCATAATCGAAGATAAAGGATAACAAGATAACCATTAGGTAGTGAAAACATGCCCCGATGATGAATGAGAAGAAAAGATATGGGGTGAATGGAAGACTAGAAGTGTGAAAGACATGAAAAGGAAGAAATTTCATCAAAGATCGAAGAATTATGCCTCAAGAGGTTAGTCAACTACACAGAAGAAAGAGAAAATTTTGAAACATAGTTTTGACTATCAAGATTAACTCGGATTTTGATTTTGAGTCCAAAAATGGATCCAAGACGTCGAAATTAGCTAGGAGTGCAATTTTTGTGCAATTCTGAGATGTTTTGAAAATTAGGTCAAAAAGTCAAAATGCTATAAAAGGGGCAAAAAGTGTCATTTTCAAAATCATTTGTCATTTAGCTATTTGAGTATTTTAGGAGCTCAAAGAGAGAAAATGGCCCAGCAAGTAGCAGATCTGATCCACAGATAGATCCGAGCGCGGTCGGTTGCATAACCGGCCCCCTCAGTATAGTGCCCCGGTATGTTTTTCGAAAACTAGCCACTTTTGAGTCGTTTATTGCATTTAATATATATTTAGCATGTTTTTTGAAGAATTTTCAAAGTTAAAAATTTCAAATTTCAAGAACCGAGCGATATATCGCGCGATACTTTAGAAGTATCGCATCCTTTTAGAGAGAAACATCGCACGATACTTCGCAGGTTCCAGATGTATCGCCCACGCGTAGGCACCAGTATCGTGCGATAACTAGCGAACTATCACATGATACCGGGCGAAGTATCGCTCAATCAAAGGTATATCACACTACTATAGGGAGAAGTATCTCGCGATACTTGTTCCAAAAGCAGTATCACCCAAGCTAGAAATTTGATATTTTTAAGTATTTTTGAGCAAAAATGACATGGGTCTAGACAATTTTACGTTGTATATGTCTTGTACTGATTTTTAGACATTCATCATGATATGTACTGACATCTGGCTTGGTTTAATGGTTTGCAAGAGCACTTTCTGGCATTACTCATCAGAGCGCCAAAGGTGGTGGGACTAAAGTGCATCCGAGATTAGGATGATCCGGGCAAGGCTGACTTGAGGGCGATGGGATTTGGATATTTGGTGCGGTTCCCCTATATTCGGGTTGATCATGGGTTGTTGACTGCTCTTGCCGAGAGATGGCATAGTGAGCACAACACCTTCCATCTACCTACTGGAGAGGCGTTCATCACATTAGAGGATGTCCATAAGATTCTCAGAGTACCATGCCATGGCGAGCCTGTAAGTATAATCATGCTTGAAGATATAATCATTTAAGTGTAATGTTTCCATATGATGAAAACTAACATGATTGTTTGTTGGCACAAGTATACTATGATCAGGACACCACTGAGGGCCGACATGTTATCCAGGGCATGTTTCAAGATGTCACTATAATTGACAAACACGTCAGCTGGGAGCGACTGATTGACGATTTTGGCAGAGACTTCCCAGTGCCATGCATGGTGGCCTCTATCATCTCACAAGTCCTGATGACTGATTGTAGTCAGAAGGGATTCCCTCTTGGATGGGGCAGACTACTGGTTGACTTGGTAGGCAGACCTCAGCATATAGCATGGGGACCTGCCATACTTGCTGAGATGTATCATGAGTTACACGAGATCATCTACAGGGACAATCAGACATGGGCTTGCGGTGCCATTCTGGCACAAGTGTGGGCTTGGGAGCACATTGTTGTGGTGTGCCCCAGGGTTCAGCCGAGAGAGCGGAGATATCCGTACATATATAGGTACGAAGGGTACATATCACATGCCCATACTAGGGATGTGACACATTACAAACGGATCTTAGATGAGATGACCTCCTTCACATGGAGGCCATACAGGGAGGTTGAGTCCTGGAGTGATGCAGAGGACAAGCTGAGCTACATGTTATGTAGTCGACCATTAGTAGGATGACATGCAGAGATAGTCAAGAGATTTTGCATTACTCAAGTATGGCGACAGTTTGGGCGGCAGAAGCGGGTCTCTACAAAGACCACCACTTATGCGAGGTCTAGGGATGAGGAGGGACATGGGTGGCTACCCATGTTAGATTATCAGCTGGCCATTGCGGAGATAGATGGCATCAGGAGGGAGCCTTGGGAGTACCTTCCCGATATGGCTGATGCAGGATCCGATGCAGCATATAGGGCTGAGCGGCGGAGGGTTCCCTTCCTTCGATTCACTATTCCTGATGTACAGCCGACAGCTCAGGGCGGGGATGATGGGGATGACAGAGGAGACGGAGGGGATGGAGGGAGAGGGAGACGAAGAGGGAGAGGGAGGGTGATGGAGAGGGGTGAGGGATCTAGATCAGGTGGCCGAAAATGATCACAGGGTCGGAGATCAACGACTCCAGAGGATGAGGTGAGACCCACTCGCCGATAGGCAGAGCTGTAGCAGGATCAACCTACGGGAGGAGAGGACCTGAGAGCCAGGATACAAGCTCTAGAGGCTGAGATACGGTAACTTAGGATCACCATAGCAGTCAAGGAGCAGCAGCTCACAGATCAGAGGGCTGAGACAGAGCGTCGAGAGAGGTAGCTACAGGTTGCCCTTGTAGAGAGGCAGAGAGAGGTAGCGCGAGCTGCATATTACCATGGTCTCTACATACAGGCAATACCGGTGGATCAGAGAGCTCCTTCTTACTCAGCAGTAGTGGGTAGATCGGATGTAGTACCAGATGTGGCACCACCTCCACCACCAGGTCCTCGGGATGGTGGTAGCGAATTCTAGGTTTAGGCTTAGGTTTAGATGTCCTGGACATATCCTGAGACTTTTGATCCAGATTTTGGGATCTCATATTGTATTGTATGATGACATTGTTATATATATGAGATTACTGGATGTGTGATATATCATGTGTATTTGTCTCACTTGTGATGGATGTATCAGTTTATGCATTGTCTTGTCATTTTGCTCAAAATGTATGTTTTAAATGCTCATGTATATTCTCTCTCATCGATATATGTTTGATTCTCATGTGTATGATGTAGACTCATGTTTCTAAAAATGACATTTTTGAGATATAGATATGATGATATGATTAACCCCTTGTGATGACAGGAACAAGTTTGAGATGAAAGATAAGGAGCGAAAAGACATGATCAAGAATGGGAAGAATGAGCGCAGTTGACCAACAAGTCCTCGAAAGATTAAAAAAAAAGGAGAGCTCTCTCCATATGCAAGATGCAAAACTAATCTAATCATGAACCTAAAAATGCAAGCTACTATGAAAAGTGGTTGACTTGCAAGGTCACAACACTTATAGACATCTAATTATCATCATTGAGCGTTATTGGTAGCGTCATAAGATCATACAATACACACTAGTATGACTATGGGTATATGAATATGATCTATATCAGATAGAAATGTGGGAATCCCATTTAGGCATCAAAGACATGTAGGTCAAGATGACTAGCGTAGTGAGATTACCTAAGTTTGTTATGGTGAGATTATGCTTGTACCAAGACACATGAAAGTCAAGCATGCACTCGTAAAACAGTCAAGGATAATACCTTGTCAATCCCTAGTGTCAAGTAGGACCAGCATAAATTCTCATGACAGTTAGGATTAACGAAATATACCCACAAGCAGATAAAGAAATAAAACATGTTCTCATACCATCAGTCTTCTAGCTATGCATCATCGAAAACTTCTCAAGGAGAGACCACTCATCAAAGAAATTCTCATAGATAGCACACAAAGAAAAATAAAGTCAACATATCTCAATTGAATTGATTGTTTAAGTGCGTGTGTGTTGGTCATAGAGTCAAACTTTGAGTATCAAATTTGCTAATGAGCGATATCGCATCATACTTAGACTGGTGGGTAAGACATCTCATAAGTGTTGAGAAACACTCGATGCTAGGGTAGTGTTGAAAAACACAGTTTGGGGTGGTGTTGAAAAACACCTATTTGTGAAATGCACCTAAAGGACCTATGCTAACAAGTATGCCCCCTAGACAAAAATAAAGACCAATTCCAGACCAAGTCAAATAAGGTCAAGGCATGATGGAGAATGGCTAAGTGTCAATAGCGCATGCTAAAAGACAAGGGTGCAAAGACCTCAAGTAGCACCTGTTTTCAGGTTTTCACCACTTGGAAAAAATTTTGATTTTTTCAATTTTTTTGTGTTTTTGCTACCAAGGCGCCTGTTTCCAGGTTTTCACCAAGGCACTTTTTCTATTTTTTTAAATTTTTTACATTTTTTAATTTTTTTTGTATTTTTTCAAGACTTTATATGCTTTTTAAGATTTTTTCAGCATCATATATGAAAATTTTATTTTATTTTTTTGAAATTTTTTCAGGATCAATAAGTACGTACAAAGGATGCCCCCAGACAGTATGGACATCATGGATAGAACTTCTTGAGGTGCAAAACATTGATGGGATCAGGGAGCTATTCTCCATCCTCATCAGATAACAAGTAAGCACCTGTTCCAAAAGCAGTTGTGATGACATATGGCCCAAGCCAATTAGGTTCGAACTTACCCTTTTGCTCTCTATTTTGTTGGTTCTTAGGATTCTCTCGCAAAACAAGATCACCTACTTGAAACTCTCTAGGGCGAACCTTCTTGTTAAATGCCTTTGACATACGCTTCTAATACACTCTCATATGATCAAATGAGGCCTTGCGCTTCTCATCTAGAAGTTCTAAGTCTTGTAACCTCATGGCACGATAATCATCATCTGTTATCAAACCTTTGAGAGAGACTCTAAGTGAAGGGATCTCTACTTCTAAAGGTAATACTGTTTCAGCGCCATAAGTGAGGGAAAAAGGAGTAGCCCCTATGGGAGTATGTATACTCATTCTGTAAGCCCATAAGGCTGGATTGATCTATAAGTGCCAGTCTCGACCATTCTTGTGAATTGTTCTGTGGAGAATCTTGAGAATGGTCTTATTAGAAGTCTCTGCTTGTCCATTTCCTTGTGGGAAGTAAATGGAGGACCAATGTTGTTTTATCTTGAATTTCTTGCAGAGGTGTGTAAGGTCTTTGTTTTTGAACTAACCTCCATTGTCAGTGATTATCTCAGAAGGTATCCCAAACTGACAAATGATGTGATTCAATATGAACAAAGAGATTGTCTTTCTTGAAGCAACGGACAGTGGAACGGCTTCTACCCATTTGGTAAAGTAGTCAGTAGCGGTAATAATGAATTTATGTCCACCTGATGAGTTGGGATGAATCTTCTCAACAAGGTCAAAGGCCTAGCGCTGAAATGGCCAATGAGAAATAGAAGGAATAAGCTCCCTACCCGGAGCATGAATCAGGTTTCCATGTTTCTGACATTTTTCACAAGACTTGGCAAAAGCTATAGCATCCATCTGCATTGTGGGCCAATAATACCCCGCCCTAAGCAACCTTCAGGCCATGGCAAGACCATTAGAATGTCCTCCACAAATACCCTCATGAATGTCAACTAACGCTCGATCGGACTCATCCTTTTCCAAGCACCTAAGAAGTGTCCCATCTAAACCCCTCCTATACAGATCACCAAAGATAAGGGTATGGTGAGAGGCGTTGCGGACAAGGTTTCTTTTTTCAGAATGGTTAAAGGTTTCGGGGATGATGCCATCACGAAGATATGAATAGATAGCACCGTAATGGGAAGACTCATGGGTGACCAGGGTACAAATGACGTGGATTTCAGAGGAGTCAAAGATGGGATGGTGTAGCTCTTCCACCGGGAATTCGAATCTAGATTCATGTTGTTCCAACTGAAGGAGTGAAGCCAATGTAGCCATAGCATCAGCTGCTTTATTCTCTGCTCTAGGGATTTGTTGAAATGTCACAAATGTGAAGTAACGTCACAATGAATCAACCATCTTTTTGTAAGGTATCAGCTTATCATCCTTAGTTTGGTATTCTTCATTTACTTGGTTGATTATCAATTGTGAATCCCCAAAGACATGTAACTCTATTATATTCCACTCTATAGCCATCTTAAGTCCATTGGTTAGAGCCTCGTATTCTACAATATTATTTGTGCATGGGAACAAAAGTTTGTAAGACTTAGGTATGTTGTACCCATGAGGAGAAATAAACAATACTCCAGCTCCTGATCCATTTTGCATATTTGAACCATCAAAGAACATTTTCCAAGTACGCGTGGTCATGTACATGATATACTCATCTGGGAATTCTACTTGAATGGGCATGCTATCTTTGACTAAGAAATCAGCAAGTTGATCTGCAATAGCTTGCCCTTTTATAGCCTTACGCTCAATGTACTCTATATCAAATTCTCACAAAACGATCATCCACTTAGCAAGTCTACCTGTGAGAGCAGCCTTACTAAGCAAATACTTAAGAGGATCAATTTTTGCAACAAGATGTATAGTATGGGCAAGCATGTAGTGTCGCCACTTTTGGGAAGCAAACACTACTGCAAGACAAAACTTTTCAATACTATTATAATTGATCTCATAAGATACTAGAGTACGACTAATGTAGTAGATGGCTCTTTCCTTCCCAGTATCATCAAGTTGAGCCAACAATGCCCCTAAGGAAGATTATGTCACCGAGATGTACAAGATTAATGGTTTTCTTGGGACAGGAGGCATTAAAATTGGAGGATTAGCCAAGTATTGCTTTATTTGATCTAGGCTCTTTTGGCAATCCTCATTCCAAGCACATGTAGCTCCCTTATGCAATGTCTTGTTGAATGGTTGTGCTCTATCTGCAAGCTGTGAAATAAACCTTCGTATGGATTGGAGTCATCCTTGAAGACTTCTCATCTAACTAATGTTCTTAGGAGGCGGCATATCTAATATAGCTTGAACATTTTTGGGATCCACCTCTATTCCTTTGGCTGAAATTATGAATCCTAGAAGTTTACCTGAGGTAACCCCAAATGCACACTTTTTCGAATTCAACCTTAACTGAAACTGCTCCATTCGATCTAGAATTACTTCCAAATCTTCTAGGTGTGTACCCCTTTGCTTAGACTTGGCCAAGGTATCATCCACATAATCCTCCATGTTTTTATGCATCATATCATGAAATATTGTGGTCATAGCTTTTTGGTATGTGGCTCCTGCATTTTTTAAGCCAAATGGCATGACGTTCCAACAATAGGTTCCCCATGCACATGTGAAGGCTATCTTTTCTTGATCCTTAGGAGCTATTTTTATTTGGTTACAACTGGAAAAACCATCCATTAAAGAGTATATCTCATAGCCCACAGTCATATCCACTATCATGTCTATGTTAGGGAGTGGAAAGTCATCCTTTGGGCAAGCTTTGTTAAGATCTTTGAAGTCTGTGCATACATGAATGGACCCATCATGTTTTGAAACTGGAACAATATTTGAGATCCACTCAGCATAGTCGATAGCTCTAATAAATCCTGCTCCTAAGAGCTTTTCTAATTCAGCCTTAACAAGGAGAGCTATGTGAGGATGCATTTTTCTCAACTTCTGTTTTACTGGTTTAATTCCTGGAGCTATAGATAAGTGATGCATAATGAGATTAGTGTCAAGCCATGGCATGTCTGAATATGTCCAAGCAAAATTGATTTTCTTCTTTTGTAAAAACTTTGTGTATGCCTCTTTTTCTTGCACTGACAGAGACTAAGCTAGATGTATCACTTGTGGAGCCTCTACCGTATTCAAATTTACTAGTTGTGTAGGCTCAATAAGAACTAATGACCTATCTTGGAAATAACTCGGCAGGTTATTAAGTACCCCATCCTTAGGCACCTCAAAGAGGTTTTCACCTTCGGATACATCTTTTATTTTTACTATTTTGGGTTCTGACACCGCCACAAAGTGGTTTTCACCATCAGAACCATTTTTCTTTTGTTTCATTTCTTTTATTTTTCGACTAAGGTACTTAATATCTGGCTCCGTCATACTCGTTGTAGGTTCACTGATGGAAGAGACTGTGGGTTCAAGAGCATTCAAATAGCAGGCTATCTCGTAGTCGTTGTGAAAAGTGAGGAGTTGAGGCTCTTGACAAAGTTGTGACCAATCAATCAGATGATGGTTTACGAGGGGTAGGTTAATACTGGTTCAACATTATTGATACAAAAGGCATTATCTTTGGTGATCGCACAGTTAGGATATGTCAAGTCTCCTTCTGAGATACCCGAATTAGGACTCATCCTACCAAACGAAGCATCATCCACTAAGGCAATTCGAGGAGTCCAATCCTCTAGTCCTACACTAGGCTCGTTGGTCACATCGGGTTGAGTACTATAGGGATGGACAACATCCATGTCCAAATCAACTGTTCCATCTGAAAGAGAGTCCCACTCGAACTCATGTGAATCTGTTTTTGAATCTCTACTGGGATGTTTACACCAAGAAGGCTTGGGATGCCTTGGTGTAGAAGCTTCGAGATTGTGAAGGGTATCACTTTCTCTGGTGTCTATATTGTCAATTGTTGAATCATCTGAATCCCCCCAAAGGAGATTGGTGGAAGGCACCCAATCATCAGTCATGTCTTGCTGGTTTTGAAGATTGGGTGTATAATCTGAGTCACTATCACTATCCGTCGCAGCTAGGATAGGGACATTTGTCTTCTTTTCATGATCAAAGCCTAGGCCAAGTGTTGACTTAGTCCTACGACCAAAAAGAGCATGGTTGAGTGGTTTGGCCTTGGCATCTAACCTGTGACTGAGAGGGCCATGACCTAGGTAGCCCATGTTTTTAACCAAAGTATACCCTCTCCCATAGGTTTTGGGAGATGGCGCAAAATTCTCATTGTGTTGATACTTTTCCTCTCTATAAATCCAATCTCTAATGGCTACCTCCTCTTTGTCCTCATGAATAGGTACTGAGGATTCTACAAACCTTCCAAACAAGGTCATAGCTGAGGATGAAGGTTTCCTCTCAGGTGAAGGTTTTCCATAAGACCTAGGCGAGATTGGCATTTTTGTGAAGGAATCTATTTGGTAGTCTCTCATGCCAAGGTCTATGGACTTAAACTTACTCTTACACTGCTCAAAAGTTGCATCAAAATTATCAAGCTCTCTATTCAAAGGGACATGAGGGCCAGCTGAAATCACATTAACAGATAATGTGCTATCCCCTGGTATGCATACTTCAACTCCATTGTAAGGGAACTTAACACATTGGTGGTAGGTAGACGGCACCGCTTGCATGTCATGAATCCATGGCCTACCCAACAAGATATTATATGCCAAAGGTCTGGCAATCAACAATCTGGAACAAGATGTCCTTTTCCACAGGACCGATCCTAACAGGAAGAATAGCCAATCCCTTAGAGCTTCACTCTGCTTCATCATAGGCTTTAATTGTGATCTTCTTCCTAGTGTCAAATATTTGCTCAGAATATCCCAAAGCTTTCAATAGACTCAAAGAGCAAATATTAAGCCCAGCACCCCCATCTATTAACACGCACCTAACATGGGTTTTGTGGATCATGACCTCGATGTGAAGGGCCAAATTGTGCGGATGGCTTAATGCTTTATCATCCTCTTCTGAAAATGTGAGGTAATGAGGGCTAGCAAGGTGATTGACCATGTTCTAGAATTGATCGACATCTATGTCATTAGGAACATTAGTGGCTCGCAAGGCATCCTCAAGGACACTCCTGTGTCTAAGAGACAATTCTAAGAGCTCAAAAATGGAAATCTGTGCTGGCGTTTGCTATAATTGATCAACAAGATTGTCACTCATATCAAGACCAGCTGCAGACTTGGAAGGGACACTTTTGGACACTGGTTGCTTGGATTTGCTAGAATTAGGACCTCTAATGATAATAGGACCTTGGGACTGACTCCTAGTAACAGCATTAAGAGGCTGAGATGACCCTCGAGGTTGAGGACCCCTAAGCACAACAGCAGGTTCTTCATCAAATACGAGAGGTGAGTTTACATCATAACCATAGGGATCTTTCCCCCTCATCATGTTGACATCATTGTCCACAACTTCAAGCATATTGATGACATTTTCTGCAGCTATATAAGTATAATTGATTGCGGCCTTGCCATTCTTGTTTTTAGAGGTCTCCCCCTTCTCATACTTAGGCAAGGGCTCCTTAAAGGCCTTGTGGTCTGCATTTGCGGTCAACCCATCAACCTGTAATTTCCTAGTCTCAATAAGGTCTTGAACATGATGTTTAAATTTAAAACAATTTTCAATGTCATGTCCAATCCCATTGTGGTATACACAGTAAGCTTTCTCATTCCACCAATAAGGTTTAGGATCCGGTATGCGAAATTTTGTAGGATCCTGAGGTTGTGTCAAATTATGAGCAATCAAGGTCTTAAAAATATCTGCATAAGAGTCTCCAAGCTTAGTGAATTGCCTCTTTCCTGACTTAGATTTATCTTGATACTTGGGCTTGTGCTCTTGATGATCTAAGGATGTCTGCAGCTTCATAGCTTGAACTGCATTAGATAGATTAAGAACTCCTTGTTCCTTAGGTTGTGGAGAGTCAACAACTCCGTCATTGACTACTTGCTTATTTTTGTTCCAATATGAGTTCTTCTTATCCTTATTGTTGTTGTTATTGTTTGGGCCATTATTGTTGTTACTTTGTTTGGCCAAAATACCTTGTTCTTTTAGAACATCCTCGATGTGACATGCAGTTTATACCATAGTGTCAAAAGAACTAAAAACCATTTTTCTAACTTCATATCTTAATTCTGGCACTAGATTGCTCACAATTATATCAATCCTTTCTTCCTCAGGGATGGTCCTGGAATATTTGGAGCATAAGCGTCTCCGCCTTTGTAAAAATGTCATAAAGGGTTACCCCTGATTTTGTTTTAGCTTGCACAAATCAAGCATGGTGACCGACCTTGATAGATTATATGCAAAGTGCTGCACAAACCTTTGGACAAGTTCTTTGAATGTTTTAACAGGAGGGGTAAGGTTAGTAAACCACTCCATAGCTTGGCCTTTAAGGCTCCTCGGGAATAATCTCATAAGGTAGGAGTCCTCATGATGAAATTCAAAGCTCATGATATAGAACTGTCGTACATGGTCATGGGGGTCACCACTACCATTGTATTTGTCATATGTGGGGATTTCAACCTTTCTAGGAAAATCTACCATAACCACACTCTTGTCAATGGGATTGGGACATATGGAGTCCAAGTTGAAGGTATTCTTTGGAGCCATCATTTTCTCCATAGTCTTTTGCATCTGCTTAATCACCTCATCAGTTGAAGGGTTTTGCTTCTTAATTTTTCTGTCCACATCAAAGTTGTATGGGAGCCTTGCACCCTTATTGATTAAGCTTTCCAAGAATTGATCCTTATTTTTCTCAACATACTTCTCCACATATTGTTGGAATAGTGGTTCTTGTTGTATTGTCATAAAATCAATAGTATCAAGGTTGGCATTACTTCCTCCATGTTGAGAGCCATGATGAGCTCGTTGGGAGGGTTGTCTTGAAAGTCTAGGAGGTGTATGTCTCCTATAATGTGCATGTCAAGAAGTCCTTCTTCCTCTAGGACTAGGTGATCTTGAAGGGGTCCTTGACCTCCTTCTACTTCTTCCTGAGGTAGTAGATGGTGGAGAGTTGGCTCCACTATTGGTACTCCTATTGTTGAATTGATTGTTGAGTTGTTGGGCCAATATCCTATCTTGTTCCTCTTGGAATGTTTTTCTCTCTATGTCCAACAAGGCTCGTTGTTCCTCTTCTAGGAGCCTAAGTTTTTCTTCTTTTGCAACTTATTCATTTTCTGAAGCCTGTTTTTCCCGCTCAATTCTTTTTAGCCTGTCACTGGTATATCTTGAAGTTGTGTTTAGCGGGGAACTTGGTCTTGAATGTTTGTACCAATCATTGGCATGTGTTGCATTGACATGAGCTTCACTAGATACATTGTTTTGGTCCTCGTGTTGTGACCGTGCATCTTGATGAGCTTGTGGATAATGTCTTTCGGCTCGTTGATGAGCATCTAGATATCTTGAATTAATAGGAGGTGAGTCAGGTTGATTGCCATCTTCGAATGACATGTTTCTCCTATGTCTCTGAAAAATGTCACCAAGTGATTGGTCTATTATTTCCCTTTGTTGTTTGGTCAAGGTATAACTCATATCCATATTTGATGAAAAATGTGCTACAGAGGTACTCAATTCGCTAGGATTACCCTTTGGGTCAAAACAAACCTCAGACTCACTCTTAGGAGATTGATCGAAAATGGGCTCTTTTCCCTTTCGCTGTTGACGAGTCTTAACTAAGGGTAACTGATTAAAGGCAACCGGGGGTCGTTTCCCTTGATTCACTTGGTACCTTGTTGTAACTGACATGAAAGAAAAGATTCTTGATGATAAGGTGACCTCTCAAAGTGTCAACACCAAACTAGGATAATCAAAGTTCTCTAATGTCCAAAAAAAGAGATGGTAAGATAGAAATTGCAAAAGGCGTCACCAACACTATCAAAGAGGTGCTTAAATCAAAGGATCAATATCGTTGCACGTTTGAACCAGGAGGATGGACTTAGCCAAATTGCACAATTAAAATTGAATTTGAGTGGAAATGATTTGGACAAAAGGAGTACTAAAATTCTCCAAGAATGTTACTAACAACTCTAGAGATGTACTTTCTCAACAAGAATAATCTTCTAACTTGACAATTCTTCCTGAAGTAACTTGGTAAATCAAATGACACTACCCCTAGAGGGCTAAAAATAGAAATTCAGATTAAAGACAAGCTTCCAGCGGCAAGATAAGTTACCTACTTAAAGACCCAGTCAACTAAAAGTAACTGCAAATGACTGAAATCAGATATACAGCAAAGAATTCTCAAGCGACACTTTTCAGGCTAACCAGGCAATACTTCTTACTGAGGCGATACTTCGCCTTTCACCAGGCGATAAACCTTACAATACCCAGGCGATAGACTCCAGGCAGGCCGGGCGATAGTCTAGAAAGAATGAACTATCGCACGATATTTCTTCTCAAAGCAGGCGATACTGTTACTAGTTTGTACGACAATTGACCAGAATTGTGTAAAATGTGCATTTTCAGGTCTGTTTGATCAAAATTTTTAGTCTGAGGGTTAATGTTTTCGATTTCAATCACAATATCAGCAAAAATTCGACAGGTTTGCAAACAGTAAGGGATCAAAACATGTCTCAAAACACTTGAAACAAGGGCAAAAGAAACCTTGCCAAGACAAACACTTGTGATATCAAAATAGAAAAACACCCTACGAATACTACCGATTGTTTGAATGTTCAAGAACGTTAACACTAGTATTACACAATCGAAGACACTTCAAGCAATATCTATCCTAGAAAGTCAAGGCTCATTACTTAACAACTTGGCCCACAACTTAATGCTCCATTGCCTCACACAAAGTGGTTTCCCACAATAGATATTGGCTTTGTCATGGAAGTGCCAAAACTAAAGGAACACATATGGTGGGTAATCTTGGGGTGATCCGAGTTATTCCACTTGGATCAATCCTTGCACCAAGAAGTTAAGTGGCAAAATAAGGTGGCTTCTAACTATGGTTCGTAGTAAGGGCTTCTGTTCGTAGCACCCCTCTTGCTCCCCAAAGGGACTCCTTACCTTGCGGCAAGTAACGGACCTTGCGGCCTCAAGAGTACCTTAAGCATTCTTGCTCAATACATTCATCATGGTCACAATCCCACAAGTACTCACATCAAGCGAAGACAAGCTCTACGTCTACCAAGATTTTGTGTCTTTGATAGCCTTGAGATTATAGTGAGTTGGAATAGCCAGCAAAAGGCTTGTCCCCACTTGGGTTGTTCCTCTTGATTGCTCAAGAGCAGGCCCGCTAAAATATTCTAAAGATCTAAACAAAGAGCGGATCAACTTATGAGATTCAAGGATTTTGTTTCACCACAAGGGTGAAGAGCATACTCCCATATCTCAAAATTTTCTCTCAAACACACCAAGCAAAGAGTTCAATTACCCTCTTATTTCCAAAATCCTAAGATGGGTCAAAATTTTCTGGTTCGCCACAAGGGTGAAAAGCATACTTCTCCTACCACCTCAAAATTTCTTCCACAAGATATTATGTGCCTACTAAAGGAAACAACTAGTATATGCCGCACTTAATAAAGAAAGCAATTAAACAAGCACTTGATTTGATTTTTATGCTTAGGGCAACCCTGCAAAAACTATTAGTAGCCCTTTTTGACATGCATTCTTTTGGCAAAATATTCAAGCAAGAGGCACCTACAAGCACAACTTGTTAGCCCCACAAGGTTAGCACATCAAAATTTAGATAATCTGCAAGTAAAATAGCTAATCAAATGGTAAAATCTGAGAATGAAACTAGCATGGTTGGATTAGGCTTGGAAAGACCTTTCCAATGATATATCACACTTCAATTTTCGATACCGTTTGCAAAAAAAATTCAAAAATGGGTGCCCATTTTCCAGAGTGGCAATATTAGTCTGTGCAATACTTCGCTCTATACTAGGCGATACTTCACCCGAGACCAGGCGATATTCTCTGCAATAGCCAAGCGATACTTCCAACAGGCAAAGTATCGCACGCGCATACAAAGAACTATTGCACGATATTTCTGGAAGTATCGCACGATATTCTGAGAAAAAAAAATAGAGACCGAAAATTAAGCTCAAAACTTGCCGAAAAATTGACAGAAATTGACGAAAATGCAAAAAAAGAAGGGACAAAGCTAGGCTACTCTACCCCACGGTGGACGCCAGAAATGTACACACAAAATAGTGCACTTCTATGAATCATTACAATCAAGAACACCCAAGAATGAGGTCTCAAAAATCGATCCATAGCTCTTTATGTATGGAGTTGCAAGATTTAAAATTGCTCTCAGCTAGAGCTAATAAACTTAATGACCTTGCTAGTCAACCACACAATGAGAGATTCAAGTGAAGACAAGGGTAAGAATGCCAATATCCCCAAGAATCAAATGAAATGCAATGCAGCTAAGCTAAGAATGAAGATGCAAGCTAATCTATAAAAATGAAAGTGCAAACTAGGCTATGAAAGGAAAGTACAAGTCTTACAATCCCTCCTAATTAAACTATGTGAGATTAATCTATAGCATAAAGAAAGTCTATACTAAAAATGTCATGATTATGCAACTATGAAAGTAAGAAAGCAAGCTAAATGAAATGCAACAACAATGTCTTCAAAGCTTGAATGCAAGAATGTTTTCAAAGAGCTCCAAATAACCTAGAAAACCTGCAGCATAACATTAGCATAAAAGAGAATGGATACTAAATGAGGAAGAGAGCTTTCCTTTTATAAGAAATGAAAAGGAATAGACCATGGAGATTAAGAGGCAAAAGACTTAATCAATGGTGGAGCATCAAAGAGGAGCAATCCATGTGCACAAGAATCCTTCAATGAGAAAATAAGAGTTGACTTTTGTGTCCATATGAGACAAAAAAGTGTTTTTCTTCTTTTTGTAAAATAAGAATCATGCTTTATGTGTGCAACTTAGGATAAGAGGAAAAGTGGGGGCTTTTTATTTATTGAAAGGGGAGGAAATATTCTTTTTAATAAATAAAGACTTAGGATAAAATGGTTAGCCCAAGGCAAATAATCAAAAATGATAGAACTAGGATTTGATCAAGGAAATTGATATAATTGATAAAATGCTGATTTTTTAAAATATTGATTCAAGGATTTGATAAATTGTTGAATGGGGGCCCAAAATCTAGGCGACCATTTTAGGGTGCATACAGGCATAAGGTCTTGTCCACTAAGAACAGAGAAGTTACACAACCCTTCATTTCCTAATTCCTCTTTTGCTCTTTTTATTGTGATTAGCAATTGGCGAATCTCTTGTTTAAGATCATGGAGTTCGAAATATCTTTGATGCACACTTTCTAATAGCCATGCAAACCTATGATCCTCAGATGTATTTAACTTTTTCTTCTTAGCTTCACAGATACTTTCTCTAAAATTATCCCAAAATAAATGAAGAATCTTGTTGTCTTTAGCTATTATTTCTTGAAAAGTTGGTGCAATTCTTCTGAAATGGTTTCTTGGTTGAACCTGGCACAAAACCATTTTTCTAAGTTCTTTTTAAACAAATAGAGTTGCCAAACTACTTTTCTTGGAAGGCACCATTAGACTGGAATTTTTCTACAAAGAGATTTTCAAATAAAACACAGTCACCAACCTCCATCCTAAGGGAGGCCACCTTCAAATTTCTGAGGAAATTCAACACCAACACTTTGGTTTCTTCCCCAACAGAGTCACCAAAAATCTATTAGTTCAAGTTTTTGTTTCAAAATAATCTTTAAAAATGACCCACAGTGCCCAGGATTGAAAAACAAATAGAAACCATTAGTTGGATATATCTTCATTGAATCGGATGATCTTCCTCTGAATTTTAGAGATACAACTCCCTCTTATGATATGATTAATTGTAAGGGGTGTGCTTTTAACCGGAAAGAAGATAAGATAAGATAAGATAAATTTATTAATGTCCAACGGAAGACCAACAAGGGTCTATGGGATAGGAATCATACAGCAAAAGTAGCAAGAAACTAGCTGACCACCAAACAGTGGTCGGGGGGAACATGCTAAAAGAACAAGGAACCAAACAAGAAGAAGCACAGAACAAAGATCCAAGAACCACCAGGGCAAGGACTAGGGGTCCTTCCTGAGTGAAAAGAAATCCAACACAAAAGGATAGTGACCTGGAAGAATATGGGTATGGACCCATCGTCATGATCTACTGGTGGTCTGCCGCTGATGGGTAGAAGCATTGTGAGGTCTCACGGATCTGGAGTGACCGATGGGGGAGGCACATGAGGGCCGCTTCGCACCCCGAGCCGGGGGCGAGGGCGAGAAGAAATCCGTAATGAGCTGCTCGGTGACCTGCTTCTGGGGAAATAGAAGTTGCAGGGTCTAGTCACGGAGTCGTACCGTCTCCCATAAATAGAGTGTCAGACATCTCTAGTCAGAGTAACAAAAGAAGGAAGTCAAGGAGCTGCAATCTCTAAATAAGCAATAGAATCTCCCTCTGATCTCATAGTATATAGGGCAGTGGAAAATGAAATGTGCCTCAGTCTCAATCTCAGACAATGTGCATAAACAACAAATGTGATCCTCTGTGTCAATGTGATGATCAGTCTGCGCTCGCAGGCGGTGAGAGTCGACTCTGAAAGATCCCAGCGCAATCCGAAGAGCATGGCACCAACGTTGTGATAAATATCTAGGTCAAATGATAATCCCATCTTGAATGTGTAAGAAGTGCTCAACATAAAAAGTCATCCTCGAACGTAAGCCCCCACTAGGGTTGGTCCAGGTCGAGATGATGTACTGCCTATAGATGTCAAGTCCGACATGCTCATTCAACTCCTGTCTGGAGGGGAGAAGATGAGCCGGAGCGTCCAAAGAAAACTGAAAGGGGGGTAGGTGATCAATATCAATCCTGATAGAACCCAAAAGGGAAGTGGTCTAAGCATACCAGCAACGAGCTCTAGGGGAGGTGTCAGATCTAGCCAGCTCAACAGAAAAGCAATAGGCGAGGTAAGAGTATCTACTCCGGTCATCTAAAGCATCAGCGAAGCAACGTAAGCGGTGAAGAAACCAAACTAGATCAAAGATGGCTCCTAACCTAAAGGGATGAGCCCCAAACTCCGCAAGGATGATGCTGTGGGAGGTGGTACGATGACATCTGATGATACGCCGAAAGAGGAGAGTCTATATACGCTCAATAAAGGTCCAGTCGGAATCAAGAAGAGATGGTCCCCAAACAACAGAGCCATAGAGTACAGTAGGTCTAACCAGAGAATCCAAGAAGGATAACTTGGACGAGGTGTCCTGAAAGTGGTGTCTAAAGCACTGTCTCTCGATCAGGGCAAGGGAACCCATCCCTTTATTGATTCTGGGCTGAATAGCAGGTCTCAAACTGAAGCGAGGACTGGAAAACTTAACCCCGAGGTATGTGTATGCAGAGGCAATCTCGATCTCATGTCCCTGGAAGTAGAAGTGTAAATGAGAGGTCTTCAAGCAGTTGAAGACCATGACCCGTGTCTTCCCCAGATTAACCACAAGCTGTCTCAAATCATAAAAGGAGGCCAAGATATCAAGAATTCTCTGGAGACCCTCAGGTGAGGAGGCCAAGAGAATCACATCATCAGCAAAAAGAAGAATGGAAACTAAGACCTAGTGTAAATAGCAGCCATCACCTGGGAGAGACGAATCTCTGATGAAGCCCTCGAGCTCGTCAATGTAGATGCCAAATAAGGTGGGGGAAAGAGGGCATCCTTGTTTCACCCCTATAACTATACTACAGATGCAAAGAAAGATTTTAGGCAATACTTAAAAGGAGGTGATTTGACACAAAGTTCAATTCGCTCACAACTTAATATAAAAGGACAAGGGAAGAATCCTCCTCAACACAAAACACAAAGTTTCTAATATGAAAGCAAGATAACCATTTCAAGTAGGCAAATATCATATAATACTGTTATAACACAAAGTTTATTTCACAGTAAGGAAGAATATGACAAATTTGAAGATTTGAAGAGATTTGCATGAAAAGACGACCCTTACAACTTGGTTGGGGAGTAAATGGAATCATCGCCCATATGCATATCAAAAGATCGAGCGATTTTAGAACTTTGGAACTTTTACACATTTAGCAATTGGAATGAAAAGACCTGGCATCCCGATAAGGTACCTTTAATGTCGAGGGATCACAGGAAATTAGATGTTTAGAACTTGGTTCAAAGTTGCCAAATGTCCGATAGTATGTTGGGTTGGAGGGTCGCCTAATATAAGAATTGTTGAACAAGATCAGGGATTTTCATGTTCCAAACTTCGATGAAAACTCGATAACCCAGCTTATCATGGGAATTTGAAGAGATTTGCATGAAAAGACGACCCTTACAACTTGGTTGGGGAGTAAATGGAATCATCGCCCATATGCATATCAAAAGATCGAGCGATTTTAGAACTTTGGAACTTTTACACATTTAGCAATTGGAATGAAAAGACCTGACATCCCGATAAGGTACCTTTAATGTCGAGGGATCACAGGAAATTAGATGTTTAGAACTTGGTTCAAAGTTGCCAAATGTCCGATAGTATGTTGGGTTGGAGGGTCGCCTAATATAAGAATTGTTGAACAAGATCAGGGATTTTCATGTTCCAAACTTCGATGAAAACTCGATAACCCAGCTTATCATGGGAATTTAGGATTCATGGATTGGTCCTTAATGCGCCAATAGGACTATTATTAGCAAGGCAGATTTTAAAAGTTCAAAATCGATGGTTTTCAAACTTGGGGTTAACATACCTAGGTATAGAACGCCTTCTCATCCTATACCCTGCACTTTTGCTGGAAATTTTAACAAATCATTCATCGAATTATGTACTTTCCAGGTCTACCACGGCAGGTTTGCCACCTGATCCTGCACACACAAAAAATGAGAAAATAGAGGAGTTTTCCTCAATCAAACCCTTGCTTGGAATCAACCTTGAAATGAAATAAGATAAATAAAAGTGTGTTGTCATATAGCAGAGGCTAGATCTATGAAATGAAGTATATCATACCTTGGCAATGCAAACGCTTCTTTGAATGTGATCAAGTATGTTGATGCAATAGCTTTTACTTAACAAAAAAAAAAGCAAATCATTGAAGACAAAACCTTGTGCAATAGATGTTGTAGTTTGCCATAATGCTTGATTAGAGAGAGAGAGAGAGAGAGAGAGAGTTGAAGACTTGAATGCTTTGATGAATGTGGATGGATGCTTGGATGTATGATCTTCTTCCTTGATGGTGGACTCCTTTGCTTGGCCTTCAATGAGGGAAGGAAGCTAGATACATGAAGAAGATTGTCTTTAAAACACCCTTAAATACTTGAAGAATGCTCGAGACTAGATCTTGAATGCTTGGATGTGAAATCTTGATTGCATATGCTTGAGAGTAGATGCGGATTGCCAAAATGAGGAGATAGGTCATTTATATACCTCTCATGACATTTTGGGTGTTAAAACTCGAGAGGGTTGACCACAAATCTGGAAATCCCACCAAATTATCAATACGAGCTCCCGATCCAAATTTCAGCCCAAAACTTGGGGTAGAGGACTCCTTGGCACTCTATACCCACCAACCGAGGCTCAAAATTTAACCATGTGTCCCAAATAACTAGGAGATACCAAATTTTGAGGTACATGTGATTTCAAGGTCGAGAGAGATAACAAAGGCTACAAATGGTAACATGAGGCCTATTTAGGCTAGTAAATGATTGAAGAGGAGAAATAATAAAGAATTTTCATAAAAATAAGGGATCACATTGAGTAGGGTGAAATTGAAATAGCATAGGACCCATATTTGATTTTAGGTGTCTATTAAGTGTCATATCAAGTTCTATTGTACATGTTGAAATAGAAACACACTAAGGTGTGCTAAGCAAACATGAAATTGTACACACCCATAGGGTGCTTACTTACGACAATACAAATTGTTGTTAATAAAACCATCTAACAAAGGTTTGATCCTATAAACCAAAACCTTAGAGATCTTATACACTGTGTTGCATAGACTGATGGGCCAAAAATCAGCATCTTTGTGGTTCTGGGATCTTAGGGATTAAGGCAATAAAGGAGTTATTTAGCCTTTTCAAAATCCTGCCGGTTCAAAAAAAGGTCTCTAATCATCATAGGAATGGCGTATCCCACAATATTGTAGAACTCTTGGGAAAAAGCCAATGGGAATCCATTAGGTCCTAGAGCCTTAAAAGCCCCCATGGAGAATGTCATTGTACTAACCTCCTCTCCCATTACCGGGGCTAGAATTTGAGTATTGTCAACTGAGGTAAGAGCAGACAATAAATTATTTAATAGTTGATCTTTCAAATCATGGTTCAAGTCTCTTTCATCTGCCCTACAAGCATTACAAAAATCATTTGAAGCTAGTAGTCCCATTTGAGTATTAATAGTAATCTCTTGGTTCAGATCATCCTCAAGGCTTTGAATATGATTCCTCTTCCTAGGTTTGTTAGCAGACCTATGAAGGAATGTCGAGTTCCTACCTCCCTTTTTCAACCACTACACTCCAGACTTTCACTTCCAATAGATTTCTTCCTGATTTGGATTTTCCTTCCATTTCCCTCCAAGGGCTTCTTCTCTGTGTCACCTTTAAACGATCTGTGTTGGCCATTTGTTCTTGGACAGCAACCAGCTTAGAGTTTATTTCCTTCTTTGCAAAGATGTCTTTGAAAGTGAACTTATTTCATCTTTTCGCTTCATTCCTAATAATATCCAATTTTTGTGCAACTCTATACATAGGTGTCTCCAATATGGGATTGTTCTACCAGTTTTGAATACAATCCCTAAATTCTAGATGTGAAGCCCACATAATCTCATATCAGGATGGTATAGGTCCCCTTATAGGTCTATCAATCCAGTCCAAAAGAATTGGATTGTGATTTGACACAATTCTGGGAAGGTCACTCAGAGTAGCATTGTACTCCATATTTCAATTAGCAGAAACTAGGAATCTGTCTAGTTTTACCTGTATGAGGTGATCCCCCTTCCAGCGATTGGACCAGGTAAACCTTTGGCCAATCATATCAATGTCAAACAGAACTATTCTGATGATGAAGTCAGCCAAATCTGTCATGCCATCAGAGTAATCCACAAACCCTCCCAACTTCTCTATGGGGAATAAAGGAGAATTCAAGTCTCCAACAACTCATCCATTGATTATCCTAATCAACAAGTACCATCAAAGAATCTACCAATTACATGTTAATCCTATAAAAGATGGTGTATTTACCATAACAAGCAATGAGATTTAACTTATGACAACCGTATGAACTTCATATTGTTCTCCTTTGTCTTAATTTGGTAATACCTACATATACCGTGATAGATATTAAATTCTCAACAGAAATGTGCAATATTTAAATGTAAAATTCTATTCCTAAAATTACTCAAGCTTGAAATTAATGTAAGATCACCATACCATTGCCGCATATCATTATTATCACTCCCATAATTAAATTGGCACTTTTAAAACATTTCATTATGAAATGTGGAAAACATATCCATTTCCTTAATACTATATAAACACTGCATCGACAAGGCAGTTTATTTCACATATCAAGTAGCAGTTAACTTAGGAAGCATGCACACGAGATGTGACATTTCAGTTGTTATAATCTTCAACATTCCATTCATCAATATAATCTGATAGAGCATTCTTTGAAAGCAATTATGCATGCACTTTACGCGCCACTTACACATGAAGGATAACAAACTCCAAAAGGCCACAAGACTTATCTTCAACCTCCCATGATATGGATTCTAGACTTGCATATTAGAACCAAAATTTATTGTACATCTCCAAAGAATCACCTATCAAAACTCTTGCTAACAATCTCGACTTTACATATGTGCACATTGCACAACTCTCCACAATAAAAATGATTGTATTGCAACACCTATGAGCAGAAGGAATAATGGTTACAACACCAACAAATGCATTCATGATATATCCTGGATATTCAGGATATACATGTTTAATTTGGGAAATTTTGCTCAGCTTTCCCCTACAAGATGAAGTTAAGACCCTTGCAAGCTGATTTAAGGGTCTTGGAGTGCTGGGACACTTGCAATAAGTTACCTCTATACATACAGAATTAGTGGAGACCGCTGAGGACAGAATTACTGTTCCAGATCTGTCCCTTCCACAAGCACACTCGCTTTGAACGCAATGGATCTGGAATCTCTTCAGGCTTCTCACTAGTACAATTTATGGAGTGAATTTCTGTCTCAGTTTCAGAGGAGGACCTTCTCTTATTACCAGAAGATGACTTCAACCCTGTTGAAAAATAATGTTTCTGCTCTAAGTGTGATAAAACTAAAACAAGCATGAACAGAAAACACAAAAAATAATCTTTGGCTTACCAGGCAAGACATTAATATTGTTATTTTGACCTGACTTCCTGCTACAAAATTACAAAGCAATGAGAACCCCTCTATCTTCCAATATTTTATACCAATGCAGCAGACGCCCATGAAGACAAATTTTATGATGAATGGTGCACTTTCTATATTCACAAAAACACCTTCTCATTTATATGAAAACCTCAAAAACATTTGTCATTTATCAATGCATCTCCTGAAGAAACAGGCTACAAAAATTTGAAAGAGAGTAGCACCACTGCCTTACTCTAAAAGCCAATAACCAATATAAATATAGCTCTGTTATCACACTAATGAAATATAAATCTTGCAAAAAACTTGAAAGAGAAAATTTTGTGGATAATATAGACCTGTACATGTGATTGACAAATTCATCAATGAGAAGTGGCCAGGCACCTGCTGTAAATGGCATACAAAAACACTCAGTAAAATTTACAGAAATTTTAAGTCGTTTGAAAAGATCAAAGATTAATTCATACAAAACGAAATGGCAAAAATGCACAAAAACATACAAAAAGATTTAAGTTAAAACATTTACATAACTAGCATCAATTGAATTTTTATAAATATCATATGAGCTATTGAACATCATTTTCACAGATCCAATATCAAAATCATGTAGTGATATTTGTACAAGGTAATATCATGGAAATTCCATACGAACTCTTAGTAACACACACTTTCAACTAAGCAGTACAAAGAGAAATGATTGATTTCCAGTGTCATGAATACTAATAGCATTACACAGAATTTTCAGACAGACCTAATATAAAAATAATATAGCACCACTGCACCCAAATCAGTGTTGATAAATGACATCGTGACCCTGATAGTAGACCACAATGTATGATCAGATATGTCAATTACCTGAATTTCTATCACAATTTCTATGGAAGATTGTCCTTTAAAGAAATATCTTGTCAATTAAAACAAATTTTAAGCACATGAAAAGGTAATTTATTTCATCTACACAGTTCTCTCCAATTATATTCTGACTAGTGATAAATTTAAAACTGTTATTCATATCAAGAGTGTGCTTCTGGAATAGAGCTCTGCTTACGAATGCGGAAAATGACTCTGCTTACGAATGCACGATCTAGGTTTTTCACGACTGCCTCTCTGGACTCCCAAATACGATTTTTCTCCAGTACTAAGTATGCAAGGAATGTATACCCAAAGTCATCCTCTGAGGCAAATCTGCTTTCTTCCCCTAGATTTGTATCTAGGGCATCACCACGGGAGAAGCTTAAATTTGCTACGGATGGTCAATGGCTACCGGCATACAAGCAAAATGCCAGAAGGGCCAAACAGCATGAATTATATCACAGGAAACAATACAATCCTCACATATATTCGCCGGCTGCTATTCCTATCAAGAACAGTTTTGACCACCTCAGCTCTATGAACATTCATCTTTATTCACTGCCCCACAAACGCATAGCTATTCCTTTTACTTCCCAGTCAAATTTGGTGAAGAGTAAAGGGGAAACTGCCTTAAAGCCATCAAAATCTCCGGTATCGATAATCAGGCCCAGAAGGCACCAAATGCATATACGCCTCCTCATCGCATTTTCAAAGGTAAGTATAATTTAACTCCCTCTGTTTCAGTTCACAGTATTAACAATAATATATCAGTAGATAAGGAGAAAGGTGAACCGAAGTCTGTCAAGAATGGCAATGTTTATTCACCCCCTCACAGAAGACCTAGTCCGGTAGAATCCGACTATCACCTAGTCGAAAATGTCCCCTCCAGTCCCTGTCAGCATGACTCTAACAAAACTAATCTAAAGGATGGATGTGTAGAAAGAATGCAGAGTATATGTGGAGGATCCGGAATTATAGCTGCTTCATCCACAGTTCGCTCATTCCGTAAAAAATCTATACATCAGGTAACATACCCTCCATTACATAAGACCAAAATCTCTTCAAAATATCCCCCATTCGTAAAAAATGCAGCCTCTAGGGATTACCCCCAACTTCACTCTTCTGTTCATTTGGAAAATATTAACCCTACATCTCTCAAGAATAAGCCATTATCGGCATTACAAAAACATATATCCGAACCAGCATGTATTAGGTCACACAAAATCTCAGAACCTCCCTCGGGGGAAATGATGGAAGTATATCCAAAATTCGAACAAGGTTACCTGGAAATGGTATCAAAAATTTGCAAGCAAAAAGGCGTTTTTGCTAGATGGACAGGGCAAGGTGCCAAAATGGAGGAAATCTCAGACTGGTTTAAAACAAATTTTCCGGGCCAGGTAAGTATTACTAACCTAAATGATGGTTTTCTCTTTTTAAAATGCAATAATTCTAAACTTAAAAAGGATTTTCTTTCTTTGAAATGTCCTAAATTTAGAGGTTGTGAATTTATCTTTCTGGATTGGTTTCCAAATTTTAATAGCAGAAGCTGGAAAATATCAAAGTAGATAGAGCAATTTCAATCCCTGATATACCAGTAGAACTAATTAATAAAGAAACATTTAAAGCAATCGGCAATAGTTATGGGATTTTTGTAGGAATAAAGGCGGTAGAACAATCTAATAACTGTGTTACGATTATAGTTAACATGGATATAAATTTAGCTTCACTAAAACCTCTAAAATTCAATCAGTTAGGGCTCGAATATATACTCCAACCTGTATTTCTGAACAATATCCCCAGTATGGATTATGAAAAATCAGTAATCCTAAACAGACCTAAATTCTCAGAAGCTAATATTAACAATATATGTCCCAAATATCAGGATATTCCATGTTGCAGGAAGAGCCTAGATTTAATTAAAAATGTCAAAGATAAAAAGATACCTAAGATATCCTTTTTTTAAAATAGTGGAGGTTTCTTTCTCAGTCCGATGAGGAACTTTGTTAAAAAATATTCTAGAAACTCCTTACTTCTCTTAAATATTCCTAATCTAAGACTAGATACAAATCATTTAAGAAATTGTAACGAAATTATCCTTAAAAGAAATATCAATAGCAATTTCATTGAAGATCCAAATCTATCCAGTTCTAATCTAAATAAGATTCAGAATATTCCTCTTCAAAATAGGTCTACAAGGTCTAACATAGATGTTAGTAACAATATAGAAACTATAGACAACACATTTAGCTGTCACCAAGACATAAAAAAATTCCTTCCAACGCAGGAAGAAACAGAGAAGGCTCTACTTATCTCTTTAAATCCCGAGATTAGTAATGATAATAACCCTTTTTGCACACATAGAATTCTCAGTCCAGCCTCTACGCTCAAACTTAATGATATTCAAGCTAATTTAAATACTCATGGGCAATTAATTAAGGATCTCCTTCTAATTCATAAGGAAATAAGTGAACAATTAATTACTTGGGAAGAAAACCATAGAGAACATTTGGATGAGGTAGTTGAAAAAGCAATAGAAATGGAAGTTGAACCTTTAGAGAGTCAGCATCTCGTTCAAACTAAACAAAATCTAGGCTTAAATTATGATAGGCCTAATAATTCTGAAGTGGATCATTCTAACTCATTACTAGCAGATACCCTGCCTTCCAGGGAACACAATTATAAACAATTATCTGTAAAGGAACAGGTAAAGGAAAGGATTAATCCACCTACAACAGGTACTAATACATCTCCAACTAAATCGCCTATGAGAATAGAGGGAAGCTTTCTCTTCTCCCCTCTAGCCAAAACATACAAACACCACAAATTTTGGCAAACTCTAGATAATGGCAAACAGGTATTTGAAGATAACATCCCCAAGAGAAGTGATAAGGCTAAAATCCCATTAGAAGTAGAATCTATTTTAAGAATTGGCTCCAATAGCAACTTAGAAATAGATGATCCGCAACATATAAATGACAATCTACCCTGGGAAGAATTTGGGACTCTAGAACCCAAAAACTGGTTAAACCAAAACCAAAACAGCGAACTCAATGAACAAACAAATGAGATTATAAAAGAAAATCCAAAGGGAGATAGCATTAACCAGCATTTAAGTGAACAATTAATGAAGGAAATCAGAAATGAGGAAACTAATGCAGATATAGATTTAACAGAAAGTATAAACAATGCCCAAAATAATCAAGAGCATTTAGGTATTTATGCAAATATCAAGGGGATTGAAAAACCAAATTGTGGAAAGGTTAATAAGAAAATAGGAAGAAAAAGTTTAGTAGAATTAAGGACAGCAATTGGAAAAGCTGATAACCAAACCAAAATATGCGATATTCTCAAAGTTGGGAAGGGGAAGTTCCTTCCCACAACAATATGAAGATTTCATCATGGAATGTTAGGGGCCTAAATGTTAGGGGCCTAAATGCCCCTAACAAGAAGCACATTTTTAAGCGCAATCTGACTCTTACTGAATCTGACATATGTCTCATACAGGAAACCAAATTAAATATAGAAGAAGGGGAAAAATTCAAAAAGAAATTGGGCTTTTGGAAATGCGAATTCAAAGAATCGATGGGGGCCTCAGGAGGTTTAGGTATTATTTGGGATCCTAGAAAGGTAGACTTTACTTTAACATCCACTAAAGACAATTGGATTGCAGGAAGAATAACAAGCTTTAGAAGCAATATACGCTTTAACATAATCAACATATATGGTCCCACCTCCACCTTAGACAAAATCAACATTTGGACAGAAATTAGTAACTATATGAATTTGGAACCCCAGTCAATCTTTATTTTGGGAGGGGATTTTAATGCAATATCAAATACCAATGAGAAAACTGGTGGTATTCAGACAGAATCACAAGCTACAATAGACTTCAGAAATTGGATAATGAGAAACTCTCTCATGGACATCCCAACGTCCAATGGAATATTCACTTGGAACAATAGGCGGAAAGGTTTTCATTATATTGCAGAAAGATTGGACAGATTTCTAATTAAAGGTGATTTATGCAATTTTAATAGGACAATTTCGGCGTCTATATTGCCACAGACAGGATCTGACCATTACCCTATTCTACTCGATCTAAAAGAACAACAAAAACCTATTAGATGTTCTTTTAAATGTGAAAATATGTGGTTCTTAGATGGAAGTTTCATAGGAAAAGTAAAACAGTGGTGGGAAGAAGAGTCTTTTGAAGGTTCAAAAATGTTCTGTTTTACTGCAAAATTAAAAAGAATTAAGGAAAAAATAATTAAATGGAACAAAGAGAGTTTCAAAAATATTTTTAAAGAAAAATTAGAAAATGAAGAAGAAATCAGAATTCTAAATACTAAAATCATCAAACAAGGAATGAAATCTAAAGAATATATTAAAGAAAAAGAATTATTAAATAAACAAGAAACCATATTAGCAAAAGAAGAAATATTCTGGAAGCAAAAATCTAGGGAGACTTGGCTTAAAGAAGGAGATAGAAATACCAAATTCTTCCACATAAGCACTATAAACAGACGTAATATAAATAGAATATCCAAAATCCAAAATGAAATAGGAAGAGAGGTTGACAGCCCAGAACAAATAGCAGCAACCTTCGTCGATCATTTCACCAAGACTCTAAACAATTTTGAATACTCAGATCTCAGAGCCCAAAAAGAAATGCTAAAAGCTATTCCCAAAATTCTTACCGACGAAGATAACTATAATCTAAATAAAAAATTCACAATAGAAGAAATCAAGGATGCCCTTTTTTCTCTTAAGCCAGAAAAATCTCCTAGTCCTGATGGTTTCCAAGCCTTTTTCTTCCAAAAAAGTTGGGAGTTCTTAGGTAAGGAGCTTTGGGAAGCTATAGAAGCTACGAGAAATTCAGGATCCATATTAATAGAGATTAATAATACTTTTTTAACTCTCATTCCAAAAAAACAAGACGTAGGTACCCCGGGAGACTTTAGACCTATAGCACTTTGCAATACAATATACAAAATTCTTTCTAAAGCCCTGGCAAACAGACTCAAAAACATCATACATAAATTAATATCAGAAGAACAAACGGGGTTTGTCCCTAACAGATCCATATATGACAGAATAATTATATTCCAGGAGTTAATTCATTCTGCACAAATTAATAAAGACCCATGTATGTTGATGAAACTAGATATTCGCAAAGCATATGATAAGTAGATTGGAGATTTTTATGCAAAACCTTGCAAGCCTTTGGTTTTTCTCACCAATGGATTAACTTAATTTACAATTGTATCTCAACTCCAAAATTTTCAATCTTAATTAATGGAACTCCGGAAGGTTTTTTTAATATATCAAGAGGAATCAGGCAAGGGGATCCTATATCTCCTTTTCTTTTTATAATAATGGCAGAAGCCTTTGGGAGAGCCTTTAAATTAGCACAATTAAATGGAGAAATTAAAGGGGTTAAAGTTACGGATGAGATCAAAAATATTATACACCAACAATTTGCAGATGACACTATAATACCAAGAGAATCTTCAAAGACGGAGGCTCTTCAACTTTAAAATATCATAAATATATACTCGAAAGCATCAGGACAGAAAGTTAACAAAGAAAAATCGGATATTTTTTTCCTTAATACCTTGCCAGAGACTAAGAGAAGCATTTGTAACATTATGGGTTATAGAAAAGGGGAATTCCCATGCAAATATTTGGGAATTCATTTAGAAAAAGGTCAAAGAGAAGGAAACACTTGGAAAGCCACCTTATCCAAACTAGAAACAAAACTTGAAAGCTGGAAGGGGAAATATTTAAATAAAGCTGGAAGAGCAACCATGATCAGAGTTGTATTAACAGCTATCCCAACTTTCCAAATGTCATGCTTGCCGCTACCAAAGGGAGTTGGAAAGCAATTCAACCAGAAATTAAAGAATTTTTTCTGGCATGGTAATGAAGACAAAAAGAAACTATCAATGATTAAATGGGACAACATATGTAGACCGAAAGAATTTGGAGGTTTAAATGTTAAAAATTTTGAGTGGCAAAACAAAGCCTTAGGAGCAAAACTGGTGTGGAGAATGTTTCAGGAAAATGACAGCAAATGGGCAAAAATTTTATATCACAAATACTTGAATAGCTTGGATCGCACAACTCTTTTTCGAACCATCAATCTACCAAAAGGATCTAAAATCTGGAATTTCATGATAGAAAACAAAGATCTGATATCGAAATCTTTAACCTGGGACATTGGAGATGGCCATGAGGCCCTATTTTGGGAAGATTCTTGGGATGGACTTCCAGCCCCAAATAATGAGAAACTCCCTCTTAATATCAAAATTACCCTTCAACAAAATTGGGGCACACATCTTAAAGACTACATAGTGAATACACAGGAAGGATGGCAATGGAAAAAAGTAACACATCCTTCCTTGTCTCAGGAAGAAATTAATACCTTCGAAAACTTTCTGCTATCCAGGAATTTAAATATCAAAGCTAGGCAAGATAGGTTAATTTGGGGTATCACCAACAATGGTAAATATAGTGTTAAACTAGGGTATGAGACTATCATAAACTCCCAAGCTTGGCCCAAAGCAGATATCCCCCTTAACCTATGTTGGGATCCTGCCTATCTACCAAAGGTAGGTATATTTCTGTGGGCAGCTTTACAAGACAGAATTTTAACCTCGGACAGATTTACAAAATTAGGATTTTAAGGCCCTTCAAGATGCGTATTATGCAAATCTACGTCTGAAACGGCACGACATTTATTATATGATTGTCCATATGCAAACCATTGTTGGAAATGGTTGAGTAGCAAGCTATGCTGGTCCTCTGCATATAATGAGAAACTAGAGGAATCCTTGAAATGTTGGCCTCAACACGAATCCAGAGTTTATGATAAAATATGGAGAATCGCCCCATCTATCCTAGTATGGGAAATCTGGAAAGAGCGCAACCGTCGAATCTTCTCAGAAACAAAGTTGGATAGGGGTACATTGATCAATAAAATAGAAGCTAGTATCTTAGAAGTTACCAACAATCATCTTAGAAATTCCCTTAAAGATGAAGGATCATTTACTGACTGGGATGCAGACATGAAAAAGCTTTGGAAAGGCTTGATTAATCCACAATTCAAGTACCCCAAAGCAAACAAATTAGCTAGAAGTCAATGTGAATGGAAGCCCCCTCCTAGTGAGTGGATGAAATTAAATTTCGATGACACTTCAAGAGGTAACCCTGGCATAGCTGGTCTAGGTTGCATTATTAAAAACGATTTGGGCGAATGGTTGGTAAAAAGGGCTAAACCCCTAGGCAATATTACTAACAACTTAGCTAAACTAGAAGCCCTAAATGAAGGTCTCAAATTAAGCTTAAAGATAGGCATAGATAAGATAATTATAGAAGGAGATTCTCAAATTATCCTAAATGCTATCAAAAAAAGAAGCACTCCTAACTGGAAACTAAACACAAAACTTGAAGAAGTATTAAGTCTGGTGGATAGATTCCAGGAAACAAGATTTACACATATATATCGAGAAGGTAATAAAGAAGCAGATGCTCTAGCTAATCAAGGAGCCGATGGGGAAGATATCACTCTTTGGAAATAAAAAGGATAAACATGAGTTTTATTATTATCTAATGCAAAGTTTACTCAAAATTAAGATTCAACAAAATTTATGTTAAAAAGGGTCAATAATATGCCCCGTAGGATTTCAGAGCTTTGAAAGCTTTTAGTCTTATTATTTGCTTAGATAGTCTTATTATTATTTTTTCCAATCGAAAGGGTAAATAAATAATCACACTTCTAACCCAATTAGAAAGTAATTTTTTAGAAACGGAAAGTAGAGTTTTGACATATGTGCAGGAGACAGGTAAAGAAGATGGTTGTCAAAGAAAAAAAGAGAGATTAAAGAAATTATGAAAAGCCTTAGAATGCAAAATCATTTCAACATTGTATCAATGTAATATTTTAGTTTATAATTTATGTAAATGAAGGAATGCCTTCATATTGAAATGTAAATAAGGGAATGCCCTTATCAAAACTTATTTGTACCATTTTCTGGACTCATGGTCCCAAGCTAGACTGGAAGTTTTCTTCTCCATTTTTTCCTACCAATGCCTGAAGTGAATGGAGACTATGTAATTTTTTTCTATCTCAATAAAATATACAGGCCTAGGCCTTTTACCGATAAACAAAAAAAACGAGTGTGCTTCTGGAATCAACTGTGTGGGTTTTGTTTGCATCAACGTTTCAGATCATATTCAATGATCCATCAACAGGATGAAAGAGAGCTGTCAAAAGATAATGGAGAAAATTGCAGACCCAGGTAGATAGAAAGGGGGCGGAGGAAAAGATTGTGAGGAATTCGAAAAAGATGGAGAGAATAAAAAAAGATAAGATAAGGAGCTCAACAAAATATAATAGAGGGCATGTAATAATAGAAGAAAACAAAAGCATAAAATCAACAAAAAAGAAATAAACATAATCCAATAATCATTTTTGTTGATTTTATGCTTTTGTTTTCTTCTACTATTACATGCCCTCTATTATATTTTGTTTAGCTTCTTATTTTAGCTTTTTTAGTCTCTCCATCTTTTTCAAATTCCACACAATCTTTCCCTCCCCACCGCCCCCTTTTTCTATCTACCTGGGTCTGCAATTTTCTCCATTATCTTTTGACAGCTCTCTTTCATCCTGATGATGGATCATTGAGTATGATCCAAAACATTGATGCAAACAAAACCCACACAATTGAATCCAGAAGCACACTCTTGATATACTATGGACTGTGGAAATCTAATGTATACAACTGTTATTCATATTAGATAAGGAAAATCACTAAACCATAGTTCTTATATCACCAACAAAGTTTTAAATTACATCAATAAAAAAGCATATGCATTCAGATTTTGAAAAGCTGAGATAATCTTATATTTCTGATGGCAACAGCTTGCAATGAACCAAAAGCAAATATATTGCTTTAGCAATTAATGAAGATTATTTACAAATTATAACATATTTTCTGTCATTAAAAGAAAAACACATAAAGATAAAAAATAAAAGCAATTGTGTAGCAAACACAAACATGTGTTTGGAACAATGAAGATGTTTCGGCATTAATTACATATGCTCCATCTTTCAAACTAAGACAGAATAAACTTAAAAATGATACCACAAGCAGAAAGATGTTCATGGAATTAATGACCAGGCTCAATTCATAAAAATAGTAACTAAATAGGTACCTTCTATATCATAGCCTTCAAGATTTTCAGGTACAGATCGACTGAAATCCAGTAGTCCTCTCCAAGTATCCTCAGAGATACTATGCCGTTGATTTTTCTATTTATACAAAATTAAACTAAATTAGGATGCACTGAAATGGAAAAATACAAAGTTACCATATGATAAAGGAAAAATGTTCCACACCACTTTTGAAGAATTCAAGCATTTCCCCACATGGAGTTTGTGTTCTACAATTTACTTGTCTAAACAATATTTATCTCTTTTCTAATATTGTGTCTCTAATTCAGAAACATAACAGAAATCTCTTTTCTAAAATTGTTGTAATATTTGCTGTATTGGTCAATGTGTTCCCTGGTTTGGAAGATGAAGACAACCAAATTCTACCCCACGTACTAATGTTTAAACCCTCACTCTAAAATGTTGATTAACATCTAAGCGAGCAAGGGCAAATAATTTATTGCATGACCTACCATAAAGAATATCCTTCTCCAATATCAGGTAGTCCAGCAACAACACTGCAATAATAGTGGAATAATCAATAATGAAAGAGAATCCAAGCTCGGTAGTGACCCAAATAACATAAACAAAAAGAAGATCATGTCCATGTCAAACATGCATGGTTTCAGTGCAGTCTTCATCTGAAGAGGCAAATTCTTCTTCTATCACATATGGTTTGGCAGATAACATATTGATTGTGTGGCACTCATCATGGTGGTCTTGATCACAATCATCACATGATACACCAGGCTCCTGGATTGACTAAGCAACAACACATTGAGCAGGTGAATGTGGTAGTTGACACACTACACACCAAAGATTGTCCTCAAACATGTTTGCACTTGGTATTTTCAAAGGGTCAGGGGTTTCCTTGCAGAAGAACTCCTTTGATTGTATCTTGTTGATATGTTAAATCCTCTTTAAACCATGACATTCTCATACGGACATGCTCGGATCATGTATTGGTCTTGTTGAGGTGATGTCATTGATTCCTGCCAATCCTTGCATCGTTACAAACACATGACAGTGTTAGTTTCCAGCATCAGCATCAATTTTGGTCGTTACCTGGTCTTTGTTTCCACCAGGTCTACCTGCACTGTACTAAGAATATGGATAGGATATAATTTAATGTTAAAGCCTTAGAGTCGATCAATTTTAAGCGTCTTTTTACCTCAATGCTATTCTAATTTTAATCACATATTTTCAAGTTCCACTGACATATGGCTACTTTGGTCATGCATGGACTTGATTATAAAATTTCTCCTTGTGGTTGACATAGGTTCTCAGTTGTGCTTCCCTCCTTGAAATCTTATAGGAGCACCCCGTGTCATAGAGATTATGTTAATTAACAGTATAAGTACATGCATATCTTGACATCACATATGTGTTTCAAGCAAAGTAACGAGAATCGGAATCGGCAAGGCTGAATCGAATCACGAATCGGCGGTGAATCGCCAGTGAATCAGCTACGAATTGGCAAAGTGAAAAAACCCTTGAAATTTAGAGATTTTAATGATTTAAAACTTATTTCATGCACCATTTATTGAATATGACTTAATAAGCACACTATAACTGTCCATCACATACATTACACGTAAAATGTAAATTGTAGCTAAAGTAAATAGAAATCATAGGATCGTAATGAGTCAAATCATAGAATGTATGTAAGATGAAGATCCATAAGACATCAAATCATAAATGTATGTAAGATGAAGATCCATGAAACATATGTCTATCAGTATTTGTAAGATCCATAAAACTAAATCGTTTCATAGTATGAATCTATGATGCTTGATCATTGATCAATGCCAAATGTCAAAGTCTTCATAATTAGATCTTAGGTAGTCTTTGTTGGTGGCTGTTTTCAAGTCCCTAGGTCCGGCAAATGAGGTTTGAATGATTTTGGCCTGTTGGGAAGTCATGTCTATCTAGGATTTGAGCGAGCGCTAAGCTAAGTTTGTCATAGAGATGGGGTCGAAACCAAGTGATTTGTGATAAAAACGAGTTAAAACCCTTTGAGAATCCTTTTGCCAACTTCAATTTGACCTTAGAAAGCCATGATGGATTGTGGGAGGTAACCCTGCTAAAGGCTTGTTGAATCCTGAAATTTGGTTTAAGTCTGAAATTTGATGAATCTAGAATCTGCATCTTAACTCCTATGAAGCTGGAACCTATCTCAAACATCCTGAAGTATATATATTTTATAATTTATACAAATATAACTTAAAGTATAAGAAATTAAATAAATCAAACTTATACTTAAATGTTATATTTGTATAAACAAGTATAACTAAGGCAAACGACCAAACAAACAATAAAAAGGTATTGTGTTTTTTTTAATTTTTTTAGTTAAACTTTTATGCTGCTGCGGCCGATTCACGATGCCGAAAATCGGTGATTTTTGCCTGAATCGCCCATGAATCGCGATTCAGGCAATTTTTGGAGTTTGAATCGGCCGATTCCGATTCAGATTCAGATAAAATCGGGAGGGGTGAGTCGGATCGCCGAATCGCCTAAATCGCAGCGATTCTCGTTACTCTGGTTTCAAGTTAATCACAAAAATCTATCTTAGCCTAACCAGATACACTAAAGTCTAAAACACTTGAATTTATTTTAATTTGTTTCAAAATATGTGTGACTGGAAAAGGTCCAATCCCTTAATCATCTCAGTACATACTGAAGATATCCATTTTTTAACTTCTGAAAGAGTTACATGGTATTGGTCTTATCTTGTATTTGGTTCTAGAAACAGTTCACAAAAATTCTAAAGCTGCGTTTACTTCCAAACTGGCAAACACTTGATATGCAAATAACCCCAATTTCTAGGTCCAGATTACTTTAAAACAAGAGCAAATTTTACCTGTACAAAGTCACACCACTGATCTAGCAATCGATATCTTCCTGCAAACGCCAATCTCCAGGCCTCTATACTTGTGCTAACAGCTGCAAAACAAAAACATTTTTTGTACAGAATCAATATCTTACAGCTAAAGTTCAAAGAAGCTCGCAGAAACTGGAAATTACAAATGATTAAGGCCTGAAGTTGGAACTTCAATTTTCATTTAACCTTCTCAATTCAAAAAAGAGAATAAAACCTAAGCACCCTTCTCAATTTCTCCCTTCCCCTTAAAGAATTAAATAACTTCCAACTAAAGTCCCTGAAAATGGATAACTGGATGCATCAGGCATTAGACAGGATTTACGCATGCCAGATGGAAGAGAAAAATAACCCTAACTAAACCTACTCAGTGTTTTCCTCCCGTTTTTAAATTAATCTCAACATCTGATGGATCAACTTTTGCTGCCATTATTAGAAAAGGGCCGGGCGAACGCAGTGAGCCCTACTATCTATAGGCCCTTGTTTGAACGCCCTTAATGAAATGTGTGGTAAGGAATGAAATGTGTGGTAAGGGGAGGAACTCAGGAGCAGCATGAAATGCGAATCCGTGGTTTGTTTTAAAAGAGTTGTTCGTGACGGCCCTATGATTCCCTCCCACCCGAACGGCGGAACCGGGCCTTAGAATAGTAGGGGCATTCCCAGCTACCATTAGGGTTGCTAGGACCATGGCTGGTAAGGTTGGACTCTCCCTATAGCCCCATAGAATAGTAGGGGTGCCCATAGAATTTTAGGGCCGGGTTCAGCTATTCAAATCTCGTAAGCGAGAGTCAGTTTCTGTATCTAGGTATTCAGTCCCTCATGATCGTGATCCAGATTCTTGTGTTCGAGATAGAGAGCCTTCATGCCCTACAATTCTATGGGCCCCTACTATTCTATGGGCGAGAGGATATTAGGTGAAGCCCTGTCTTAGAATAAATCGGATCCAGCTGACTTCGATTAGAACAAGATACTCCCAGGACCCAAAGGCATTTCCTTTCAAGAGATGCAGCCCAGAAGAAACTTTCTACCGTACCAACCCAGTTACTTTCCAGTGGATCGACAAACTATTGGTACAAATAATACATAACATCTCTAGCACCAGAAAAGGTTCTCTCCAACCAAAAAACATACATATAATTTAATATAAATTATTGAGTTTTGAGATAGTTCTTACCAATACTCCTTTGTCCATTTTCACAGCACATAAAGAACACAAAGTAGTAGAAGCAGCGAAACCGACAGGAATCTATCTGTACAAGTAATGTCAATATGTGTAAGAACTCTTCATAGTTTTGGTTTTAAATGAATCATGAAAATCAACAAAATATGCAGAAAATTAAATATGAAGTATTTGACAAATACCATTAAATACTGATTTTTATCAAGCAGGGACTTCAAAGAGTGAAGACCATTAAGGGCATTCTGTCTGCAATTAAAAACATTTTTTAATCAATTAAAAATCACAATGAACAATATAAAAGAAAAAACATTAACGATAGAATTTTTAAAATGACAAATTTAAACTCTCATTTCTGAAAAGAATCAAACAAACCATTCTGTCAAAACATGTGCTTATCTTAAGTATCACGTAAAACAACACATAATTCAAAAACTTTCTGATTAAATTCTACATGGAAAATACTCCCATAAGAAGGAAGACATTATAAAAAGATGGACTATCACTGGATGGACGGCACAATAAAGAACAGGACATACAGTGTGATTTAAACAAAAGCGACAATGAAAAGCATGACAAAAAAAGGACAATTTATTTCATACCCTTTTAGATCTCGCAAAACATCACCTGAAATTATAGCCTTTGCTGCTCTAGTTCCATTGTGACATAAAACTCCTGGAGATTTAAATAACAGAAACAATGTGGATAGGTTATTAAACCATGAAGCCAGAAAAAAATTAAGAATAAACTTAGGTCTAGCCTAAAGTCTAGACAAATGAAATATTCTTAGATCACGGAAAAGTAAAATGAACCAATGTTGCCCAAAGAAAAACATCAAAATATTCTCCATCCGTTAGACATTTCCAAACAAAATTCAAAACCCTCAAAAATTCACACTTCCTTGATAGATGAAATAAAAACCATGAATTACCCAAAATGATCAATATTACCGAAGACAACATCAATACTATCTCAATGTGTCTCTACTACAAAAAATAAAATGTTTTAAGGTTCTTCCATTATTAGACAAACTGAGGTCATCATTTGCGAAATTCAGTTGCTTCAAATTCCTATAAAATCAGTTCAATTGCAAACTGGCTGGCATCAGATTCTTTTGAACCACTGAACTTGAATACAACCAGGTGAAAGAATTACATGACATTTTCTTGCATAAAGTGCACTGTTGAAAAGAGATAAGATAAATTCTGTTACAAGCACGTTTATATCAACAAAGAATCTGGGATAACATTCAGCATCCATCAAAAATATTTGAATAGACCACCTATGGAAAAACATCAACCATTAAGGATTCCCACCAAGCCTAAAACAAAAAAACTTTGCACAGATTAATAATTTCAAAATTTACCGTCTAGCAAGTGAGATGTGACAAACAAAATGCATGAGGACGATTTTGCACAAGGTAGAACCATGTAAACAATGTGGCATTAAAAATATCAACCAAAATTAATCGAAATTCCAATGTCAAAAATCATATGCTGCTGCTTCACCCACAAATTGAATATGTCTTCAAATGTAACAGAAACCAAATTTTGTTCCAACGTAGGAGACAAATTGGTAATGAGAAGCACTCATAAGCGTGTGACCTCACTTCAAAACCCTATATCTTGTTCAAGTGGTTAAAGCATTGGGTTCTCATGTGGAGATCCAAGTTCAAATCTGCAAATTGACATCTATGGTGGAATTCTAAGTGGCGACTCTCAGGCTTCTGCTGTTTGGCTTCTAGTTGTTATGGCTATAGATATATCTAAATTGGTTAGTTAAACATTAATACTCCTGAAGAGCTAAGAATTGTATAACCGGTAAAGAACTGAGTATTAGTATCACTTCGCTCAGATGCTCGTTTGAACTATTTGCAGATCATCCCGAATATATTTTTGCTTTTTTAAACCCATGTCTCAAACAAAGCAACCCGTGAGTCCAATGGACTTGACAGTAGGTTGCCGTGCATCCATAACGGGTATAGCCCATATTTGGATATAATAACAGCCGGTTCCAAGCATATTCCGCACATAAACTCCCAAGATATTTAAAACAAAACGAAATAAAAATTTGCAGGCACCCAAATAAGCATATATGGAAATGCAAGTAAAATATAAAGGCATTTTTTACTTACTACAAAATTCTTCAAATATAGTCGCCAACCTCCGTGCGGCAACATCTGAATCCACTGGGGATCCCTGCTCATCAGGAGACCCCTGCAAGATAAAACCCAATTTACGATCCTTCTAATAATTAAAAATGAATAACCCTAAACCCCTTTATCCACTCAAGCGAAACAAACCCTGGGTATGCCTCACCTAAGCATCCGACCAACCACACTGTAAAAAATTAAAACTAAGAGCACAAATACAAAATCAGAAGAAAAAGCTTGAAAATCAAAAAACCTCACCATGAAATTGCTCATTATTGGATCAAACTCTCAACGAACCAGGAAACTTTATCTGCAGCAGAGCTTAATAAGAAGAATAAAAGGCCGATTTAGCACCAATTTTATCAGCAGAAGATTTGAAATGACAATAACACTGCCGTTGTGAATCTGAAAAGCAGATTTCGAATGACTTAAGCTTATCGTTGTTGTGCTTCCTAAGTAAAGTGAGTTCAGGTCTGCCACGTAAAACAACGGGAATCCCCTGCTTATAATAAACGGACTAATTCCAAAATGTGTGACTTGATTTGGAAGCTGTATTTTTTACTAATTTTTTAATTATTTCTGAATTGTCTATTCTTATTGAATCGATGAATGTCATTTCCCCGTTCATTGGGCGGATTAAAAGCGCGTTCCCTTAAAGGGCGCCTACAGAACGTCCCGACGACAAAGCCTCCGTAAGATCGAGGTCGGACTAAGTTCGTAGTGCAGACCTTACTAAAATAGTTTCCACAACTTAGCAAAAGTTTAAATGTTTAATTTTGGCTTTTTATTGTGCTTTTTTCTTATTTAAGTTGACCTAAATAAAATAGGTGTGTTACACAATTTAATCAATTATGATATTGTTATAGAGTTAAACTTTCTAATTTTTGAGTCAAATTTATTGATGTAATTTTTTATTGTGTTTTTCTTAAATTTTAATGATCGGAATGTTCTTATATAATTTTTTAATTAAGAAAATAAGATAATTTAGATTTTTTTTTGTTTTAATAGACTAGCTATTGTTTAAGAATTGAAAGTTATGGCAAATTCTTATGAGGTTGTTTAGTTTAATTTGGCTAGCAACCATTGTTCAATTTTTTTAGAAGTAATTTATGGAGTTGGTGATCCCATCAATATTTAATTTGTTACTTTGTTTTAAATAACCATCTTAAAATATGCACTTTGTTTACTTCATGCATGAATAAATAGTATTAATAATAATTTTTGTAAGTAAATTTTATGGAACTCTCATAGCATTCTTTTCAATGCAATTGTTTTTTTGGCCCTCTTTATTTTTTGTAGTGTACTCCATGTCTACACATTGTTTAAGTGTGTTTTTTCACTTAAATTTGAGCAATTGAAGTGTTCTCGTACAAATGTTTAATTATGGAAAATGGATAATTTGGAAGCTTTACCTATTTTAATTGAGCAAATGATGTTTAAGAATTGAAAATAAGTTGGAAAAAAAAGGAGAGGTTGAAAATAAGCAATTAATTACTGTCAAAAATGTCACATGGCTCCACATTGTGTTTCATTTCTTTTAACTTATTCTATATGAGTAAGAGCAATTCAAGGTTGCTTTAGATTATATTGATATAAAAAATAATACAACATTTTACATAAAATGAGAACGGACATAGCAAGCAAGAAAGAAGACCAGAATGTAGATCCACTTCACATTTCTTCAAGCATCAACAATTTTATAATGGAGAAATTAATCCTACATGTTATCAAAAAACTAGACAAGAGAGGCATGACCACCAACATCAAGATTGATAGAACCTTGCGTTCAAAAAGCCAAGGTGAACCAATCATGTTCCCTTTGCCAACTCTAGACCATACTATAGCCCAAAAAATAGGTGTATACAAGTTTGATTGGGGTTTTCATGGTCCCCAAACTATACGGAAAGAGAATATTGTCTATCATTAATTTAGAAGCTTAAAATTTAAGCTTGCTTCCTAATATGCATTATGCAATCAATGTTGAGAGGATGAGTCATGTAAAGACATGGACATGCTCCCAAATTGTCAAAAGTCTCAAGCTCTAAGAGTAGAACTTTTAGTATCCAATCTACCTAACAATTCAAACACCTCATGTAGACTAAGTGAACCTTAAATTAGCCCCATATTTAGAAAAGTTGGCCATAAAATATGCCCCTATATTCACCTCCCAGTAGATATGGCTAGCCATGAAATTAGGGAATGGTTGAGATACTTCTAATGCAATTTCCAACAAAGAATGTCATCTCCAACAAGGTGGCTTCTATGTTCTAAGAGGATTGATTGCAATAGTGAAGTCACCCTCTACTTCCAATTGTACGATATTCAAATCTCTACACAAGTGAAGGTTGATAGAGAGAGCTTGCATCTCTACCTCATCAGTTTTTCCATTAGAAAGAGGCTTTGCAATTTTAGTTATTGTGGTTGCATTCCAGTCTCTAATAATGAAACCTATATTGAAGGTGGTAGGTTTATCCCAGAATGGTCCATCAAAGTTTATTTTGAGCCATCCATGGGGTGGAGCATGCTATTTTGCATTGTCCCTTAATTTCTAATTTTTTGAGACATCCTTTCCAAATATTGGAGGAATGAAAAGGCTAAAGCAATTCCTCCTCATATTTAAGTCTTAATCAAGAAAAGGCTAAGATGAGCATCTCTACCCATCCAACGTATTATTAACCACCTCTACAATTTTTGTTTCAATTTGTTCATGAAAGAGGGTAGAGATAATTCCTTGTCTTGAAAGATCCTCCAATTTCTTTCCCTCAATAATTCCCACAAGAGAATAAATGGAATTGTGATATTGATATATTGTGAAAATGGATCCTTGGCCTAGAAGTGTAAACTAGGAACTTATTCATTCATCTTTCCGATCTTGGGGATCATTTCATTTGGGGAGAAATCATTTAGGTCTAACTTTTATCCTCAAGGAGATCTTGAAACTATTGTTAATTATTCCTATTTTTTGTTTCATATAATTAATTATGATTATGCAATATCTAGGTAAAAATATAGAAAATTGACATAAACACAAAAGTATAGATTTGGAATCAAGAGATAGAGAAGAGCTTGTAAGAGCAATCTAGATATGAAAGTGTCTAGTGATGAAAATAGGCACCCTAGTTCTACAGATGCCTTTATCAACTAAAGTATTCAAATTCTAAATTGAGAGGCTTTTTAGATATATCCCTCCAAAATGTAGCCTAAAAGTGTTAGACAAGTGAGATAAGTGGCATACTCTATGGGTTTTTGCTTGTTTGAATTCTAGGATTGGTTGTCTTAGTTTACTTTGTGCAATTCTACAACTTTTGGCTATCGAATTTGTATTTCCACACACAATAAGAGGGGAAAAAGTTATGTTGTATGGGAGCTTTCCTAAGTCAAACCTCGTGTTGTTGTTTCTACCTCCACACAAGAAATGTTGGATTTGAAGAATAGATAGTCTTCATTGTACAAATTATTCGTGCATAAAAATAATACATTGATTGGGCTCGCCTGATCATGGTAGGTTACATTTCATGATCTCTAACTTTACTCTCAATAATGTTTTCTACATGTCCTCATATGTATTCTATGTATTGGACCCTAGCTAGGCTCAAACATGTAGAAGAATATGATAATAATTTTCAAATTCATAAATATTATGTAGATCTTCAACTAGAGGGGAACTATCATAAATATAGAAGGGTGGATGATGTTTCCACCATGAGGCTAGTCAGGGAGCTCCAAGGAAACATTGGCAAAATAATTTCTCTAGAAGCAATTCAACTAGTGAACCATTATGAAAACCAATCCATTCAATTCCAAAGGTTCACTTATATAAGGGTAGGAGCCTATGAAGGTTTCCCTATGAAGTTCCCAAGTATATAGAGGACAAGTTTGTTTTTTGAGGTATGCAAAAAAGTCCCTAAAGTGAATAGGAGTTTTGTTGAAGGGAAGAAATTGGGAATTTAATTCCCTATTAAGCTTGGCTACTACATGTCAAATTCATATTTAGATGCTCTCAATATTGAGAAGGACAATGTGAAATTCATTGTGTCTACTTATGATGATAACATAGTTCCCTTTGATACAAAATACTTTGTAAAGAATAATCTACATCTAGGACCTATATTTAATCATGTGGCTCACATAGAAGACTACTAAGTGAAATATTTGGATGCTTGTGAAGTAAGAAAAAGGAGTTGTATGAGAATGGCATTGAAATAATTTGTCACATTTAGGCTAGGATGGGTTGTAAGTAGAGTGGAGGATGATGAATTAGATTAAGTTAATCTCATTTATATTACATGTATCCTAATCCAACCCATAGTCCCAATTGGTTAGAGCCTCCAAAATCATAAGGGTCTTCAAACAAGGGAAATGGTGAATTGAAGAGAACATAGATATGGATTGCAAAGAAGAAGGTAGACCCCTCAAAGGTCCACACAAAAGGAGGGAAAAAGGTAGTAGGATAAACAAATATAAGTTTTGTAGGAACCTCTTCTTCCACAACCCCTCCTACCACGCAACAAGTTGCAACCATAGGAGGTAATGGTGATGGATGTGAGCCTTCTAAGAAAGAAAATCCCCTAAGAATACCTATAGAGATGACCCACCCCATGATACTGTGTAGTGTAAAAATGACCACACTTCTATGAACCATTACTTGCAAGGTTGCTCAACAATGAGGCCTCACAAAGCGGCTCATAGCTCTCTATGCATGGAGTTGCAAAGGACTTATGAGTTTTGCTCTTAGCTAAAGCTACAAGAATGTGACCTTGCTAGTCAACCATGCAATGAGAGATTCAAGTGAAGACAAGGGCAAGAGTGTCAATGTCCCCAAGAATCTAAATGAAAAATGCAATGCCAATGCAACTAATATGAATGTGCAAGACTAATCTATCAAATGAAGTGCAAACTAAGCTATGAAAAGAAGTACAATAGATTCCAAGCCCCTAATTAAGCTATGTGAGATCTATTCTATTGCATAAAAGGAAATCTAATATATGATGCCATGATCATGCAACTAAGAAAACAAATATAAACTAGATGATGAAAGCAACAAGTCTTCAATGTCTTCAAACTCCAAATGCACCTAAAACCTGCAGCATAACATTAGCATAAAACATGGATATGCAAATGGAGGAGAGAGCTCTCCTTTTATAAGAAATGAGGTGAAATGGACCATGGAGATTAAGAGGCAAAAAGTCTTAATCAGCGGTGAAGCTTGAAAGAGGAGCAATCCATGTGCACCCATATCCTCCAATAGGAAAATAAGAGTTGACTTTATGTCCATATGAGACAAAAAGTGCTTTTCTCCTTTTTATAAAATATGAATAATACTTTATTTGTGCAACTTAGGATAAGAGGAAAGTGAGGGCTTTTTATTTAATTAAAAGGGGAGGAAATATTCCTTTTAATCAAATAAAGACTTAGGATAAATGGTTAGCCCATAGGATAAAAATCCAATATATGATCGAAATTAGGATTTGATCAAGAGATTGATATTGTTGAAAATATTGATTATTGATAAAAATGATTCAGGATTGATAAATCAAATAAATGGGGCCCAAAGTCTAGGCGACCATTTTAGGGTGCATACATTTGCCCCTCTTTGACTAATGTGTGATCGATTTGGGAACACATGTAGTCAAAGAATGAAGTTGAAATGTGAGATCGATTTGGGATCACAAAACAACTCAGATGTGAGGTCGATTCGGGATCATATCCGGACAAACATAAACAAAGGCCTTTGAACATGAGGTCGGTTTGGGATCACATTCAAAGTAAGAGATAAGAATCTCAAATTTGAGCAAAAGCTCACAAAAGATGTCTGAATCAGGAAAATCAAGGAATCGGGGATGAGAATCCCATAAATACTGCCCCCTCGGAATCGAAATTGAAATCAGGTAGAGGAGAGACAGCAAATCGATAAAGATTTGATCAAATCAGAAGGAAGTCATAATCGAATGTAAAGGTCAAGAGGTTAACCATCAGGAAATGAAAACATGCCCCAGTGAGGAAGTAGAAGAATAAAAATAGAAGACTAGAAATAGAGCGAATGAAAGACTAGAAAATTTGAGAGACATGGAAGGAAGAAAGTCCATTAAAGATCGAAGAATTATGCCTCAAAAGGTCAGTCAACTGTGTAGAAGAATGAGAAAATTTGGAAACGCAACTCAGATTTTGATTTTGAGTCCGAAAATGGATAGAAAATGATGTGATATGAAAGACCAAAAATGAAAGATATGATCAAAAAGAATCAAAAAAATGAGCACAGTTGACCAACAGGTCCACGTAAGATGAAAAGGAGAGCTCTCTCCATATGCAAGATGCAAAACTAAACTAACATGAACTTAAGAATGCAAGCTACATGAAAAGTGGTTTACTTGCAAGGTCACAAAGCCAATAGACATCTAATATTCATCATTGAGCGTTATTGGTAGCGTCATAAGATCATACAATGCACACTAGCATAACTATGTGGATATGAATATGATCTTTATCAAATAGAAATGTGGAAATCTCACCTAGGCATCAAAGACATATAGGTCAAGATGACTAGTGCAGTGAGATGACCTAAGTTTGATATGGTGAGATTATGTTTGTATCAAGACACATGAAAGTCAGGATAGCTATAAGCATGCACTCGCAAAACAGTCAAGGATAATACCTTGTCAATCCATAGTGTCAAGTAAGACCAACATAAATGCTCATGACAGGTAGGACCAACAAAATATACCCACAAGCAGATAAAGAAATAAAACATGTTCTCATTCCCTCAGTCTTCTAGCTATGCATCATTGAAAACTTCGCAGGGAGAGACCACTCATCAAAGAAATCCGCATAGACAACACACAAAGAAAAATAAAGTCATCATATCATCAGCGAGTTGATTGTTTAAGTGCGTGTGTGTTGGTCATAGAGTCAAACTCTGAGTATCATATCTGCTAATGAGAAATATCACGTCATACGAGACTGTTTGGGTAAGACACCTGATAAGTGTTAAGAAACACTCGACGCAAGGGTAGTGTTGAAAAACACTATTTGGGGTGGTGTTGAAAAACACCTGTCGTGAAATGCCCCGAGAGACAAACGTTTCTAAAAGACCAATGCTAACAGTCATGCCCCCTAGACAAAGACAAAGACCAATTCCAGACTAGGCCAAATAAGGTCAAGGCATGATGGAAAGTGGCTAAGTGTCGAGGACGCATGCTAACAAATAGGGGTGCAAAGGCCTCAAGTAGCGCCTATTTCCAGGTTTTCACCACTTGGATTCTCATCATTTTATTTTATTTTTCATTTTTTTGGATTTTTGCTACCAAGGCGCCTATTGCTAGGTTTTCACCAAGGCACTTTTTCTATTTTTTTTATTTTTTGAATATTTTGATTTTTTTGTATTTTTTTTTTCAAGACTTTTTATGCTTTTTAGGATTTTTTCAGCATCATATATCAAAAAAAAAAATTTGGTATTTTTCAGGATCAATAAGATATGTACAAAGGATGCCCCCAGACAGAACGGGCATCAAGGATAGAACTTCTTGAGGTGCACAATGTTGATGGGATCAGGGAGCTGTTCTCCATCAGGATCTGACAGTAAATACGCACCAGTACCAAAAGCAGCTGTGATGACATATGGTCCAAGCCAGTTAGGTTCAAACTTGCCCTTTTGCTCTCTGTTTTGTTGGTTCTTAGGGTTCTCTCGCAAAACAAGATCACCTATTTGAAATTCTCTAGGGCGAACCTTCTTGTTGAATGCCTTGGACATACGCTTCTGATACACTCTCATATGATCAAAGGAAGCATTACGCTTCTCATCTAGAAGTTCTAATTCCTGTAACCTCATGGCGCGGTAATCCTCATCTGTAATCAAACCTTTGAGTGAGACTCTAAGTGATGGTATCTTGACTTCTAAAGGCAATATTGCTTCAGCGCCATAGGTGAGAGAGAAAGGAGTGGCTCCTGTAGGTGTGCGAATGCTTGTTCTGTAAGCCCATAGTGCTGGATTGATTTGTAAGTGCCGATCCCTACCATTCTTGTGCACTGTTCTATGAAGAATCTTAAGAATGGTTTTGTTAGAAGCTTATGCCTGTCTGTTTCCCTGTGGAAAATAGATGGAGGACCAATGTTGCTTGATTTTAAACTTTTTACATAGGTGCTTTAGGTCTTTATTCTTAAATTGACCTCCATTGTCAGTAATGATCTCAGAAGGCACTCCAAATCGACAAATGATATGATTCAAGATGAACAAAGAAATGGTCCTTCCTGAAGCAACAGAAAGTGGTACAGCCTCCACCCATTTTATGAAGTAGTCAGTGGCAGTAATAATGAACTTGTGTCCACCTGATGAGTTGGGATGAATCTGCCCAACCAGATCAAAGGCCCAGTGCTGAAATGGCCAATGAGAAACAGAAGGAATCAGCTCCCTACCTGGAGCATGAATCAGGTTGCCGTGTTTCTGACATTTTTCACATGACTTAGCAAAGGTGACTGCATCCATCTGCATTGTGGGCCAATAATATCCCACCCTAAGCAACCTTTGGGCCATGGCAAGACCATTAGAATGTCCACCACAAATGCCCTCATGGATGTCAGCTAACGCTTGGTTGGATTCCTCCTTTTCCAAGCACCTAAGGAGCGTCCCATCTAAACCCCTCCTATATAAATCACCAGAGATGAGGGTGTGGCGAGAGGCGTTACGGATGAGGTTTCGGCGTTCGGAGCGGGTGAATGTGTCAGGGATGATGCCATCACGAAGATATGAATAGATAGCACCATATCGGGAAGACTCGTGTGTGATAATGGCACAAATGACATGGCTTTCAGATGAGTCAAAGATAGGATGGTGTAGCTCTTCCACCAGGAATTCAAATCTGGATTCATGTGTCTCCAACTGAAGAAGTGAAGCTAATGTGGCCATGGCATCTACAGCTTTGTTCTCTGCCCTAGGGATTTGTTGAAACGTCACAAAGGTGAAATAGCGTCTCAAAGAATCAACCATCTTTTTATAGGGTATCAATTTGTCATCCTTGGTTTGATACTCTTCATTGACTTGGTTGATGATTAACTGGGAATCCCCAAAGACATGTAACTCTGTGATGTTCCATTCTATAGCCATTCTCAAGCCATTAGTTAAAGCTTCATATTCTGCAATATTATTGGTACATGGGAATAATAGTTTGTAAGACTTTGGAATGTTGTACCCATGTGGAGAAACAAATAACACTCCGGCACCTGATCCATTTTGCATGCGGGAGCCATCAAAGAACATTGTCCAAGTGTGAGTAGTGGTATATAAGATGTGTTCGTCTAGGAATTCCACTTGGACTAGCATACTATCCTGGATTGGAAAATCAGCTAATTGGTCGGCAATAGCTTGCCCTTTTATTGCCTTCCTTTCAACGTACTCTATGTCAAATTCAGTTAGGACCATCATCCATTTAGCAAGTCTACCCATCAGGGCAGTCTTACCAAGCAAGTATTTAAGGGGATCAATTTTGGCAACCAAATGTATGGTATGAGCAAGCATGTAGTGGCGCAACTTTTGAGAAGCAAACACCACCGCGAGACAAGACTTCTCAATATTATTGTAGTTGATCTCATAGGAGACCAGAGTACGGCTGATATAGTAGATGGCCCGTTCTTTCCCAATATCATCTGTTTGAGCCAATAATGCCCCCAGGGAAGTGTCTGTAGCTGAAATATATAGGATCAATGGTTTCCCTGGAATAGGAGGCATTAGGATCGGAGGATTGGCCAAGTATTGTTTGATCTGATCTAGGCTCTTTTGACAATCCTCATTCCAAACACAAGAAGCACCCTTATGCAATGTCTTGTTGAAGGGTTGCGCTCTATCTACAAGCTGAGAAATAAACCTCCTAATTGATTGAAGACGTCCCTGAAGACTTCTCATTTGGCTGATATTTCGAGGAGGTGGCATATCTAGGATTGCTTGGACTGTTTCGGGGTCAACCTCGATACCTTTTGCTGATATTATGAATCCTAAAAGTTTGCCTGAGGTGACGCCAAATGCGCACTTCTTTGGATTCAATCTGAGTTGAAATTGTTCCATACGATCTAGAATTACTTCCAGATCATTGAGGTGTGTGTCCCTTTTTCTTGATTTTGCCAGGGTATCATCCACATAATCTTCCATATTTTTGTGCATCATATCATGAAAGATAGTCATCATAGCTCTTTGGTAGGTTGCTCCTGCATTCTTTAACCCGAATGGCATGACGTTCCAGCAGTAGGTTCCCCATGCACATGTGAATGTTGTTTTCTCTTGGTCTTCAGGAGCTATTTTGATTTGATTATACCCCAAGAAACCATCCATTAGGGAATATATGTCATAGCCCGCCGTCATGTCCACTATCATGTCAATGTTTGGAAGTGGAAAATCGTCCTTTGGGCAGGCTTTGTTTAGATCTCTAAAATCTGTGCAGACACGAATGGACCCATCATGTTTGGAGACCGGTACTATGTTTGAGATCCATTCTGCATAATCGATGGCTCTAATAAATCCAGCTCTCAAAAGTTTTTCTAATTCTCCTTTGACAAGTAGAGCTACATGTGGATGCATTTTTCTTAATCTATGTTTTACTGGCTTGACTCCTGGAGCTATAGATAAGTGATGCATTATGAGATTCGTGTCAAGCCCTAGCATGTTTGAGTAGGTCCATGCAAAATTAATTTTCTTTTTTTATAAAAATTGTACATATGCCTTGGTCTCTTCCTCTGATAAAGACTGAGCAAGATGGACTATCTGAGGATTTTCTTCTGTGTTTAAATTGACCGGCTTTGTTGGTTCAATCAATATTGATGATCTATCCTGGAAATAACTCGGCAAGTTATTAAGTACCCCATCCTTAGGTGCCTCAAAGAGGTTTTCACCTTCGGATGCATCGTTTCTTTTTACTATTTTTGGTTCTGACACCGCCACAAAGTGGTTTTCACCATCAGACCTATTTTTCTTTTTCTCTTTTATTTTGAGACTGAGGTACTTAATATCAGGCTCTGTCATGCTGGTTGTTGATTCATTGGTGGAAGAAGCCATGGGTTCAAGAGCGTTCAGATAGCAAGCAATTTTGTAATCATTGTGGAAGGTGAGGAATGTGGGCTCTTGATGGCACTGAGACCAGTCAATTAGGTCAAAGTGAACAAGGGGCAGATCGATGACTGGTTCAATGTTGTTAATGCGAAAGGTGTCATCTCTGGTGATCATATAATCAGAGTTCATCAAGTCTTCCCCTAAGATACCCGAATTAGGACTCATCCTATCAAACGAAGTGTCGTCTACTAAGGCGATTTGAGGAGGGCAATCCTCTAGTCTGACACTAGGATCGTTAGTCACATCGGGTTGGGTACTATAGGCATGGATAATATCCACGTCTAGATCAATTGTTGCATCTGAAAGTGAATCCCATTCATATTCATGGGAGTCTGTCTCTAAGTCATCATTTAGGCCTCGTGATGTAGAAGCCTCAAGGTTAGGAAGGGTTTCCCCCTCTCTAGTGCTAGTTTTGGTACTATCCGTCGCAGCTAGGACAGTAACACTTTCCTTTGTCGATCTAGCAGTCACACAGTCACTATCCATCGCAGCTAGGATAGTAGGACTATTAAGCATCAAATCTGTGGAATCTCCCCAAAGGAGATTCATTGAGGGCACCCAATCATCAGACACATCTTGTTGGTTGGAAAGATCAGGCGTATAATCTGCATCACTGTCACTGTCCGTCGCAGCTGGGACAGGGACGCCTTTCTTCTTCTTATTCTCAAAACCTAAGCCAATCGTGGACTTGTTCTTTCATCCAAAAAGAGCATGATCAAGAGGCTCAGCTTTAGCATCCAGCCTATGACTAAGGGGACCAAATCCCGGATATCCCATATTTTTAACCAGTGTATACCCTTTCCCATAAGTTTCAAGTGAGGGAGTAAAATTCTCGTTATGTTTGTATTTCTCCTCGTGATATATCCAGTCCCTTACAGCAACTTCCTCTTTTTCTTCTTGAATGGGGACCGAAGACTCAACAAATTTCCCAAATAACGTCATTGCTGATGACAAAGGCTTCACATTTGGGGATGGTCTCCCATAAGACCTAGGAGAGATTGGCATTTTTGTAAAAGAATCAATCTTATAATCTCCCATCCCAAGATCCATGGTCTTTAACTGCTGCTTGCATTTTTCGAGTGAACTACTAGGATTGTCAGCTTCCCTATTCAAAGGTACATGTGATCCCGTAGAAATGTTATTAACTGATAGAGCACTATCTCCAGGGATGCAAATTTCTACACCGTTATGGGGAAACTTAACACACTGGTGATATGTTGATGGGACTGCCTGCATTTCGTGAATCCATGGCCTACCTAGCAAAATGTTGTAGGCTAGAGGTCCAACATCAACAATTTGGAATAATATATCTTTTTCTACGGGACCAATGCGAATAGGCAAAACAGCCAATCCCTTAGAACTTCTTTCTGCCTCGTCATATGCTTTGATTGTGATCCTTTTCTTTGTGTCAATGACGTTTTCGGAATATCCTAGAGCTAGCAACAAACTCAGGGTACAAATATTGAGCCCCGCACCCCCATCTAGCAGTACACGCCTAACACAAGTTTTATGAATCATGACTTCGATGTGTAAGGCCAAATTATGTGGGTGACTAATGGATTTGTCATCTTCTTCTGAGAAGGTGAGGTAATGAGGGCTAGCCAAATGGTTGACCATGTTTTGGAATTGGTCAATATCTAAGTTATTAGGGACATTGGCTGTTCACAAAGCATCCTCGAGGACGCGCTTGTGCTTAGGAGATAATTCTAAAAGCTCAAAAATGGATATCTGAGCGGGTGTACGTTGTAGCTGGTCAATAAGATTATAATTGGAATCAGGACCAACGGCAGATTTGGGAGGAGCACCTTTGGACACGGGCTGTTTAGACTTGCTAGTGCTAGGACCTTTGATGATAATGGGTGCTTGGGCCTGACCTCTAGTGACAGCATTGAGGGACTGGGGCATTCCTTGTGAGTGAGGACCTCTTATCACCACAACGGGTCTTTCATTAGTCATAGGAGTTGAGTCCACATTATGTCCATAAGGATCTTTCTTTCTCACCATGTTGATGTTATCGTCAGCCACTTCAAGCATGTTAATCACATTGTCAGCATGTGTGTATGTATAGTTAATAGCCGCCTTGCCATTCTTACTGCTAGAATTCTCTCCTTTTTCATATTTAGGCAAGGTCTCTTTAAAGGCTTTATGGTCTGCATTAGTGGTTAACCCATCCACTTGTAATTGTCCTTTCTCAATAAGGTCTTGGACAAGATGCTTGAGTTTAAAACAATTTTCTATGTCGTGTCCAATCCCATTATGGAAAACGCAAAAAGCCTTAGCATCCCACCAATGAGGTAAAGGATCCGGTATTCGATGTTTTGTAGGATCCTGTGGGTGTGCCAAATTATGAGCAACTAATGTCTTAAAAACATCTGCATAAGATTCTCCCAATTTAGTAAATTGTCTTTTCTCCGTTTTAGATCTCTTTTGATACTTAGGTTTGTCTTGTTGCGTTGAAAATGTTTGCAACTTCATAGCTTGAACTGCATGAGAGAGGTTAAGAACTCCTTCATTTTTGACCTGAGATGAATCAACAACTCCGTCATTGACCACTTGCTTGTTTTTGTTCTAATAGGATTTCTTTTTGTCCTTGTTACCATTAGTATTGTTATTTTGGCTATTGTTGTTATTTGTTGGTTTAGCCAAAATTCCTTGTTCTTTTAGGACATCCTCAATGCGACATGCCACCTCTACCATAGTATCAAAGGAATTAAATGGGATTTTCTTGACTTCATATCTAAGTTCTGGTATTAGATTGTTCACAATGATATCAATTCTCTCTTCTTCAGGGATTGTCCGTGGGTATTTTGAACACAATCGCCTCCATCGTTGTAAAAATGTGACAAAAGATTCCCCTTGATTTTGTTTAAGTTTACACAAATCAAGCATTGTGACCGACCTGGATAAGTTGTAAGCAAAATGCTGAACAAATCTTTGGATAAGCTCTTTAAATGTCTTTACTGGAGGGGAAAGGTTGGTGAACCATTCCATGGCTTGACCTTTTAAACTCCTTGGGAATAATCTCATCAAGTAGGAGTCTTCATGGTGAAAGGAAAAGCTCATTATGTAGAACTGTCGAACATGGTCGTGAGGGTCACCAGTGCCATCATATTTGTCGTATGTTGGGAATTCAACTTTCTTAGGGAATTCTACCATTACCACACTTTTGTCAATGGGGTTAGGACATATGGAGTCCAAATGGAATGTGCTCTTGGGAGCCTTCATCCTGTCTATATCTTTTTGCATTTGTAAGATCACCTCATCAGTTGAAGGATTCTATTTCTTGATCTTTTGGTGAATATCAAAATTATATGGAACTTTAGCGCCTTTGTTGATAAGATTTTCCAAGAATTGGTCTTTGTTTTGTTCCACATATTGCTCCACATAGGCTTGAAATGATGGTTCTTATTGCATAGTCATGAAGTCCATATGATCAAATTTAGCATAATCGCCTCCATGTTGTGAGCCATGATGTGCTCGTTGGGAGGGTTGCTTTGAATGTCTATGAGACGACTGTCTCCTATGATGGTCATATCTTGAAGCCCTTCTTCCTCTAGGACTTGGGGATCGTGAGGGTGTGTTTGATCTTCTTCGAGGGCTAGGGGAAGGGGTAGATGGGGGTGAGTTGGTCCCACTATTGGCTCCCCTTCCGTTAAATCATCTTTGGAGTTGTTGTGCATAGAGTCTATCTTCTTCTTCTTGGGTGACTCTTTTCTGTATATCCAACAATGCACGTTCCTCTTCTTCTAGTTGTCTGAATTTTTCTTTTTTAGCAGCTTGTTCATCTAAGTAGGCTTGCTTCTCTCTCTCAATGCTTCTCAATCGTGTATTTGCATATCGAGAGGTGTCTTTAAGTGGGGAGGTTTGTCTCAAATGCCTTATTGCATTAGCTGCGTTGATATGGTGATCACTAGATTCGTTGTTCTGGTCTTCGTGTTGTGACCCTGAATCTGAGTGAGCTTGCTTATGCTGTCTTTTAGCTCGTTGATGAGCATCAAAATATCTCGCGTTGTTAGGAGGTGACCCAGGTGGACTAGCATGAGAAGAACCACCATACTCTCTTCTGTGTCATTGGAAGATATCCTCAAGAGTTTGATTCATGGCTTCTCTTTGTTGTCGGGTGAAAGTGTAACTCATGTCCATACTTGATGAAAGTGGTACAAAAGAGGTGCTCACTTCACTAGGATTAGCTCCCGGATTAAAACAAACCTCAGATTCACTCTTAGGAGATTGGTCAAAAAGGGGTCTTTTTCCCTTAGGTTGTCGACGAGTCTTGACGGGTGGTAACTGACTAATGGCAACAGGGGGTCACTTCCCTTGATTAACTTGGTACCTTGTCGTAACTGACATGAAAGAGAGATATTCTCAATGATAAGGTGACCTTTCAAAGTGTCAACACCAAACTAAGATAATCGAAGTCCTCTATTGTCCAAAGAGAAATGAAAAGAAAAAGAGGGCTTTACCAACACTGTCAAAGAGGTGCTTCAAATCAAAAGGTGACTACCCTTGCACTTTTGAATCAGGAGGTTGGACTAGGCCAAAAGATAATTGAAATTGAGATGAAAATGAAAGCGATTTGGACAATAACAGAACTAAAATTTTCCCAGAATATAGCTAACAATTTTAAAGATGAACCTTGGCACCAAGAATGGCTTTCTAACTTGACAATTATTCCAAAGTGACTTTGTAAATCAAATGATGCTATCCCGGAGGACTAAAAACCAGAAATTTGGAGTCAAGACAGATCTCAAACGTCAGGGTGAGAAGCCTGCTCTAAGACCTAGCCTGATTGACAGCAACTGAAACTGACCAAAATTTAAGCACGACAAAAATAAACCAGGCGATATACTCCAAGCTACTAGGGCGATAAACCTATACCAGCGCGATACTTCACCCGAAGCCAGGTGATACTTCTTAATACTGGCGGGCGATATACTCCAGGCAGGCCGGGCGATAGTCCGTCAAGGGTGAACTATCGCGCGATATTTCTCTTCAAAGCGGGCGATATTTCTAGCATGCACGAAGTATCGCGCGATACTTCACTTTACAGGGTGCGATACTGTTGCAGATTTGTTTAACTCGTGACCAAAATTGTGTGAAATTTGTTTTTTGGGTCTGTTTGGTCAAAATTTCTAGTCTGAGGGTTGATGTTTTCGATTTCAGTCACAGTATCAGCAGAATTTTGGTAGGTTTCCAAACAGCAAGGGATCAAAACATGGTCTCAAACACTTGAAACAAGGGCAAAAGCAACCTTGCCAAGACAAACACTCATGATATCAAAATTGAAACAACACCCTATGAATGCTACCGATTGTTTGTATGTAAGAACGTTTGCACTGGTATCATACAATTGAAGACACTTCAAGCAAATCTATCCTAGGAAGTCAAGGCTCAATACTTACCAACTTAGCCCACAACTTGATGCCCCCTCGCCTCACACCAAGTGGTTACCCACAAGAGATGTTGGCTTTGTCATGGAAATGTCAAATGACCCAACCAAAGGGACACATATGGTGAGTATCTTAAGGTGATCCGGGTAAACCACTTGGATCAATCCTTGCACTAAGAAGATAAGCGGCTAAAAGAGGGTGGCTTCTATCTAATGGTTCTTAATAAGAATTTTCGTTCACAACACCCCTCTTGCTCCTCATAAAGGACTAGGACCTCGCGGCCTCAAGAGTTCCTTAAGCATTCTTGTTCAATGTTTTCCCCATGGTCTCAATCCCATGAGCTACTCACATCAAACGAAGACAAGTGTTATGTCTATCAAGGTTTTTGGTGTCCTTGATAGCCTTGAGATTATAGTGAGTTGGAATCACTCGCCACCAAGGAAAATGATGACAAGGTTGTCCCCACTTGAGTCATTCCTCTTGATTGCTCAAGAGCAGGCCCGCTAAAGGATTCCTAAACTAAACAAAAATGGATCAACTCTTGAGGTTCAAAGTTTTTGATTCACCACAAGGGTGAAGAGCATACTCCCCTATCTCAAGAATCTCTCCCAAACACACCAAGCAAAGAGTTCAATTACTCCCTTGCTTCTAAAACCTTAAGATGGGTCAAGATTTTCTGATTCACCTAAAGGTGAAGAGCATACTTCTCCTACCACCTCAAGATCCCTTTCACAAGGTATTAAGATTCCTAATACAATTAGTGAATGCCACACTTGAAAGGAAAGTAAATAACAAGCAAGAAATAATTTTTTTGTTTTTATGCTTGGGCAGCCCTGCAAAAATTGTTAGTAGCCCTCTTTGACATGCGTTTTTAGCAATTTTCAAGCAAAGGAGAGCACCTACAAACACAACTTGTTATACCCACAATGTTAGCAAAATCAAAATCCAAATGTAAATGTGCAATAATCTGATAGATTTAAGCTAAAAGATGCAGGTTAGACCTATCTAAACACAGCAAAACAAAACAGCAAGCTAAAATAATCAAATTCGGACAAGAAAACTGGAAACGCAAGTCTCTGCCAGACCGGGCGATATTTCTCAGACTTCAACAGTATCGCGTGATACAGTTTCCTATAGTCGGGTGATACTTCTCAGTCGCGCGATATTTCTCAGTCGCGCGATACTTCGCACAATGCCAGGCGATAGACTTCAATATATGCGTGTGATACTTTTTCCGCGTGAACTATCGCGTCAAGACAGAAAGTATATCGCGCGATACTTCTGAGAAGTGTCGCGCTATAATCTGAGACAGAAAACCAGAAAACGCAGAGTTTTGTGAAGATTAATCTGAAAATGATGAAAAATGCATCAAATAAAAGGACAAAGCTATCTACTCTGCCCCACGGTGGGCGCCAGAAATGTGTAGTGTAAAAATGACCACACTTCTATGAACCATTACTTGCAAGGTTGCTCAACAATGAGGCCTCACAAAGCGGCTCATAGCTCTCTATGCATGGAGTTGCAAAGGACTTATGAGTTTTGCTCTCAGCTAGAGCTACAAGAATGTGACCTTGCTAGTCAACCATGCAATGAGAGATTCAAGTGAAGACAAGGGCAAGAGTGTCAATGTCCCCAAGAATCTAAATGAAAAATGCAATGCCAATGCAACTAATATGAATGTGCAAGACTAATCTATCAAATGAAGTGCAAACTAAGCTATGAAAAGAAGTACAATAGATTCCAAGCCCCTAATTAAGCTATGTGAGATCTATTCTATTGCATAAAAGGAAATCTAATCTATGATGCCATGATCATGCAACTAAGAAAACAAATATAAACTAGATGATGAAAGCAACAAGTCTTCAATGTCTTCAAACTCCAAATGCACCTAAAACCTGCAGCATAACATTAGCATAAAACATGGATATGCAAATGGAGGAGAGAGCTCTCCTTTTATAAGAAATGAGGTGAAATGGACCATGGAGATTAAGAGGCAAAAAGTCTTAATCAGCGGTGGAGCTTGAAAGAGGAGCAATCCATGTGCACACATATCCTCCAATAGGAAAATAAGAGTTGACTTTATGTCCATATGAGACAAAAAGTGTTTTTCTCCTTTTTATAAAATATGAATAATACTTTATTTGTGCAACTTAGGATAAGAGGAAAGTGAGGGCTTTTTATTTAATTAAAAGGGGAGGAAATATTCCTTTTAATCAAATAAAGACTTAGGATAAATGGTTAGCCCATAGGATAAAAATCCAATATATGATCAAAATTAGGATTTGATCAAGAGATTGATATTGTTGAAAATATTGATTATTGATAAAAATGATTCAGGATTGATAAATCAAATAAATGGGGCCCAAAGTCTAGGCGACCATTTTAGGGTGCATACAGATACTATAAGAGAAGATGAGAAAATAGAAAATGGATAGATAATGAAAAGGATGAAGAGGTTGAGAAATAGAAATAAAAGGAGAAATAAGATACCAAATATAGAGGCAAAGAAAAGGCAAATGGGAATTAAAAATAAGTTGAAGTAATGGAGGTTGTCTCATCTATCCCCTCATAAGATACATGGAAGGTTGTAATATTTGGCTATGGAGATAGCCACCCAAGCTTTAGAGGCCTAATGAAAAACACAAGTGCAACATTAGATTAATATGATAAAAATAAAGTGTATTCTCATCAAGAATGCAATAGAATAGAATGAATGTACAAAGGAGACTCCCTAGTCAAGTAGGTCGAGGTGTAGCATAAGATGGCATAATATTATGACAAGTTCCTTAATCTTATGACATGATACTTAAAATAATGACTTATCACCCACATAAAGTAGAAAAGTGATAATGTGATTTGCCCACTAAAGGTAGAACTTTCACTTAAAGTGCAAAAGTGATATTGTGTTAAGTCCACTAAAGGTAGGGATTTTCTTCTATAGTCACTAAGTAAACTCAAGTAACATGTGTATTTATGACCTAGGAGAAGAAAATACTAGGTAAAACACTTAAACACAACAACATCCCTCCCCCCTAATTACAACTTGGGTGGAATGTAATGCAATCAATGTAATATGGGTTTAGGTTTACAAGTTAATAGGCCATGTTAGGTACTTGTCTAAAAATACAATGTGATCTCTCACAAATAAAGAAAACAATAAGATGTAGTGGGAAAAACTCTACCCCAAAAGAGAGATGAAAATACAAAATACTCTCAAAGAAGAATGAGAAGGATAAAACCCCATGTGAGGAAAAGGTCCCCCCATAAGAGAGAATAAGGGAGACCATGTAGCCCCCCCTCAATGTAGAATGAGTGCCAAAGGTAGATTCTCCAAACTAGATATAGAAGATGCTCCATGATCATCAACCAAATTCCTCCTCTTAGGAAGAAGAAAAATGAAGTATCCCCAAACTTGAAAGGAAGATTTAGGAAGAAATCTCAAAATTAATTAAGTCCCTAAAAACTACTCAAGTGACCCCATTTTGATGTTGAAAGGCACTCTCTACAAAGCAAGAGTACTAGGCCACATTGCTAAAAAAATATAGCATAGGATATAATGAAGAAGAATGTAGAACATGATACAAAGACTCAAGAGTCTTCAATGAGGATAAAGTGACCTCCTCCAAATATTCTACTAAAATATGCACACTCATATCAAATTGTGCAGAATGATCATGTAGAGAATGGAGAAGAGGGTCAGAGTGTTCCCTCACAACAATTGAAAGAGAATCATCTCCATCAAAAAGAATATGTATGACATTAATGGTGTCTCCTAAATCTTCAAGATAGGACTCCATAAGAAAACCTATAATGTTTTTCAAGTAGTCATCCCAAAGAACTATATTTATGAGATAATTTATATCCTGTTGTATTGAATCACAAGAAGCCAAAATGTAGCAAAATAAGAATCATCGAGAGAAACAATAGATGTGATCCCAACAAGAGGATATTGAATTAAAGGCTCAAGAAATGGATCCCAAGTGGGAATGCCCAATTTCAAGTAGCAAAAGTTCTCCTCAAAATCTAAACCCATACTAGAAGTGTAATCATCATATGAAGAATCAAAGTCAACAATATGAACAAAGTCTAAAGAGGAGTACAATTGAGATGTATGATCCAACACCCTAGTATAAATGATCCCTCCACTCTCAATGTCTCTTATTATAACTAAATTAGGAGTGAACTCCAATCTCTTCCTTGTTGCACCAAGGTTGATTTGATAGATGGAACTTAGGAGATTGTTTTTCAAGTGAGGTACACAAAATATGATTAAAAGTATCATCTCCAATATCAATAAATCTCTTCCCAATTACATTTATATATGTATGATTGCCTATCAAAATAGGCGGCATGTTGTAAGGCTCAAATGAAGATAACATAGACTACAAAGATGTCATATGATGAGAAGCTCTTGAATCTAGAAGCCATCTCCATAAATCATGACTTGTGGTAGCACAAAGAGTTTGTCCCAAAAGTGTGACTTTTCCTTATAAAATTATTTTTCTATGAAAGAAGAAGCTAAATTAGACATTCAAGAAGTAAAACTAGTTATATTATTCACAAGAAGATGCTTTAATTCATCAATATCCTTCTTATAATAATAGTTTTCTTCATGTCCTATATTCTTGAAATATGCACAAGTAGGCTTCTCTAGCTTAGATGATTCCACCTTAGGAGAGGAATTTTTAGATTCTTCCATTGATTGTGTGCTCTTCTCAGGCTTGTTCTTAGATTGCTTATGCTTCTTGTTGGATCCTATCTCATGACTAGCCACCAAATAATGTGACTTGGATGACTTGAGAATATCCATTGTGATCATTTTTTCTTGTTTAAGCATTAACATATTTGTGACTGAATCAAGTGATGGTGTAGTATAGGTACTCCCCATAGTCAACCAATGAGTTTGGGAACTAGAAACAAAAGTTGCATACTCTAAAGGAAGCTTGTCCAAAAAGTTGAAGACCAACTATGCATCCTTATTATCAATGCCAAAATATTTGAGTTGCACTCTTAGTTCATTTTCCCTAGTAACATAGCCTTGCATTATATTTAATTTCTTATGATCTAAATATATGAGATCATTGTCATGTTTGTATGGACCATAATCTCATCAACTTTTCCATACAATTGAGCACATTTATTCCAAGCATCCTTAAGTATTCTAGACTGGTCAGTATGAAAGAGATCAACTAATACATATTTCCTTAATTTTCCAAGAGCCATAGTAAATTTAAAGAGAGAATCCATTTTTAGATTAGGATCTTATGGTTCTTGAATAGTTCTGCCAATGTAGTGAGTTGATCCTTTTTCGATTAGTTTAGTCCCTCCATTTATTTTTCATGTTGTATAATTATGTGGATTAAAACAAGGAGAATTAGGAGTCATGGCCAAAAATCATAACATCACAAGAGAGAAATGAAAACACAATCACAAAACACAACCCCCTAAATTCATTCAATCAATAATCCCCTCAAACTAGTGATTTGGCACTTTATAATTAATGTGATTACATTGGCCACTTGCAAAACAAAGGCTAAGTTGATTTCTGATTTTAGCGATTATAAATACAAAAATCAGGCTATATCAGATTCATATCGCTATGTAAAAGACCAAACTAAGATCTATGCATTACAATTCTAAAAGTGAGCCAAATAAGGCAATGTGCTAAAAGTATAGTTTGTGGTCATAATGACTACAAAATGATAGCACCATTGTGAAGTAGAGGGAAAATGATGCACTTTCAACAAATTTTACTTGAAAAGGAGTTCATATGAGCTCGAACGAAATCCCTAAAATTCTAAAAGTGAGGATTACTCTACAATACCCATGAAAAATAACTTTTTGAAGAAAATCAAAATATGATCACACTAATGTGTAGAACATGAAATATTAGCTTAAATATTTTTTTTTTAAAAATAAAACTCAAAAAAAGGACAAGCAAAGCTCAAGATGTGGGTGTTTAAAAATCAGCTCCAAAATCAAAATTGCCAATATAGAGGGAGGTCAAAAAGCCAAATGCAAATGCTAATTTCAGCACTATATCATTACTAATTTGGTAAAATTTCTACCAACCTTAGAGATTCAACTAAATGTAAACTTTTGTCAACTAAATTTGAAGCTTTGTCAATTTTGCCTCCTTTGCTAAATCTTAACCAAAAAAGCTAAATTTGGAAAACTCTACTAAAAATCACCATTATAACAGATTTGTTGGAGCATTTTATTTTTCAAAAATTAAATTTCTAAAAAGCAAGCTTTTTTATTGAAAAAACTCAACAATTTTTTGTTAGATACAAGTGGGAGGCCATGTGGGGCCTCACCCCACAACCCTTATTAAAAAACTTTAAACAAAAAGTTATTTGTTGCACAATTCTATGATATAAGGTATGGAGCTACCTAAAAATTTTATTTTTAAAAAAAAAATCTACGTGTAGAATAACTTTCTAATTTTTTACTATAATTTAACAAACTTTTTGAGATTTCTTTCTTTATTTTTTATTTTCTAAAAAATTTACAAAAATTAAAAATTAAAAACAAAAGTGTATTGTATTTAGCATAATGATGATGATATAATAAACAGCAAGAAATTTTTGTAAAGGCTTTGGACAAAAGTGTAGGAATTTGATGAATACACAATCAATCTTAGCTGATTTGGGCCTTCTAAGTGTGATGGCAAGATCCATTTTGACCAAAAAGGTTCCTAAATGGTAAGTACATATTAGATCTAGTAACCACCTCCCACCTTCAATCCTTCATGGATTTGGCCTTTGGTGTCCAATCTAGGACAAAATAAATGGCAAAAATAACTTGCTCGAAGTAATTAAATCCAATGGTGACCTCAAATTTGATTGAACAAGCTCTGATAAAGATTTGCAATATAAATCCATGAAAACAACCCCCCTCGCCCCCCCCCCCCCCCCCCACCCAATGCACCAAATTTGTACTCAAAATCTCTCAAAATACTAACCAAAGACACTCAAAAAGCTCTAATACCATGTATGATTTGTCTATAGATATAGTCACCCAATATCTAGAGGCCCAATGGAAAGCACAAGAACAGGAGAGGATAAATATAACAAGAATAAACTATATTATTCCCATCAAGAATGAAATAGAATGGAATGAATGTACAAAGAAGACCCCTTGGTTAAGCACGCTAAGGTGTGACATAGGATGTCGTAAGATTATGACAAGTGTCTTCGTCTTATGATATGAGATACATAAAGTAATGTCTTATCAGCCACATAATGTGAAAAAGTGATAATGTGATATGTCCATTAAAGGTGGAAGTTCCACTTAAAGTATAAAAGTGATAATGTGATAAGTCCACTAAATGTGGGAATGTTCCTATATGGTCCCTAAGTAAACTTAAGTAAGATGTGTGCTTCAGACCTAAGAGAAGAACATACTAGGGACAACACTGCAATACAACAACAAAGACCCCTACAAAAGATAAGTCTCCCTCCTCTTTTTCCTTTAATTTTTAAAATATCGCAAAATCCTTCTCTTAAAAGAGATCTTTAGTTTCCTTTAGAGTCTTTAAAAACTTATCTAAGATCTTCCTCTTATCCATCTCATCTAGAGAATTCATTATCCAAAAAGAGGAACATTATACCGAATGAGTTGCTTGTTGATAATATTGTTAGACAATTGTTTTTTCCTTTTTGATTGGTAAAAGGCCGAGGCCAAGAAATTTTATCAATTCTTAAAATAAATACATGAATCTCCATTCAGTTCGGGCACTGGTAGGAAAGAATGGAGAAGAAAACCTCCAGTCTTGCCCAAGACTTATGTCTAGTTTGTACATAAGATATTTTTCTTTATTACATAATTGAACAGACGGGGGCATACCCCTATTTACAATGTCATACAGATATACCTCACATAGCCTATCATAGGCAATATTTCCTAAGACTGCTAGATACATAAACATTTTCCTACCCTATTCCTACTCCTCTTTAATTGGGGTTCTTCTTCCTTCATTAATACCTGCAAAGGAATCTGCAAAACCACTATTGATAATATTCATACCTAAGTTAGTGACACATCTATTAAATCAACAAACTATACAAAGGATACCATGGCTGCCCTTCTTATGTCCCCCATTCATCAAAAGTTAGTCTTAATGTTTAAGTTGCCTCAACCTTATATGTTATCTTTGAGGACTAGGAACACTCATTAAAATTAAAGAGATGCCCTGAAGGCTTATAATCATTTTAGCCTACTTTCCTTTAAAAAAAATACTATTTATTTTCATTGTGTCTTAATCTTTTACATCCCATAAGTTCTTTGCACTTATCAAATTTATAAGTCTTTTTCATTGAAACCCTGAATTCTGATCATTAACAATCCATAACTAGAATTCCTCCTCTTTACATTGCATTTTTAGAGGTATCTATTTTCCTTTTGCCTTCGTATATAATTATTATTAATGTGATAATTGTATAAATTATACATACCTTGTTAGTGTTTGAATCCTTAATCTTCTAAGAAAAAATTTATTCCTACTAATCTGAAATCATGTTTAATTATTCCTTCATAACTTATGCCTAAGAAACTTCATACATATTCCATTCACTCAATGATCTGATTAAGGGGATAGATAATCCATTCAGGGTTACTCAAATTATTATTTAGTCTTACTATTGATACCTTGATTTCCAATTCATCATAGATCAAAAAATAAACAAAACCACATAATATTGATTTAAAATATTCACTCGTATTAGCTACATTTGAATAACAACTACTCTTTGATCAAACAATTATAAAAAATCATTTCCTGCATTCATTAGTTAAATGATCAGACAAATAATTATGACATTTCATCCATAGCTCTGAGGGTTTTAGGAGAGGTTTCATTTTTCTTCCTTTTTTTATTACAACATTACTTCCAATCATGCTCTTGGCTACTTCTTCATTTTCTGAATCACTATAGCCTTCCCTATTTGTGTTCTGTACATCATCTTCATGCCAATATGTGTAAAACCAATCTCCATCTTCTAGGTCCCTAACATGAAAATAATAAAAAAGAAAATCTAAATTCCTTCTGATGATCGGGCCTCTAGATAATAATGTTGCTAGGTCCTCAATATTTGTGATAGGGGGTGCAAGGTGCAAGGACTGGTCTACCATTGATCATAGGAATGTTTTAGAATCTAGTTTTTGTGATGGTTAGATCTCCTCTGATATTATGGATAGCTAAATCTAGCCCTCCTAGACATTTGTGCTTAAATATGCGAGCACAGAGCCTTCCAATGTCTATTTTTCCTGGATCTACCTGGATAGCTGAAGCAATGAACATTGCTGGAATATCAGAGTTTACTTTATAATGATCCTCATTATTAATAAATTCTAGCCCTAAAATGATACAGATAGCCCTCAAAGTGAGAGCATGGGTGTTGAGCATGACAGATTTTAGCCTTTTCACAGTGATGATGCCATCGAAGGCAACCTGAGGCTTGGACCCTTTCATCTTAATGGGGGTTGTCATCTTCTTAGAGAAGAAGATCCTAAGTTACCGAGAGGACTTAAACATGGATGGGGAAATCCATTATTTATTAAATTCCCCCACGCCATTTCCTATTCTGACTATTCCTCTACCTGACTCTTGGGCTTCAATAGCCCGAAAGGGGAAAAAATAATGAGATGTAGATGGCTAGGAAAGTTAAAGTCCAAAGGGTGATCAATCATTTTAAATTAACCGCTTTCTTACCATTTAATGAATATAATGCAGATATTATTTAAGGATAATTTAAGACAAGACATGTTTTCTATATCTTGCTAGATGGCTAATTTAAATATGAAATCCAAATTTATGCATGATTAAAACAGAACAATATTGTATTATATGTATGTATTTATATATATACAGCTGAGTCAATATATATATATATATATATATATATATATATATATATATATATATATATATATATATATATATATATATATATATACAAATAGCAATATATTATAAGCTAATATAAATATATACTTCTACATATTTGTATATATATCTATATATATATATATATATATATATATATATATATATATATATATATATATATATATATATATATATATAATACAAAAATGCCCAAATTAATAAAATTATGAAGACGAGGTCCGAGATAGTCCTTTATCAATCATTATCTACGCGAACCAGAACCAAAAAATGAGATTAATGAGAGTTAGTACAATCATAAGAAGAAATAGTATACTAGGAGAGAGACAACCCTGAGACTCAACATTTGTTATAGTGCTTCTTACCAATTATAATTGTTTCTACCACATATACTAAATGCCTAAAATTTTTTTCTTTAAAATAATCTATTAATGGAAAGTATAATTAAGGAATTACTGCTCTAAAGATACTTTCCTTATTATGTTGAGAGAGTGGTTGAAAACATTCTTATCATGGTTGAACTTACTCAATCGATTGATGATAAATTTGTTTTCGTCCTCCTGATAATACATGACACTGGGTTCTTCATCAGGTTACAAATAACACAAAAAAGAAAAATCCTTACAGAATTACTATTAAAGTCAGATAATAAACATCTATCTTACTGATAATCATTAATAATATAAAAAACTTCTTTTGAGTTTTATAACCATTATAGATTTATCAGTTTTCTGCATAATGGATAACCATATCTACCATTATCAACAAAGCATACCAAAAGGAAATATAACTAAACCATATATTCGACTATAGATTTAGTATCAACTATGATTTAGTATATAGGTCTAACTTAAAGCAACCTACAACCCTATTAACTGGAAATAAACCTATTTCTTAAAACATCACAAATGCTCAAAAAGAACCCTATTCCAAAAAAAAACATAGAGGCGCCTTTTAATCCTTTTGTACCATTTAGTAGCTCCAGCTACCTTTTCTCTTCTTAACTATAATGATGATTTCTTCCTCCTGCTCTGGATTCCCTGAATAGCAAGAGCATCTTTTCACCTCCGGAGACAAGATACAGATGCCTTCCATCTCGACATCATCCAAATCTTTTGGGATGTTGAAACCTTCATCACGCCAATAATTTAGCAACCAATCCTTCTCCATATTTTCTTTGAGAAGGGCTTTGAATAGGAAATCCATATTCCTACTCATTTACGACCATACTTCATCAAAATGCTTCTCATCTTTGAAAGTCATCATCAACAATTTCTAAGACTTAGGAATTGCCTGGAGATTTTTTATCTTAGTCTTCATAGTGATTTCTGGGAGTGGAATCGTTAGATGATTATCAATGCTATAAACCATCTTTTCCAGCCCACCCAAAAGATCCTCAATAAAGATAATCTTAGTAGCCTTAATGACATCAAACTTCTTACACCCAGCAAAGACAAATAGAGCTATAAACTGTCCTATTATATTTCTATTCGTTCTAAATGAGAACTCATTGTCAAATTTATAGTCTCCCATGTACCTTTTTCCAGTGCCCGCCTGGCTGCAATAAAGAGGGGGTTCATCATTCAGTTTCATCTCTTAGGTTTGATTGTTCCTCTGAAGGCCATGACTCGGTGGTCTTCAAGAACAAACGTGAGGAGCCTAGATTCCATTCCTTAGTTATGACTGCTTCATGTACCTAACAGAGTTTCTATAAAACCGTCTAAAAATTGGGAGAATACTTCTTTTACACTCTATTGTAAAAGAGGATGATCATTTAATGTTTTTTGTCATGTCCTTGATTATAATTATATTTACACTCCTCTTCCCCAAGATCTTTGAGGATTTTGTGATTATAATTCATCATTATATCACATGCGTTAATAGGTGTCCATACTACGATTAAGCTTTATTATCTTATCACATTAATTATTCCAAGCCCTCAAATTCATCCCCTTCCGAGGGAAGGCATTAATTATGGGAAGCATTTAACCAAGGCATGACAAAATTCATACAACGTGAACTTAGATATAATATATGCTTGTTTGAAAGGAAAGGATTTATCCTTGATAAGTGAGGCTTTAATTAGGGTAATCGGATTTTGAGATAGTATGAGAGGGGGACTGATTAGAAAGCTTTTGAAATTTGATTGATATGGATCTCATGCTACCAAGGTTCGATATAAATGAAATATGGGGTATTATAATTATAACTTAAATGTGATATTATGTCTTGGATTCAATTTTTAGGGGCCTAACTTAACTATAGTTCAGGATGGGATAGATAAGATTAATGAATGAGAGGATCTCTATGTAGAGAATGCTTACCGCTGAGATAATAGAGTAAGTGATTCAAACTATACCAAAGTTATTAATTGCTTAAGACTAAACGATGATCTAAAAAATTATATAAATTCCTATGGGATGGGATTCTAAAATTGTCTCTAATTACTTATGTGTATATAAAAAAATGTATCCCTTTAGCTCCCAAATTGCAAGGGCATCAATGTCCTTATTTCTTCCTATAAATATTTTAATCTTTAGATTGAGGGGTAGTATTCAAAATTTCTAATATCTCTACCAATTTAGAGTTAGGTTTCCACTTTAGGGCTTTTGTAGTTTAATATTATTAGATTACAGAATTTTTATAAACTAGAATTCTTCAAGTTCTTTATTGAAGTTGACATGCAAACATAATAACTTATGATTAGTTGAATTAAAATACTTTACTTTATTGATTCTTAAAAATTAAATATATCTTGAGACTAAGCATGGGATACTAGAAGTACTTACAATCTCTACAAAGGAAGAAATTTGATTTCATACATCACCCCTTTGTGGAAGTGCAAATGGGAATAAATTAGAGATAAACTCCAAGTTATTTGAAGGATATATCATAGATTTAGCTATAAATTTAGGGTTTAGTGACATATTAATTGTGGATCTATCTTAGAGCTAATAGAGAACAAAGGAATAGGGCAATTATAATAATCTCACTATTTCAAACTCTATTAAGAGGGTAGAGGGCTTAGATTCCTTTTAGCAGTAGAGTCTTGGTAACAATATCACTTATTGAAAGACTTTTAGATAATATTATTTAACAGTTTAGATTATTTAGATTAAGGAGTTGTGAAGGAAGCCTAGACCATATAGTTTACTGCTTATTTAGATTATTTAGATTTACAATTTCCTAAGTTACACCATCTGCTCCCGAATTGGCTAATGAGTTTGCAACATAGTTTCCTTCCCTATATATATGATTGATGGTAAAGTGTCTAAAAGTTGATACAATCACCCTTTCTCTACCTACCAATCCATTTAACTGCCAATTTGGGGTTTGTCCTTTTCTTATAGCATTAATAACTAAAGCAAAATCCCCTTCAATCTCCAACTTCTCTATGTTCATTTTTTTACAAAGGAGTGTGCCTTCTATTAGAGCCTTCAACTCCATGATGTTATTTGATTATCTCCCTAGAGAAATGGATTTACTTGCTAACAGAAGTTCATCATCCCTATGAATACAAAACCTGGCTCCTACCTTTCCTAGATTACCTTGAGAAGCTCCATCCAAATTGAGCTTGAACCAACCCAGACTTGGGGGTTTCCAAACACAATTAGCTCTTTTATCTTCATTTGATTGTTTCCTATTTCCATAAAAGGCAGGAATTTTTAATCCAAACCATTTATTTCTAATATAGTCATCCTCTCTAGAAAAATTGACATGTGTTCTGCCTAACATATTTCTACAGTTTACCATTTCTACAATGCTAGCCTCCACCTTGTTTAAGAATTGATCCAAATTCATTTTTGATTCCTTAAAGATACATCGATTTCTTTCTTTCCAAATTTACTAGATTAACATAGAGGGAAAAATCCTCCAAATCTTACTATACATATCTTTGCGCTTGAAGCAAGGCCAGCTTCTAACAACCTCCACTATGTCATTTTGAAAGGGTGAAGACCAACTGAGCTTCCTTGCTAACCATTGCTAGCAATGATTAGAAAAGCTACATTCTATTAACAAGTGATTCACACTCTCGCTATCTTTTTCATAGAGAGGGCATCTTGAAGGGCTTGAGAAACCTATTTTCCTAAACCATTATGTTGTTAATATTCTCTTTTGTAATGTCTCCCAAGTGAACATACCTTCTTTGGACATACAATATTTATCCCAATACAAATCAATTGGTAAATCCGAGGGAGTCGAGAGGATTGAATTGAGCGCTAAGAGACCATATTTTGCATTATATCTGCCATTGGAAACTTTAGCCCAAATAATGGAATCTTTTCCTTTCTTTAAGACAATATTCCTATTATTCAGTATATTGGTTATTCTAGTTATTACTTCTTGGGACAATCCTAAATTCTCAAAGGATTTCCACTTCCATCCTAGGGTAGGGTCCTCTACTGAATAATCTAGATAGTCTTTAACAAAGATCCCCCTAGCATCAGAAATTTATTTAATAACTTCTAAATCTCTAAACCTAGTCTTAAGTGGAGAAAAGGCTCCCTAGGAGTCCTCCCCGAATAAAGCCTTACTCTCATCCCTAATATCCCAGGTAATGCCATCCAAAATAAGCTTTTTACAACTATTAATGAAGTTCCATAATCTAGAGCCTTTAGGTGGAGAGCTATGTTTACATATGCTCAATTTGTCTCTCCCATCTAAGTACTTAAATCTCAAAACTTGTACCCATTTCAATTTAGGGTTTTGGATCATTTGCCAAACTAGTTTAGCTCCTAAGGCTATATTTTTCTATTTTAGGTCCTTAAATTCTAGCCCTCCTGATCTCTTTTTGCAATTTTTTTCCAAGAAATTAGAGCCATACACAACTTATCTTCTGAACCTTGCCAAAAACAAATTCTAAGTTTCTTAGATATCTCACTTTTTATACCTTCCAATAAGTTAAGGCACATCATCTGATAAATTGGGATGGATGACAATACTGATTTAATTAGTGTAGCTTTCCCTGTAGAAGTAAGTCATTTACCCTTCCATGAGTCTATTTTCTTATCTATTTTGCTAAGCACATTACTCCATAGGTTGGTGGTTCTACAACCTTTATCTAGGGGCAGTCCTAAGTATTTACAAGGTAGGGATCCTATTTTAATGATGCAGGGGCATTCTAGGGTACTCGATGAATCTGCATGGGAGGTGTGTGTTTGGCCGGTGTTACTCAGTTGCAACCTTGACCGAAGGTCTCAGTCATTGAAGGAAGCTCGGTCGCTGAAGGAACTCGGTAATCTCTGGTGCTCGGTGAAAGTGTTACTCAGTGATGCCTGTGGTGCTCGGTCAATACTAGTGCTCGGTGATGCCTGGCATGCTCTGTTATTTCACTTTTGCTTGGTAGTTCTGGTTTACCGACTGGGGTTTTGTGTGATTTGTTTGGCCGACTTGGTGCATTTATTGTTGGTAGTTATTGTTACAGGCTGACATGTTGAGTTAAATGTTTGTAAGGCTAATTTGAAGCTGACTTCTATTGCATTTAATAATTGTTGGAGGGAGTTAATGGTTTCATCCAGCTGACTTGTGGCTAATGATTAGTATTTATAGGATGTTTGGGTAGATGTTTAGGCATCATCATCAGCAGGAGTGGGAGTTCATGACTTGGAAGACTTAGCGAATCAGATCTGAGGTTCTGAAAGGTGGAGTTGGCAAAGTTGTGGAAAAGATCTTGCATGATCTTGCAGATCAGATTGTTATCTGATAGTTTGTAGTTGCAGAGCTAGTGGTTTGCACACTTGGAGACAATAAGATTGCTTGGAGGCTTGCGAGCTCAAGTTTAGATCTGTGTTAGGGTTTCCATCGGCTGCTGATTATTTTCAAAGCTCAACTAGCTAAGTTTGTATTGGATCTGTGTGGATCTTGTAGAACTTGTTTATGTTGTAATTGGCCCTAACCCAGAAGGCCTTATAGCCAGGCATGTTAATGAAAATTGTGTTGAAACATCTTGTTGTGTTGTGTTTTCTGTTGTGTAATTCTAAAGCTGCAAGGGTGGATTGTCCTTAATTGGATCCTCCCTGCCTTGGTCTACATCATTTAAAGCCTAGCTTTCTACAGATAACCAACTCCAATTCTCTACTAGTATTAAAAAAAAGATTTTAGACTTATCCTTATTAATTTGTTGACCTGAAGCTTCTGAATAATTCTACTTAATTTCTGCAAAGGCCACAACCTCTTTGATATTGGCATCTCCAAAGAGAAGATTATCATCCACAAATTTTGGGTGAGTACAAGGATCTAAATCTAATGTGATTTTTATACCACTTAAAGTTCCATTTCTCCATGTTTCAGTCACTGATCTTCCCAAAGCTTCTGCCATAATAATAAAGAGGAAAGGGGAAAGGGGATCACCTTGTCTTAAACGTTGGGAAATATCAAAGAAACCCATTGGAGAGCCATTTATCAAAATAGACATTTTCAGACCTGAGATACATTCAAAGATCAGATTAATCAATTGTTTGGAAAAGTCGAATGCTTCTAAACACTTACAAAGGAAATGACAATCCACCTTGTCATAAGCCTTTCTTATATCCAACTTGACTAGCATACTCGGTTTTTTGTTCATTTGAACAATGTAGATGGCCTCTTGAGATATTATGACACTATATAGAATAGATCTTCCCATGACAAAACTTGTTTGCTCCTTAGATATTATAAAAGGAAGGAGAGCCTTAATTCTATTGGATATCATTTTAGTTAGCAATCTATAGATCATATTGCAAAGGGATATTGGCCTGAAGTCTTCAAAGCTCATTGGATTTGGCATTTTATGGATTAAGGTAAAAAAGGTATTGTTAATTTCTTTCAGAAGTTTCCCTGAATTGCGCATACCTTCTAAAGCCTCTACTATTTATGGTCCCAAGAAAGGCCAACATTTTTGAAAGAAAAAAGTTGGGAAACCATCAGGACTAGGGGATTTATCTAGATGAAGGATTTTAAGGGCACTCTCTACTTCCTCATTCGAGAATCTGGTCTTAAGTAATTTATTGTGGTTTTCATTTATGATATTGGGAATGTTTTTTAATAAATCATTCTAAGCTTTAAAATGTGAGCCATCTTCATTGTTTAGAATATTAAGGAAGTAGTTTACTGCTTCTTTAGAGATGTCATCCAGGTTATCCAAAATTTCCCCATTGACTTTCTTGATAGATGTTATTCTATTGATGTTTCTCCTAATTTTGGAGCTATTGTGAAAACAAATTATATTTTTATCTCCCTCTGCTAACCATGTTTCCCTAGATCTCTATTTCCAATAAGCTTCTTCCTTTGCTAAAACTTCCTCATAATTTTTGAGAAGCTCCTTCTCTTTGAGATAAGAATTCTCATTCATACCTTTAGCAAATACTTCCTCATTTAATGTTTTAATATCATCTTCTATTTTTACTTTTTCCTCGAAGATGTTCCCAAAACTTTCCTTATTCCATTCAATAAGCTTGCTCTTAATTATTTAAGTTTCTGCATAATGATGAATATTTTTTTATCCTTTAAAGTTAGCTTTCTTCCACCAATCCTCTATCAATTTAAGACAATTCTCATCCATAAGCCACATTTTTTTGAACTTAAAGGGGTTTTTCTTTGGTATGTTGGGTTCTAGACAGTGAAGGGCTATTGGATAATGATCTGAACCGAAAGTAGCCAAGATGGAGGCATTCATATCGAAGTTGAAGGATGCTAAATTTCCTATGAAGAAGAATCTATCTAATTTTTCTGCAATAAAGTTCACATCTAATCTTCTATTAGACCAAGTATAGTCTCCTTCCTTCGTCTTAATTTTAGAGGCTTTTAAGTCCCTTAACCATTCCTTGAATTCTAGATTTGTTTGGGAAAGCTTCCTTGAACCTCTTATTTTGTCTGAAGTCTCTAAAACTTAATTGAAGTCTCCCCCTAAAAGAAAATTTTCATTGGGGTTTAGAATGATAAAATTGTGAATTTCCTTCCACATATTTCTTTTCTCATGCAAGAATTTTGGACCATAAACATTTATTAAGATTTAATTTAATTTACTCCTTATGCTTTTTAATCTTCCACTTATCCAATTTGTAGACGAAATTATCTGGGTAAACTCGCATATTCTAGGATTCCATATCATTTTTATCTCCCCAGAAGCATCATTAGATGGATTGCCATAGATTTCCCATAAACCTAGTTTAATTTTAAGATAGTTGTATCCTTCTGAATCTAACGTCATTTCCTAAATGAGAGCTATTTCTAAGTTAAAGATTGATAACTTCCTTTTAATAAGGCATTGTTTGTTAGGGGCATTGATGCCCCTAACATTCCATGAGATTAATTTCATATCTTCTTGGGAAGGAACTTCCCCTTCCCTGCATCTAGAAGTGATGTAATCTTAATTTGACCTACAGCCTGGCCTTCTTTGTTCCGCAATTCTTTGAGAGATTTTCTTCCTCTTATTTTTGGGAGGTTGGCACAATCAGGTGTAGATTTACCTATGGCATTATGGCTTAAACCTAAGATATTGAGTGGTATCATTTGGCTTTCCAAGGGTTTACCTTCAACCTTTTATAAATGATCTTTATCCAATGAATCTAGAATCTTAACTGCAATTTATTTATCCTTGTTAATTTCATGTTCCGAATGTAGATTAATATCTAATCCTAAAAAATCATTAATGGCTACAATTTCTGATAATTATAAGACAATATCATTCCTACCTAATACCAAGTCATAGTCATCCTCCAACTCTTCCCCTGAATCCAAGAAATTGTTCTCTCTGTCTGCAGGTTCTGCCTTATCCTTCTAAGTTGGTGAGGTTTGTTTCGGAGTAGAACAGTTTTCCAGGACCATCTTCATCTTATCTATTGGTTTTTCTTGATCACTGGGTAACAGAGCACAAGTTGTGGGGGATAGAATTAAGGGAGGCCAATTGATACCATATTTTTTATTTCCTCTTGAATCTTGGTTAATGAGTTCTAATTCCTTACTTACCACCCTACTCATTTCTTCTTCCTGGCCTAGAATATTTTCCAGAGGCTGTTTATATTCTATTATTCCTATATATTGAGCATAGTAGCTAGTCCTATTTGATGAGTCTATATCGGCATTAATATTTATGAGTTTATCTTTATCATACATTTTTTCCCTTTTGTCAGAGGAATCAACTAGAATACTCAGATCCCCTATCATAATTTCATCAATAACATCTGGGTTGATTTCTGAAGTATCCATAATAGTAAACCCTCCTACATTTTTAAGAAAACAAGCCTTTACCTTTGAAAATTTATTAAGAACTTGTTTACTAGAGATATCCTTCTTTGTTTTATTGAATACTTCATTATCTAAGTTACTTTCCCATCCCTCTTCTTCCACATCTATAGTTTCAAAAATAATAACGGGGGAGATTACAAATTCATTATGTTCACTTTTTATTCTAATTTTTCCTAGGGATTTTAAATTGATATCCATCCTAACAATGATAGTTGAATTTGATTGTTTAAAAGGGGTATCCACAAATCCTATAAATATACCTATCAGATTTCCTATCTACCTAAATAATGTTTCATTGATTAGTTCTATGGGGAGATTCAGGAGAAGGACAACCCTTTCAACCAGGAAATCCTTTAGATTGCTAGGGTTAAAGAGTGGTGACCACTCCATTATGGAAAAATTAATATTTCTAAATTTTGGATAACCTTGCTTCAGAAATCTATCCTTCAACTCTGTCTTATTACATCCTAAAAAAATAAAATCTTCTGATAGAAGGATTGTTCTTACGTAATTAGAGAATTGAGTGGTTGACCATGTTGCAATTTTAGAGGAAGAAACCCTGAAGCCATTCCATCTTAATAAAACTCCACAATTCTTACACATCTCTAGAAATTCCTCCAACCTGCCATATGTAAGGTCTAGGGTTAAAGTCCTTGTATTAGAAGATTCAGGAAAATGGGGAGAGATCGGGACACATCGGTGAGGAGGGCAATAGGGTTTAACCGAGGGAGAAGAGCATAGAACATCACCTGCTAATGGTTTCTAAACATCTTCTATATTAAAGAGAGGGGAAAACCTATTCTTCAAGGAAATCAAAGGAGGAGAAGACTTGGGATTACAATGCTCAGCAGAAAAGCCCCTAACCCTAGCATTAGATTTATTAGAACCAACTCTGATCTAGGGGTTAGGGTTACTAGAAGGAGACAATGGGGCAGACAAAAGAGCCGAATTTCCCTGTGGAAAAGATTGTAAGGAACCTTTGGCATAGAGACTTGACAAAAATGAACAAGGGTTCCTAGCTTATCTTATTTTCATGAAAAAAGAGATTTTTTTATCCAAAGAATCTATAGAACAAAAACTTACAGGTAGCCGATGAGCAAAGACGCACCCAGGAAATATCAGAGAAGAGCAAGAACCTCAATCTAAAGTACTTGAAGAAGATCATGGAAGCAAAGCAGTAGGCATTCGAGGTGGATGTCGAGAGTGAGAGAAATTCACAAGAAGAGCCATTTTTTTTTTTTGATCAATATTGTTAAACAATTGTTACACGAACCACCTAAATCCAAAAATATTAAGACTACCTCCAAAATCATGGAGGATGATGATTTTGATAGCTTTTTTGTTGAGATTGCATATTCTATTGGCATTATGTGTTGTGGTTGATGTCAACTTGATATTTAAAAAATATGTTTTGGTCATTAAATGATGAAGATGGTTGAGTATAATTGTATGTATTTCCAGTGATTTCAACCTGATATCTAACAATATGTGTTGTGTTTATTAATGATGAAGATGGTTGAGTGCAATTGATAAGGGAAGATTATTGTCTGTTGTGGATATTTTTGTATTAGAGAGATGTCAATACAAGGGCTAATGATATAGAATGAGAGAACATTGCCTAATATGGAAGGGGAGAATGTTGCATTTATCCACATTGAAGTTTCAAGTGTTGCATCTTGGAGGACATGTTTACAACATTTGTGTTATCTCTCAACTCATTTTTAAAACCTAGTGTTGTTTCCAAATAATGATAGTAATGATCTATGTATGATTATCTCTTTGAAACAAAGTATATTTATCAATTATGTTGTGTCAATATGATCTTGAAGTAAGAAAAAGAAAGAGGAATTTGAGAATGCCTCTAGATGTTCAAGGAGAATCCTAGTGTGCTCTACTTGTTGGTAAATGGTTTGTTTATTGGTGTATTGTATTTGGAATGTATGTTTCAAGGTAAGTACTCTGGTACAACTGACAAAATTTGTTCTTCATCTTGCAATGAATCACTGGGTGTCTTCTCTTAGCTTTAAAATTGTGTTGCATTTATTTTTTATCATAACTTGGCATGCAAAGTTTGGCATTGGGATTATTCACTTGGAAGATATGTTTTGGGCTAAATAGTGATGTATTACATGATATATCTAGATGTTACCTTGTTATCAACCTTGTAAAATGCGTGTTAGCATATAAATTATTAATAAAGTATTGAAAGATGTTTTATGATATTTTTAGGTCCTCTATATCTCCTATATTGGAACCTTTTCATGACAATTATTTTTTAATGACCAACTTGATAGAGCCTATGTTTGTCCTCTATTCTATCCAACCTAAACGATGTTTGCAATGAATAAGATGGTATATATAAGGTATCACATTCATGTTGATGTTGTACAATAGTCTGTGCATCAAATGGAATAATCCAAAATAAGAGTTATAGATTTATGGAAAAAATAATGGGTGGTGATGGCATAATAAAGTTGGTTATTTGAGGTAGAAATTCAAGATGGACAACTTCATGCTTAGAGGTTTTCTAAAGACAATATGTAGAAATATTTTCCATCTTGATTCATATGATCATGTACCTTGCTTAGAAATAGCATGTCTCCTCTAAAAAAAATTCATCTCGCTTTGAGGCAGTGTGTCTCAGCCTGCAAATCCTTTCGCATCTTTCCCTAGGTAGTGTGCTTTAGTCTATAAGTCGAGGGAGCAACGTGCTTCCTTTGTAGTGAGCTTAAAATAAACATTGTAATACTTGTTTCATATATTGTGGGAAATCACACTTTGGTTTTTCCCTTCTTATTTTTTCCATGTAAATATCATTTTCTCTTATGCATGGTGTTCTCTTGTGCACGATGTTCATTGCTTTATCTTCTTTATGTTACTACTACCAATAATGATTAATTGACTGTAAAAGTGAATTAAAACTTAAAGTGATTGATCTAAGACTATTTAACTCTACCTCTTAATCTTAAGGTATGTTTAGAAATTGGTATCAAAGAAAAGTTCCTCCAAAAGAAGCTTAACCAATTAAGGAAAGGTTTGGGATGGCACAAGATGGATCTTGAAAGATTCCCAAGTTTGATGAGATAAACTACTCTTTTTGGAAGATGTGGATGGAGTTACATTTGATCCCTATAGATTATGGTTTATGTAACTTTATTATTGATAGTTACACTTCTCCTTCCATTTCTCTTACTTCTCTATATGAGATTAGATTACATGAGAACAATGGAAAAGAAAGGAATGCAATCATCAATAGTTTAGTTGATTCTAAATTATTGAAGGTGATGAACTACAAGTCTGCTAAAGATGGCTAGGAAAAGCTTAGAAGTATATATGAAGGAGATAAAAAGGTAATGTACATCAACCTTAGTGTTTTAAGACAAGATTTGAGAATCTTAGAATGATTCAAAGATTAAAAAATATCAATAGCTATATGCATCGACTAACAAAAGTGGTAAATGAAATCAAAGGAGTTGGTGGATCGCTGGATGAAAATGAAGTAGTAACGAAGGTGCTTAGAAATCTTATAGAATCATATTGCTCTAAAGTATTCTCTATTGAGGAAAGTAGATATTTGGACAAATATACATTAGATCATCTCTATTACACACTGTCTTATTTTGAGATGAGGAAGTTTAGGTTAGACAATCATAACAAGGAAGTTGAATTAAAAACTAGTGTTAGAATGATTTTAGAATAACTAAGAGGGGGGTGAATCAGTTATCCTCAGGTCCAAATGTACCAATTCAACTTTATATCTCTTCAATAATTTCAGATCTAATTAGCTTTCAACTTGGTCTCTATAGCATATACCAATAACATAAAACTTGCAGTCCACTATCCTAAAGTAAATAACTTGTAGAATATAAAAATTTCAACGTCATCCACATCAAATAACATTCACACAAGTATAACACTAGGATTTATAGTGGAAACCCAATTTGGGAAAAACCACTTGTAACATGCTATTGATTTTCACTCTTCTGAAATGAGCTCTATGAGAAGCCAATCCGATTAAAGGTTTACAATACACACTGTTAGGTGTGACCTGGTTAAAGGATTTAATCACCCTATTAAGAGTGGCCTAGTTAGAGGGCTTAAGAACATTCCATCAGAATGTCACCTTAATTAAAGGATTTATACAATGATTGTTAGGTAGACCTTGATTAAAGGATTTAGACTGATACAACAGTTAGAAAGTAACAATAGGTTCTGATATGAAAATATAGAAATCACTTTGCAAATATAGATCCACTTCACACATATGTTGATTTACTGAATGACCTTCATTTCCATCTCCATCTCTGATCTGCTCAGAATTCCCTTCAAGAAATCACCACAACTCTGTTCAGCTCTTCACAACTTCACCTTCATCCTTCTACTTAGACTCATTAGTCAATAACATCAACCTCTTTTCTATTTTTTAACCTCACAATTAGGTTAACCTTATACCTCCTTGATCAAGTAGATTAATCTTTTGATGCTTATTCTCTTCCGTAGATCTTAGGTTTAGATCAGATTCATCAAATCCTTCCATCATTATGTTCTTCTTTTCCTTCTAGATACATCTTTTAAATTTTCTTTGAAATCATAAGAAAATGATTTACCATACATTAAATGCTTCATACCATCCATTAATAATGTCAACACATTTTACATATCCCAATAATTCAACTATGTCAGCTAGGATTCTCAATTCTTTCTCAAAATGTAAATTACTAACACTCAGTCAATATGATGTTCATCTCCTCGGTCATTACTGTGTATCTCGGTCATTACTAACACTTTTCTTCTCAACAATTATCTGTCACTTGGCAATTACTGATGTTTGGTCAACACTAGATTTTCTCGGCATATACTGGCACTCAGTCGACACTAACATCACTTGGCTTAAACTAGATTTCTTCACTCTTTCTCGGTTAACCTATGTTTCTAGTCTTTCTTCTTCACTTGATAAACAACACATTACCTTGTCAATGTGCCAACTAATCAAGCACCCATTGAATTATCACATAACTCAACCTTTCCTTAGGTCCTCTTTTTATCTCCTCTTTTCAAATCCTCTTCATCAATCAAAAGATATGGTACTCTCCTAGATAGCAGCTGTCTTACTAGTTAAAGTTTAACATCAATGATAATATAATAATTATTTCAATTGTAGTTTCCAACAATCTTCATCTTTTGCATTGATGGCAACACCACATGAACATCATATGTTTCACCAAACAATCCAAAATCTTTGTGCAACAAATCTTCATTAATATCCTTAGCTTCATTTTGATTCACATCCAACACATCCAAGTACCAGCTCCCTCTTGGATAAATTTAGCTTTGCCTGTTCACTGAATCTCTTTCTCAAGGTTATTGAATTTCTTCATGTTGTATCTTTCTCTCTGAATCTCTCCCTCTTAATGTTGTATCTTTGGTTCATTGAATCTCTCCCTCTTTGACAATAATGCCAAAGAAACTTGTATCTCTCACTTACATCTTTACCATGTAGATGTCTTCATGTTAGTTTTGTATGTTGTATACTCCCTCTATCATCTTTTTTATGACTAATTATCATCTTTTCTTTACTTCTCACAACTCTAGGCAACTCCTCAAGTGTGACCTCTTCTACATCAATTTGTCAGATAATCTGATTAGCACATTTGATGCAGTGCTCCTATGTGCTTCTAGGTAGCCTCAGTTAGGGGAATCACCCCTAATTTACCTCTAAGATATTCATGAGCATCTTTAGGGAATGATTTTATGAATATATCTGCTAATTTTTCTTTTGTATTCACATATTCCAATCTCACTTCTTTGTCTTGAACTAACTCTCTCAAGTAATGATACTTGATAGCAATATGCTTGTCTTAGTGTGCATAACATGATTCTTTGATATGTTAATAGAACTTGTGTTATCACATAAAATAACAACCAACTCAGTGATTTCCTCCTTCATACCTTTTAACAATTGCTTGATCCACACTAAATTTGAATAATTTACTGCAGCTGCTACATACTTAGCTTTTGTTGTAGATTGGGAAATGCAGTTCTATTTCTTGCTTTTCCAAGAGACTAATCTCTTTCCTAGAAAAAATGTGCCACCACTTGTACTCTTCCTGTCATCAACATTTCCAGCCCAATCTACATCAGTGTAAACTTTTAGTTGAAACTTATCATTCTTCTTGTAATACAATCCATAGTCCTCTGTTCCTTTTAGATATCTCAATATCCTTTTCACTACCATCATGTGACTCTCTTTAGGATTTACAAAAAATCTTGCAACAATCCCAACTGCAAGGGAAATATTTGATCTACTATGGATAACATATTGTAACTTTCCAATCATGGATCTATATAGGGTTTGATTCACTTCAGCTATATCATCAGTTTTAGATAACTTTTGTCCAATAGCCATAGGTGTACTTACTAGTCTAGAATCTTCCATACCAAAAGTTTTCAGTATCTCAACATATTTAACTTGAGTAATATAGATATCTTTCTTCATTTGATAGACTTGCAAACCAACAAAGAATTTGATCTCACCAAACATATACATTTCAAATTCAATTTGCATCTCATTTGAAAAGTTTTGACATAGGGCATCTTGTCCTCCAAATATGATATCATCAACAAATATTTCAGCTAAAAAAATCCATTTACCTTTTTCAGTCTTCATATACAGATTGTTGTTATCATTTGTCCTTACAAATCCAATCTTTATTAGATAGTTATGTAGTCTCTCATACCATGCTTTGGGGGCTTGTTTCAATCCATATAGTGCCTTGTGTAGCTTGCAAACCGTATTCTTCTTGCTTGGGTCAAAAAATCCTTCTAGTTGTTCAATGTATACTTCTTCTTCCAATATCTCATTCAGAAATGTAGATTTAACATCCATTTGATATAGTTTAAATTCTTTATAAGCTGCATATGCAAGTAGAGTCCTCACTCCTTCCAATCTTACAACTGGGGCAAATGTCTCCCCATAGTCAATGCCTTCTTCTTGTGCATACCCCTTGCATACAAATCTGGATTTGTTTCTAGTGACTTCTCCATGTTCATTGAGCTTATTTCTCAATACCCATTTTGTTCCAATTACATTCTTGTCTTCTGGTCTCGGCACTAGAGTCCAGGTTTTGTTCTTTTCTATCAGGTATATTTCTTCATTCATGGATTGTATCTAGTCTTCATTCTCTAAAACATCTTTCAATTTTTTATACTCAAACTCACATAGTAAGCATGTATGATCTTTCAACTTACTTCTCGTCATGACTCCAGATTCCTTATCTCCAAAGATTTGTTCAGACTTATGATGTCTTCTCACATATTGTGCCAATGTAGGTTCAAATTTCCTCTCCTTGGTCTTGATCTTCAAGTTCATCTTGTAAATTCTTTGCCTATTCTTTTGATTTCTCTGTAGCATCCTCCTGATGCTCGGCAGATTCATGCAGTTCTGTGACATCTAGTTTAGGTGCACTACTAGCCTGTCCTTCTTCCATGTATACAAAAGATCTATAATCTTTAGGCTCTTTCTTGCACTCAACTTCATTATTTTTTGCATACTCATCAATTCTAACATTTGCACTTTCCACAATTTTGTTAGTGTTAGAATTCAAACACTTGTAAGCTTTGCTCTTAGTGGAATATCCTAGAAATATGCCTTCATCACTTTTAGCATCAAGTTTTCCATTTCTATTATCTTTCAGTAGATAACATTTACTCCCAAAGACTCTAAAATACTTCACATTAGGTGCATATCCATACCATAACTCAAAAGATGTAACATTTGTATCTTTCTTGATTTGTACCCAGTTCAAGGTATAAATAGTTGTACTTACAACTTCTCTCTAGTATTTTTGTGCAACATTCTTTTCAATCATCTGTGTTCTAGCACAATCCATAATTGATCTATTTCTTCTTTCTAATATACCATTCTATGGTGGTGTCCTAGGTGCAGACATATGTCTCTTTATTCCTCTATCATTGTAGAGTAGATTGAACTCATTTGATATAAACTCTTATCCTCTGTTAGATCTCAAACATTTTAAGCTTTTACCACTTTCTTTTTCAACTTTTGCCAAATACCACTTAAACAATTGAAATGCATCAAATTTATCTTTTAAAAACATTACGGTCATCATTCTAGAATATTCATCAACAAACAAAATTAAATAGTTATCACCACAATAACTTTGTACACCCACAGGTCCACAAAGGTCAGTATGAACCAATTCCAAAATATTGTCAGAAGTATATGTCTTTCTCTTAAAACTAGACTTTGTCATTTTTCCCAATTGACACTGTTTACACATCACATTATTACGGATGAGATAATTTATTGTCTCTATTTTGTTATAATCTTTATACTTTTTTGAAACTCTTTATACTATGATAAAACATTTCCAATACATTTTATGAACCTATACCTAAGTGAACTTGTGATAAGTAAAGCTAGAGCCACAAAGATTATGGGTAGTTAGAATGACATGTTTTGCTGAATATTATATATAAATTGTAGTACTTCATATTGTATGCACCATAAAATGGTCGCCTAGACTTTGGGCCCCATTTATTTAATCTATCGATATCAATTCTTGAATCAATATTTGTCATACATTCAAATCAAATTTATTGATCAAATCATAAATATTTCAATTTTCCCTAAAGTTTGAATATCCCATCAATTTTTAATTAAAAGAAATATATCCCTTTTTAATAAATAAAATAATATTATTTAATTGAAATTAATATTCTTTGAATGAAATAATGTTATTTAATTAAAATCCTCTTTTAATTAAATGGTTTTATTTTATTGAATTAATATTCATTTCTAAATTATATAATATTACCTTATTTAATTAAAAGAGATATTATTCTTTAAAATTAAATAAATGAAATATTCTCTCAAAAGATCTCCTGTGATGAAAAAGGAAACAAATTGAATAAAAATAAAAGAAAATAAAATGTAATTCCATTTTATTACAAACCTTCTAAAAATGATGATTGTTTCCTCTTTTTCATTTATCCCACATTGCTTCTACTTTCACATTCGAATCCAACTTTTCCTATAAAAGGAGACCTCTCATGCTCATTCAATCATCCCGAATTTTGATATCGAACTTATGCTACAGAATTTCATAGCTTGTAATCATTTAGCATTTCAACTTGCACATTCACATTTTAGATTAATTGCAAATCATTTTAGTTTAAATCCATTACATATAGCTTAATTTCATTTTCAATAAATTAGTTTAGCTTAGTTTGCATGGCAAATCGTTTAGAATAGTTTCATTTAGATCAACTCGAATCTCTCATTCTGAGTTGTATTTGCATGGGTAAAATAGGCTGATCTGAGGGCCACATTCAAACCATGCTCTTCTCAGATAGAGAGCTATGGGTCATTTTGTGAGAACTCACTGTTGAGCACTCTCGCATACAAGGACTCATAGAAGTGTGATCACACATCTGTGCACACATTTTTGGCGCCCACCGTGGGGCCCTGAAAATGGGTTTCCTTTCATTTTCATTAATTATCTTGCTCTGAGGCTAAGGGTTTCAAGGGTCCTGGTATACTCTACAGGACGTTATTTTTTGTTTCTTTTTTTTGGCCTTTTTTTGTTTTTTTTCAGGTTTTCAGGAAAATTTTTACAGGTTCTCTAAACAACAAAATCTTTTTTTTCTGCGAGTCCGTACTGTCTGTGTACAGATTTTCGCGCGAGAGTGCAGAGATATCCGCGCAAGATTCTGCTCCTGTAGCGTTTCTTCGCGCGAGACTGTACAAAATTTTGCCCCTGGTTCTGTGTTTTCTCGCGCGATACTGTGTGTTTTCTCGCGTGGGACTGGCGTTTCCTCGCGCGGGACTGTTGTTTTCTCACGCGGACCCTGTGTTTTCTCGCGCGCTCAAGGTACTTCCTCGCGCGAGATTCTGGGGCAGTGAACTAAAATTTCCTGCTTTCTGTTTTACAGTTTCATTTTCCTAACAAGTTTTCTGTTTTCTGTTGCATAAAATAATTTTGTTTTCTGCAGCATAACAGTTTTCTGCAGGACGATTTGACAAAGACATAAAAAAAACATACTAATGGTGTGAATGCAGGACGTTTGCTGAAGATCATTAAAACATTGTGTTTGCTTTCCTGCTTTATTCACATAGTTTAATTAGGGCTCCGTTAAAATTTCTTGTGGATTTCGATAGTGAGTAGGAATTTTGGCTCTTCATTACATGGAGGTGATGACCATGAATGAACCTAGAATTCTAATGATCTTACTAATATGACGAATCCGTAGGGAAGCGGAGAAAGTTAGCGAATCTTTAGCATTTCTATTCGCCAGGGGATTATGCTCTTCTCTCCTTGAGAGAGAACCAGAAACCCAAAAGCGTGTGGATTTGGTGGAGTGAAACTAACTCGGTGATTAAGTTTGTCTTGTGTGTCTGGGTAAAGAAACGGGCTAGAGAAGTATGCTCTTCTCCCTTTAGGAGAATCAGAAAATCAGAAACCCGAATCTGAGCCAAGTCCTGAGTCACCTTTAGAGGGCCTGCCGGAAGTTGAACCTCCGGGAACGACCCAAGTGAGTACACACCTATTGCCGGTGATTCCACCTCACTATAATAAAGCAAGTTTTGTTGAGTCTAAAGACTCCAAAACCATAGTAACTTCCTTTTCATGACTTTGACTATCATCATGGAAAGGCTCTGTTTGTTGCACTGAGCGGCGCCGCTCCGAGCCCTGCTTGCGGGGGTGTGTGACTTTCAGGTGTTGGTGTGGCTGCGAGGCCCCAGCTCTGTATCAGAGGCACTGAAGGTTATTGTGAACGGAAGCCAAGTAAAAACCTCTTAGTTAGTGGCCTACCCAGTTCATCTCCGAAAGGAGTCATAATCTTTGCACAAGGAGGGGGAAGAATCTCTCCGTATGTTTATCATACACAGATTTCCATCATAGGCATACACCTGGACGTTTGGAGGCGGTTGCGACACTGGCCCCTGCTACAAGGGTAACCTTTGAACGTACACTGTTGAGTCCTTGGAAACACCAAAAACACGGGCGCCCTCTAGGGGGTGACACGGCTGTGTGAGGTGCACGTATGCACATAAGCAATGGGGCAAAGATTTTGACTTCTCACCATTTTCTTTGGTAGGGATAACTATGTGCTTATTTTTTTTTTAGTCTTAAACATTGTCCAAAACATCTTCAAACAAGACTCCCCTAATACTATCAAGTTTCTTTGTCCTTGATAGGTCTGTTAATGACTACTGCTTGCTTCACATGTGCTTAAAACAACTCAAAAACACCAAAATTTGCAACCCACGAACATAATCTGGTAATAGTGTTGCCTGCCTTCACCAGAACAAGCATCGCACGGCTTGCCTGAATATTATCGCCTGAGATCATTTTGTTGCATGCCCAGTTTCAGGTGTTTCATAAGCCTTTTTAACGTATTTGGTCATAAAATCAGTGACTTACCTTGCCCTAGAAGCCTGTTTTCACTCAAGTTTTCTAATTTTAGACTACTAAGGTGCAAAGCCTTTTCCAAGTGATGCCCAATCAGCTCAAGCATCCCAAAGCAAAGTTACCCAAATCAAAAGTTTACCAAGAGCAAAAAGTTGCCAAAAGAAACCTCAAGAGCTATCAATCCATCATCCAAGCAACCCAAGCCGAAGATAAACAGCAAACCAGACTTGAGAACATTGCCCATAACGCAAGAATTAAACAGTTTGCTTATCGATTCCGAGTAAACCATCATTACATCAACCTTGAGCCAGAAGATTGGCTTGTCCTGTATTTAGGGTCCTTGTGTCTTTGACCTTTTTGAGATAGTAATCCTTGATCTCATAAGCAATTTTGCTTGAGATTGGCAAGTTAGGAATCGTTTCTGTCAAATAGATAAATTTTTAGACTCTTTTGCTAACACACTTGGAGAGTGTTAGTAGTCTCTTTGTCCACTCATTTTCATACAATCAAACTCAAATACACTTTGTGCAAAGTCATCCTCCTGATCCATACGTGCTAGGGTATTCACCCAAAAGGAATTGAGCACCTCTGTGGCAGTGTTGGTTTGCACCTATTTACAAATACTTCTTTTCACCATCTCTCTCGGACAAGAGAAAACTTTCACTATCCTAGTTTGGTATTGACGTTTCTTAGAATTGTCTATTTTCCTGAACTCTCCCTTTCATGTCAGTAACAACAAGATATCAAGTGAGCCAAGGAAAGCGACCCCAGATAGTCTTCAACCAACTACCCCCAGTTCAAACTCGTCAAAAGAGAAAGGAAAAGGAACCAATATTTGACCAGTCACCTAGGAGTAAGTCTGACACCTGGTTTGACCCAAAGAGCCATTTTAGTGATTTGAGTACCCCCTCAGCACCTTCACACTCAGGTATGGATATGAGTTATACCATGACTCGACGGGAGAGGGAAGCTATGGATCAAACCCTTGATGATATCTATGAAAGACACAGAGACAAGATGTTGTTTGGTAATTCCTCTCATGATGCTCAACCTAGTTCACCCCCCATCAGCACTAGGTACCTAGATGCACATCAACGAGCTGACAGGCATGAGAGACGAGCTCACCCAGACCAATGGTCACAACATGAAGACCAAGACAATGAACCTGGTGATGCTCATGTCAATGCAACGTATACCAATGATTTGTACAAACATTCAAGACCAAACTCTCCACTCCGAACAGCCTCAAGGCATACAAGTGAGAGGCTAAAAAGAATTGAGAAGGAAAAACAAGTTGCACAAAATGAACGAGCTGCAAAAGAAGAAAAACTTAGGCTTCTCGAAGAGGAACAACGAGCCTTGTTGGACATAGAGAGAAAAGCATTCCAAGAGGAGCAAGATAGGCTGTTAGCCCAACAATTAAACACTCAATTCAACAACAGGGGTGCTAACAGTGGAAATAATTCTCCCTCCACCCCTTCCAAAACACCACGAAGTCGAAGGAGGTCACGAACCCCTTCTAGATCTCCTAGTCCTAGAGGAAGAAGGGCCTCTCAGTATGCTCACTATAGGAGGCAAACCCCTCCTAGAAACTCAAGACCACACTCCCAACATGCACATCATGGTTCCCAACATGGAGGTGGTAGCTCACATTATGACCTTGATACTCAAGACTTTATGCGAATGCAACAAGAGCCTATTTTCCAACAGTATGTAGATAGGTATTTGGAACAAAACAAAGATAAGTTCTTGGAAAGTCTAATCAACAAGGGTGCCAGAGTCCCTTATGACTTTGATGTAGACAACAAGATACAAAAACAAAGTCCCTCTCAAGAGGAAGAAATCCGTCAAATGAAGCACATGATGGAAAAAATGATGCAACCTAAGAGCTCATTCTCACTAGACTCTATTTGTCCTAATCCATTTGACAAAAGTGTGAGTATGAAAGATTTTCCAAAGAGGGTGGAATTCCCACAATATGATAAATATGACGGCAGTGGTGACCCACATGACCATGTGCGTCAATTCTATACCATGAGCTTTGAATTCCATCAGGATGATTCCTATTTGATGAGGTTGTTCCCTAGAAGTCTTAAAGGACAAGCAATGGAATGGTTCACCAACATCACTCCCCCTGTCAAGACTTTTAGAGAACTTGTTCATAGATTTGTCCAACACTTCTCGTACAATCTATCAAGATCAGTTACTATGTTGGACCTATGCAACTTGAAACAAAATCAGGGAGAACCCTTTGTTACCTTCTTGCAAAGGTGGAGGAGAAAGTGCTCTCAGTATCCTAGGACCATCCATGAGGATGAAAAGATTGACATCCTTGTTAATAACTTGGTGCCTGAAATGAGATATGAGATCAAAAAGATAGTCTTCAATTCCTTCGATACCATGATTGAAACTGCATGTCGAATTGAAGATGTTCTCAAAGAACAAGGCATTTTGACCAAACATAGCAACAATGGCAACAATGGTCAGCACAACAACAAGGATAAAGGGAAGAACACCTACTGGAACAAAAACAAACAAGTTGTCAATGACGGAGTTGTAGACGCTCCCCAACCTAAAGATCAAGCCGTTCTTCACTTGTCCAGTGCAGTTCAAGCTATGAAGCTCAATGCACCTCCTCAACAAGAGAGCAAGCCACGGTATCAAGAGAAGCCTAAAAAGGAAAAACATCAATTTGCCAAGCTTGGTGATTCTTACGAGGATGTTTTCAAAACGCTCATTGCCAATAATCTTGTGCATCCACAAGATCCAGCAAAACATTACATCCCTGACATTAAGCCACATTGGTGGGATGAGAAGGCTTTCTGCATATTTCATAATGGCATTGGGCATACCATTGAAAATTGTTGGAAACTCAAGCACATTATCCAAGACCTCATTGAGAGTGGAAAACTTAAGGTGGATGGACTAAATACCAATGCTGATCACAAAGCATTTAAAGAACCATTGCCTAAGTATGACAAGGGGGAAACCTCTAAACAAAAGGATGGCAAGGCTGCTATCAACTACACGTATACAGCGGCAGAAAATGTGATAAACATGCTTGAAGTTGTGGAGCCAAGTGTTAACATGATGAGGAGTAAGGACCCACATGGTTATGACTCTCCCCCTATCTTTGACAAAGAACCTGTTGTGGTGCTGAGAGGTCCTCATTCTAGGTCATCTTCCCAAGCCCTGAATGCTGTTACTAGGAGTCAAGGTCCTATCATTCTTAGAGGTCCTAATTCAGGTCCATCCAATAAACCCAAGCAAGTGGCATCCAAGAATGTCACTAAGTCCACCATTGCTCCCAAACCAAACTATAATCTTGTAGATCAGCTACAAAAAACTCCAGCGCAAATATCAATACTGGAGCTTCTAGAGTTGTCCCCTAGACATAAGCAGATCCTTGAGGATGCTTTGCGCACAGCAAATGTCCCTAACGACATAGATACAGACCAATTTCAAGGCATGGTTAACCACATTTCCAGCCCACATTACCTCTCTTTCTCAGAAGATGATGACAAATCCCTAAGCCACCCACACAATCTCGCCCTTCACATTGAAGTAATGATTCATAAAACTCGTGTCAGGCGCGTGTTGATAGATGGGGGTGCTGGGCTAAATATTTGTACATTAAGTTTGTTAAAAACCTTGGGCTATTCAGAGGAGGTGATCGACAGTCAAAAGAAGATCACTATAAAGGCCTATGATGAGGCAGAACGAAGTTCCAAGGGGTTAGCTGTCCTTCCTGTCAGGATTGGCCCAGTTGAAAAAGACATCTTGTTCCAAATTGTTGATATTGGACCCCTTGCATACAATATTTTACTAGGTAGACCATGGATTCATGACATGCAGGCAGTGCCATCTACCTACCACCAATGTGTTAAGTTCCCCTACAATGGAGTTGAAATTTGCATACCAGGGGATAACACTTTATCAATTAATTCAATCTCAGCTAATGTTCATGTCCCTCTTAATCGAGATGTAGAGGATTATCAAGAAACTTTAACAGACTGTCAAAACAAATTTAAATCAGTAGACCTTGGCATGGGGGGGTATCAACTTGACTCTTTTGCAAAGATGCCAATTTCCCCTCGGTCATATGGAAAACCTTCACAGGAAATGAAACTGTCTTCTTTAGCGATGACACTATTTGACACATTTGTTGAATCCTCAGTACCAATACAAGATGAAAAAGAGGAAGTAGCTATTCGAGATTGGATGTACAAAGAGGAGAAATACCAGCACAATGAAAATTTCTCCCCCTCTCCTAAGCCTTATGGGAGAGGATATACTCTTGTCAAAAAGATGGGTTATCCAGGATATGGCCCTCTTAACCACAGATTAGATGCTAGAGCCGAACCACTTAATCATGATCTTTTTGGACGTAAGTCTAAGAAACCGGTTGGCCTAGGCTTTATGAAGAAAAACAAGCATGCTATCCCCATTCCTGATAAGCGGGATAGCAAAGCTGACACAGAATATGTACCAGACTTGACCAATCAACAAGACATGACAGATGATTGGGTTCCTTCAACAAATCTCCTTTGGGGAGATTCAAAAAATATGACTACCAGTACACACCAAATCACTACTGAAGGACATGCTGAAAATTTCATCCGAGAAGGTGTGACTCTCGAAGATGTCCAGGCTTCTACCTCGAGGCTTAGGAAACCCAGCTGGTGTAAACATCCTAGCAAGGATTCAGACACAGACTCAAATGAGTATGAATGGGATTCACTCTCAGATGCAACAGTTGATTTGGATATGGATGTTGTTCATGCTTATAGTACTCAACCCAACGTAGCTAATGAGTCATGTGTTAGATTAGAAGATTCAAACCCACATGTCGCATTAGTAGACGATTCTTCACTTGATGGGATGAATCTTGATTTAGACACCTTAGAGGGATACTTGACAGACTCCGATTCTGCGGTCACCAGAGATGACATCCCCTATATCCTTAATATTGAACCAGACATCAATCTACCCCTCATTAATCCCAACCTTATTGATTGGTCTCAACGTCATCAAGAGCCTCAACTCTTGACATTTTCCAATGACTATGAGATCACTTGCTACCTAAATGCTGTTGAACCTATAGTCTCTTCCACCAGTGAACCAGCTACCAGCATGACAGAATCAGACATCAAGTACCTTAGTCACAAGATAAAAAGAAAAGAAAAAAAGAATAAGAGTTCTGATGGCGAAAACCACTATGTGGCGGTGTCAGAACCAAAAAAAGTAAAAATAAAAGACATATCCAAAGGTGAAAACCTCTCTGAGGCACCTACGAATGAGGTACTTGATAGTCTCCCAAGTTATTTTCATGACAGATCATCAGTATTGGTGGAGCCTACAGATGCTGTTAATTTGGCCACAGAAGAGGCTCCAAAACTTGTACACTTGGCTAAATCTTTATCACCTCAAGAAAAGAAAGCCTACACTGAGTTCCTCCAAAAGAAGCAAATTAATTTTGCATGGACATATTCGGACATGCCAGGGTTGGACACTAATCTCATTATGCATCATTTGTCCATAGCTCCGGGTGTGAAACCAGTCAAACAAAAGTTACGAAAAATGCACCCTCATATAGCTCTTTTAGTAAAAGCTGAATTAGAAAAGCTCCTTGGTGCAGGATTCATTAGAGCAGTAGACTATGCTGACTAGATTTCCAACATTGTACCTGTTTCCAAACATGATAAATCCATCCGAATCTGCACAGATTTTAGAGATCTTAATAGAGCATGCCCAAAGGACGATTTTCCACTTCCTAACATAGACATGATAGTGGACATGACGGCGGGCTATGAGATCTACTCCTTGATGGATGGTTTTTTTGGGTATAATCAGATCAAGATTGCTCCTGAGGATCAAGAAAAGACTGCATTCACATGTGCGTGGGGTACTTACTGTTGGAACGTCATGCCCTTTGGATTAAAAAATGCAGGAGCTACTTATCAAAGAGCTATGACAACCATCTTCCATGACATGATGCATAAAAATATGGAAGATTATGTGGATGACACCCTCGTTAAGTCCAAGAAAAGAGGAACACACCTGGCTGATTTAGAAGCAATTCTGGATCGTATGGAACAATTTCAACTGAGGTTAAATCCAAAAAAGTGTGCATTTGGTGTTACTTCTGGCAAACTATTGGGGTTCATCATTTCAGCTAAAGGGATAGAAGTGGACCCTGAAAAGGTTCAGGCCATTATAAACATGCCACCTCCTAAAAATGTCAGTCAAATGAGGAGTCTTCAAGGACGCCTTCAATCCATAAGGAGGTTTATTTCACAATTAGCTGATAGGGCACAACCCTTTAACAAAAATCTGCATAAAGGGGTTCAATGTGTCTGGAATGAAGATTGCCAGAAAAGCATGGATCAGATTAAGGAATATTTGGCACATCCTCCTATCTTAATGCCTCCCATTCCAGGAAAACCCCTTATTTTGTATGTCTCAGCTACTGAATCTTCATTGGGGGCATTGTTGGCTCAATTAGATGAACAAGGGAAAGAAAGGGCCATATACTATATTAGCCGCACTCTAGTGGCTTATGAGATCAATTACACAAGTATTGAAAAAGCTTGCCTTGCAGTAGTGTTTGCCTCTCAAAAGCTGCGACACTATATGCTTGCGCATACCATTCATCTTATAGCAAAAATTGATCCCCTCAAATACTTGCTCGGTAAAGCTGCTCTCACGGGTAGACTTGCTAAATGGATGATGATTCTTTCTGAATTTGACATAGAGTATATCGAACGCAAGGCAATCAAAGGCCAGGCTATTGCAGATCAACTGGCTAACTTTCCAATTGAAGATAATATGCCGGTTCAAGTCAACTTCCCAGACGAACATCTCATGTACATGACTGAGAGATCCTGGAAGCTATTCTTTGATGGTTCCTACATGCACAATGGTTCTGGAGCTGGCGTGTTGTTTGTCTCTCCTCATGGGTATACTATTCCCAAATCCCACAAGTTACTATTTCCATGCACAAACAACATAGCTGAATATGAGGCTTTAACAAATGGACTCAAAATGGCTATAGAGTGGAATATCAAAGAGCTACATATCTATGGGGATTCTCAGCTAATCATTAATCAGGTTAATGAGCAATACCAAACAAAAGATAACAAGTTGATACCTTATAAAAAAATGGTTGATTCATTAAGACGGTATTTTACCTTTGTCACTTTTCAACAAATCCCCAGAGCTGAGAATAAAGCAGCCGATGCTATGGCCACCCTTGCTTCACTTCTGCAGTTAACAGAACACGAGTTCAGATATGAGTTCCTAGTGGAAGAGCTACGTTATCCCATATTTGACTCACCCAAAAGCCATGTCATATGTACCATAATCAACCATGAATCCTCCCGCTATGGTGCCATTTACTCCTATCTCCGTGATGGCATCATCCCTGACACTTTCAACCGGTCTGAAAGAAGAAACCTCATCCGTAATGCCTCTCGCCATTCCCTCATCTCTAGTGATTTGTATAGGAGGGGTCTAGATGGGACACTTTTTAGGTGTTTAGAAAACGAGGAATCAGATCAAGCGCTAGTTGACATCCACGAGGGCATATGTGGGGGACATTCTAATGGTCTTTCCATGGCTAGAAGGTTGCTTAGGGCGGGATACTATTGGCCTACAATGCAGATGGACGCGATAAAATTTGCCAAATCTTGTGAAAAATGTCAGAAACATGGACACCTGATACATGCTCCAGGTAGGGAGTTAATTCCTTCTATCTCTCACTGGCCATTTCAGCGATGGGCCTTTGACCTTGTTGGGCAGATTCATCCCAACTCATCAGGTGGGCACAAATTCATTATCACTGCTACTGACTATTTCACAAAATGGGTAGAGGCTGTCCCACTTTCTATTGCCTCAGGCAAGACAGTATCTCTATTCATCTTAAACCATATCATCTGTCGATATGGAGTTCCATCTGAAATCATCACTGACAATGGAGGTCAGTTCAATAACAAGGACCTTACACAACTCTGCCAAAGATTCAGGATAAAACAACATTGGTCCTCCATTTACTTCCCGCAAGGAAATGGTCAGGCAGAGGCTTCAAATAAAACCATTCTCAAGATTCTACACAGAACAGTTCACAAGAATGGTAGAGACTGGCACCTACAGATAAATCCGGCCTTGTGGGCCTATAGAACGAGTATTCGTACTCCAACGGGGGCTACTCCTTTTGCCCTCACATATGGCGCTGAAGCAGTGTTACCTTTAGAGGTTGAGATTCCATCACTGAGAGTCTCTCTCAAAGGTCTGATTACAGATGAAGATTATCGCGCCATGAGATTACAGGAATTAGAACTTCTGGATGAAAAGCGTAAAGCTTCATTTGACCATATGAGGGTCTACCAAAAGTGGATGTCCAAAGCATTCAACAAAAAGGTTCGCCCTAGAGAATTCCAAGTAGGAGATCTTGTCCTGCGAGAGAATCCTAAGAACCAACAACACAGAGAACAAAAGGGCAAATTCGAACCTAACTGGCTTGGACCCTATATTATCACAACAGCTTTTGGTTCAGGTGCATATCTACTATCTACTGAAGAGGGGGAGCAGCTCCCTACGCCTATCAATGTTCAGCACCTGAAGAAGTTCTATCCTTGATGCCCGTTCTGTCTGGGGGCATCCTTTGTATATAATTATGGTCCTGAAAAAATCCAAAAAATTGATATATGATCCTGAAAAAAATACAAAAAAAAAAAAAATTCAAAAAATACAAAAAAAAAATAGAAAATGTGCCTCGGTGAAAACCTGGAAACAGGCGCCTTGGTAGCAAAAGTACAAAAAAAATATAAAAAGTCCTGAAAAAAAAAAAAAAAAAAAAACAAAACAAAACTTCCAAGTGGTGAAAACCTAGAAATAGGCGCTACTTGAGGCCTCTGCACCCCTATTTCTTAGCATGCGCTCTCGACACTTAGCCATTCTCCATCATGCCTTGTCCTTGTTGCCTTGGTTTGGAATTAGTCTTTGTCTGTGTCTAGGGGGGGCATCATTGTGTTAGCTTTGGTCTCTTGGATATGCCTGTCTTTAGGACACCTCACAAATGGTGTTTTTCAACACCAACCCAACTGTGCTTTTCAACACAAAACCCCCGACATCGAGTGTTTCTCAACACTTATCAGTTTGGTCTTATCCAATTCGGTCATGTGATCTTACCCATTAGCAAGCATTCGACCTTTACCCTCGAAACTCAGTATCAGTTTACACACTTAAACTTTTTAAAACACTTCAGCCTGAGATATGTCATGATCTTTTCTTTGTGTGCTGACTGTTATTGATTTTCGTTGAGTGTCCTTGCCTAAACAGGTCTCTCCGTGATGCATAGCTAGAGGACTTGGGGCATGGGGCATGTTTTTATTTGCTTTCTGCTTGTGGGTGTTTGTCTTGAACCTCTTGAGTGTTTTTTTTTGTCTCCTTGACACACTTAGGATATTTGAGACATCATCCTTGACTGTTTCTTGCACAACTGTCCTCATGGTTTTCCTGGCATTTATGCCTTGATGCGAGCATGGTTTTGCTAAATTAAATTGGGTAAGCTAACATTGTAGTCATCTTGACCTTTATGTCTTTGATGCTCATGTTAGAATCTTTCCACATTCCAAACCGATATAAATCACATTCATATCTTCATAGTTGCATTTGTGACTAGTGATGGTTGTGTGATTGTCCGATGTCCGATAATAACGGCCCAGTGATGAAAATAAGCTTTCTTACATTCTCTAATGAATGATGAACACAAAATACCTATGTTACCCATGCAAGTACATCTTTGCATTTTCATGTAGCTTGCATTATTTAGGCTTCATGTTAGCATTTGCACTTTTAGGCTGCATTATGAGTTTGAGAGAGTTTTCCTCATCTTTCTTGTGGATTTTTCCGTCAACTGTGGTCACGATCTGATCTTCATTTCCTTACTTTCTTTCGTGATCTCAATCGAAATTCTCTATCTTAAACAGTTGATTGATTCTATTTCTTCTCTCCATTTCTTTCCATTTCTTCTAAACTTCTATCTTCCATTCACTATTCACCCCACTTCTTTTCTTCTAATTCAATCTTGGGGCATAATATTTCTTGCTGTGAACCTTATCTTTCATTTGATTTGATCAAATTTATCAATTTACTGTTTCTCCTCTATCTCATTTCGATTTCGATCACGAGGGGGCAGTACCTATCAAATTTCAAACCTTGATTCAGTTTTATCAAATTATCAATTGCTCCTCTTGGGGCAACATTGATTGAGATTCTTATCTCTCACTTTGGATATGATCCCAAATCGACCTCATGTTCAAAGACCTTTAGTTTATGTTTGTCCTGATGTGTTCCCATCCGTCGAACACACATCTAAGTTGTTTTGTGATCCCAGATCGATCTCACATTTCAATTCTTCTTTGACTACATGTGTTCCCAAATCGATCACACATTAGTCAAAGAGGGGCAAATGTATGCACCATAAAATGGTCGCCTAGACTTTGGGCCCCATTTATTTAATCTATCGATATCAATTCCTGAATCAATATTTGTCATACATTCAAATCAAATTTATTGATCAAATCATAAATATTTCAATTTTCCCTAAAGTTTGAATATCCCATCAATTTTTAATTAAAAGAAATATATCCCTTTTTAATAAATAAAATAATATTATTTAATTGAAATTAATATTCTTTGAATGAAATAATGTTATTTAATTAAAATCCTCTTTTAATTAAATGGTTTTATTTTATTGAATTAATATTCATTTCTAAATTATATAATATTACCTTATTTAATTAAAAGAGATATTATTCTTTAAAATTAAATAAATGAAATATTCTCTCAAAAGATCTCCTGTGATGAAAAAGGAAACAAATTGAATAAAAATAAAAGAAAATAAAATGTAATTCCATTTTATTACAAACCTTCTAAAAATGATGATTGTTTCCTCTTTTTCATTTATCCCACATTGCTTCTACTTTCACATTCGAATCCAACTTTTCCTATAAAAGGAGACCTCTCATGCTCATTCAATCATCCCGAATTTTGATATCGAACTTATGCTGCAGAATTTCATAGCTTGTAATCATTTAGCATTTCAACTTGCACATTCACATTTTAGATTAATTGCAAATCATTTTAGTTTAAATCCATTACATATAGCTTAATTTCATTTTCAATAAATTAGTTTAGCTTAGTTTGCATGGCAAATTGTTTAGAATAGTTTCATTTAGATCAACTCGAATCTCTCATTCTGAGTTGTATTTGCATGGGTAAAATAGGCTGATCTGAGGGCCACATTCAAACCATGCTCTTCTCAGATAGAGAGCTATGGGTCATTTTGTGAGAACTCACTGTTGAGCACTCTCGCATACAAGGACTCATAGAAGTGTGATCACACATCTGTGCACACACATATAGCTACTTTAATCTGTGTTCTAATATTTGGATAGGAATTGAAATGTTGACTTGTATACATACCAAATGCTACTAACCTACTAGGAAAACAAGGAGCTCCTCAAGAGTGGATCTAGCGCATTGAAGAGGGAGCATTGGAGTTCCAGCCATGATAGAGAAAGCCAACATGATTATGAGGATCACATCATTGTTGAAAAGGAGCCATCATTCCTGATAATATAGGAAACAACTTTCCTATATTTCCTCAGTGCTTGTTATTATGTTATCCGCACTTTATTGTAATATGTCATGGTTGTTATATTTCCTCCTTCTATGGCGAGGTTTTAGTCAGACTTTACTGTTAAGCTTTCAATAAGCATCAATCCTTTATATAAATGGATTTGATTGGTTTAGTTAGTAATGAGAAAATATATTCAAGTATTGTGTTTAAGTATAACAGAGTTACTCTTTTTTGTTCTTCATGTATTGTTCCATTACTATGTAATCGATTTCTAAGAATATAATGAAAAAGTGATTTTGGAGTATCTTTTGTGTTAGTAGTTAGCAAAATCCAACCAAGGGGGCCCACTTGGAAGGTGGATTAGATTAGGATAGAGTATACTTGCTTTCTGTACTTTTAGTGCTTTCAAGTAGAAGTTATTGTTTTACTCCTGCAACATTACTACTGTGAATGTTCCTGCAACACTTGCAGGGATAGACATAGTGAACGCCTTGAGTTGTTAGACAGGCTTAGGATAAGTTTACAAGATTTTTGCATTAATTTAATTAATTATTTAAGTGTTCTTACTTTCCTACAGCAATAGCATAGGTTTCCTTTATGCATTTTTATCTTCCTGCAACATAGGTAGTATGACTCCTTGAGGAACTTAGTGCACAAACTATGTTGTCCCATTTCAAGTCTACATCCCTAGGTTGACAATCTAAATGCATTTCATGATGGGAAAAATAATCCTTAGTATGAATACATTATTCCTAAGAGAGACAATGACATGATTATCATTACTTATTGTGAGATTGTTCATTTTTGGTGTCATTGCCGGGGATGGTGTCAAACTAAGAACCTTATTGAGTCATTTATTTTTAAACTTTAGTTTCTTATTCTTAGTCAATAGAGAGTAGTTGTGAGCTTGCTTCACAAGTTCATCAACTCACTTGCATGCATCAAAGAAGGTGAGATGTTCATGGCAGATTTCTCCCAAAAGAACCTATTAAACTAAAAGAAGAATTTGAAGAACTTGAGTTACCATTTCTTGACGCAAGTCCTGAGTTTGTTGCATCATCTTCAATAGAAGGAGATCCTCTTGATCCATTTGACCTTCACCCTTTTGCAAAGATATTAGCCAATTTTCTTAATAATTCCAATCCAGGACCACCTGTTGACCAAAACCTTTTGGTTAATAATGCTTCCCAACCATAGTTTCATTATCCAACACCTCCAGTAATGGCAGCTCCTACATTTCCATATCCTATTCCAAGTCTAATCAATAATCCAAATCTCAAGAACATACCTACTTCAGCTCTTCCAAAATTCTATGGCCTTATTAAAGAGGACCCTGACACTTTTTTGTTTGAGCTTGACATATTGTGTCAAAGTTTTGACTATAACTCTGATAGTCATAAACTTAAGTTGTTTCCAGCAACATTGAAGGAGTCAGCTCTTAGATGGTTCATGGGACTAGGAGAAAATGCAATAACTGATTGGGATGGAATGTGAGATTTATTTCTAAATAAGTATAAGGAATACTACAAAGGAGGTGATTCAAAAGGAGATGACATCTTTCGAATGTCACAGAAGGAAGATGAGACCCTGGAGGACTACATATCACGTTTCCTATACAATTTACAAAAGAATCCTCAACATGCACTATAGTAGGATTCACAAAAGCTAATCTTTCTAAGATGAGTGAATGATAACTACCTGGAAGCATTGGACCTCATGGCTAAAGGAGATATATCTCAATCTTCCTGGGATGATCTAAAGAAGATTTGTTTGAATTATTCCAGAGCAGCAGTAAAGAAAGGTAGAGGATTTCATCCAATACTTGCAAAAGGAACTGACTCTAACATTTCCAAGATAGAAGTCTCAAACCTATTATCAGACTTCAAGAAAGACATCATTAATGATGTCACCACATACCTGGACATGATGATTACCAAGAAGAAGCATGTAGACATGAAGGCACAACTCACTGAATATTGTCCCCATTGCTGCAAGTAAAAGAAGGATTGCCATTGCAAGCTGGTTGCAAACCTGGAGAATCACACCTTCCAAATGAGTACTTAAAGATAGAAGGAGAGGACGAGCAAGTGTTCTTTGTTTCTCAATGTCAGCCATGGGCCACAAGACAAGGTATGCCTCAAGACCCACTACAAATTTCAAATCCTTATAATAGTTAGTGCCAAAACTAGAATGTCCAAATCCCTCCTCAATATACTCAACCTACCTGGAATAATGCTTGGCTTAATAATAAAAAAAACCAATGGTTTAATCCACAACAAAACTAGTGGCCACAACCTCCAAACCAATGGCAATCACCACAAGGAAATTGACATCCCACTAACTAGTGGAGAGGACCTCAACGATGGCCTAATCCAAATCTTGGATATCCATCTTTGATACCTCCAATGAATACACCTGCAATTATGCCACCACCTACAAATTTAGGTCCTCAAAAGTAGACACAATTACTTGCTCAGCCACAACCAAATCCCAATAGTAAAAAAAAACAACAAAAAATGTATGCTACTGATGCTTAGCAGTACCCTGCCTATGCACTCAACATAGCTGATATACACCTAAGATCAGGTACTACCTTGCCTGCACCTGCACCTGCACCTGAACCACCTCTTATTACTGAAATGCCAAGCCTTCTTGCAACATCAGTACCAATTCCAGAGGATGCTTTGCCAAATACAGTTGCCCCAGCTAATATATCCAACTCAAATAATGTTTAAACATCAGTTAAACCTCCTTTTCCTCAAAGGCGAAGCTTGGATAAACCTATACCAAAAGAGGATCAGTCATTTGATATTCTTGACCAACTAAAGAACATGCATGTCCAGATTCCTCTATTTCAAGCCATTAAAGATGTTCCTATCTATGGAAAAGCAATCAAAGAAGCTTGTCTCAAAAAGTTTGGACGAAAGAAAATGGATCCCAAAATAGTTCATGTTATAGGACAACTAACTGATATCATGTTGGGAAAACTTGTAATTCCAAAATATTATGATCCAGGGAGTCCAGTTTTTAATATCATCATTAATGGTTAATTTGTAAAAAATGCTCTTATAGACTTAGGTGTTGCCATTAATGTAATGACTAAGGATACTATGAATAAACTAAGCATAGAAGGATTATGAGCTAATCCAACAATCTTACAACTAGAAGATAGTTCTACTATCACCCCTGATGGGATGATAGAAGACATAATAGTTGCCCTAGATTCTTGGGAATACCCTACTGATTTCATGATTCTATCACCAAAGGTCAATCTTGTTGGTTACCCTATTATTCTAGGATGTCCATGGTTAGCAACAACTGATGCAAACATTAATTGTAGATCAGGGAACATGAAAATTTTAGATGGGCAAGCAACTAAGAAACTAGCATTATATCCTCCAGTTCAACCCCAACCAGATTTAAGCACCCCTATATGGCCAGATTTAGGAGATGGGGAAGAAGAGTTGAACTATGTGGTTCAGCTCATGATGTTACATAGGCAATCCTTTCTAAAGTTGCAAGAGGAAGATGCATTAATTCAGAGCATTCTTAATAATGACTATGTTGTGATCACAAATATATTTGAGAGCTCTATGTTGGAGTTAACTACATATGAGGACCATATCGAAGACTATGTTTTTCCTTTAGAACCCAATATTATCCACCAGTTACTACCCTGTGAAGTAGATACAAGTCCTATCCCTAAAGTATCCATGCTTGACCTTACAACTACTGTTAAGCTTTCCAAAGGTCATAACCTCTATGTAAATAATAAGCTACCTTCACAGCAATTGGAGCAATTAACTAAGATCTTACAAACACATGAAAAAGCCTTTGCATGGGACTATGGGGATATGAAGGGACTAAGCCCCACACTCTGTACTCATAGGATATATATCAATGAAGGAAGTCTACCACTCCTCCAACCTTAGAGGAGGATTAACCCAGCATTGAGAGAGATAGTCAAAATAGAGTTGCAAAAGTTGCTAGATGTTGTCTTTATATATCCTATTTATGATAGTAAATGGGTATCACCTCTGGTCATAGTTCCCAAAAAGGGGGGTAAATGGAGAATCTATGTAGATTATAGGGAATTAAATAAAGCCACTAAGAAATATCATTTCCCATTACCTTTCATTGATCAAGTACTTGATACTTTAGCCAGTAAAAAGTATTTTCCTTTCTTGATGGATATAGTGGATACAATCAGATTAGTATTGCTCCAGAGGACCAGTAAAAGACTAAATTCACATGTCCATGGGGGACTTATGCATATTCTTTCCTAACATTTGGGTTGTGTAATGCTCCAGCAACATTCCAGAGAGCTATAATTAGTATTTTTGCTGACATTTCACATGATTGTATGGAGATATACATGGATGATTTTACAATATTTGGGGTGACCTTTGAAGAAGCTTTACAAAATCTAGAAAAAGTGTTGATAAGATTCAAGGAACACATTCTGTCACTCAATAGTGAGAAGTACTTTATGATGATGCATGAAAGCATTGTACTTGGACATTTCATTTTAGTAACAGGAATCCAAGTAGACCCAGCCAAGATTGAGGTAATTCTCACGTTACCCACACCTACTAAGAAAAAGGATGTAAGATCTTTCTTAGGACATGCTGGATACTATAGGCACTTTATTCATAATTTCAGTCAAATAGCTAGTCCTCTATACACACTACTTACTAAAGAGGTTGAGTTTATATGGACATCAGCTTGTGACGAGTCTTTCTTGCAACTCAAGTCACTTCTGCACTAGTCCTCAAAGGATCTGATTGGTCTATCCCATTTCACATACATACAGATGCATCAGATTATGCAATAGGTGTTGTGTTAGGGAAAAATCCTAGTAACCTTGAGAATGCAATTTACTATATTAGTAAAAGCCTCCATGGACCAAAATTAAACTACACAGTAACTGAAAAAGAATTATTGGTCATAGTTTATGCATTGAACAAATTCCACCACTATGTAACAGGTTATCCCATCTTTGTTCACAATGATCACTCAGCAATTAAATATCTAATGAACAAACCTGCTATCATAGGTAGGTTAGCAAGATGGCTTCTTCTATTGTAGGAATTTGAAATAACAATAATTGACAAGCCAGGGAAGGTAAACATAGTAGCTGACTACTTGTCTAGACTTCAAAATGCTGATGCAGACACTTCTCTGGTTGAAGATACATTCTTAGATGAACACCTGTTTCATATTGTAGTAAAAAATCCATGGTATGCTAACATAGCCAATTACCTAGCAACCAGCAAGATGCCCCCACATTTCTCTCCAAAGGACAAAAGAATGCTTGTAGAGAAAAGCTTCCAATTCTCATGGATTGATAACAACTTAATTTATATTGGTCCAGACCAAATCATGAGATGTGTGAGAGAAGATGAAACATATGATATAATCCACACTTGTCATAATGAGCCATGTGGAGGTCATTTTGTAGCAAAGAGAATAACTCTGAAAATCTTAACAATGGGTTACTACTGGCCAACACTCTATAAGGATGCAGCTAGCTATACAAGGAAATGTGATAAATGCCAGAGGATGGGTCACCCAATCAAATCAGATGAGATGCCCCTCAATCCACAAGTGGTGGTAACACCATTTGACAAATGGGGTATGGACTTCATAGGACCAATAGATCCTCCTTCAAATGGAAAATCTTACATCCTAGTATGCATGGATTTTTTGACCAAATGGGTGGAAGTGAAAGCCATGCAACATGCCAGAGATCAAAAGGTAGCAAAATTATTGTATGAGGATATTTTCACCCGTTATGGAGTGCCTCGAGAACTTGTAACTAATCAGGGAGCATAGTTCACTTCACATTTGATCAATGAGCTAATGAAAGAATACAGTATCAGGCATAGGAAGCCTAGCCCTTACCATCCATAAGCAAATGGATAGGTGGAGGTCACAAATAGAGAATTTGAGGCTATCTTAACAAAAATAGTTCTGTTGCATAGATGAGATTGGAGCAGTCGACTCATTGAACCAGTCTGGGCCTATCAACCAACCTAAAAAACAACCACAGGCTTCACCCCATTCGAATTAGTATATGGGAAGGTGAAAATGTTACCTATAGAATTTGAACACAAGACATTGCATACAACTCTGGAACTAAATATCAATCTTCCTACAACACAAACATAACACTTTCTCCACCTCAATTCCTTAGATGAAATGCACAAATCTGCATTGGAATACATGAAGCTGATTTAGAACCAACAGAAGAGGTGGCACGATTCCCATATTAAGAGAAAGCAGTTTCAAGTAGGTGATTGGGCATTGTTGTATGATTCTCGATTTAAGGAGATTCCAGGAAAGTTACAAACCAGATGGCTGGGCCCTTATGAAATTGAATACATCTTTGATAATGGAGCAGTCCAGTTAACCACACTAGATCCAGTACAATTCAAACTCCTCGTCAACGGACACCCGATTGCACCTATATCACAAACCCCAAACAAAGGAGGAATTTATTGAAGAGTTCAGCACGCAAACTTCAGCAACACCACATGTAACACTTACTACAGCAGAAGGTGAAAACCTTCTTCCTGCAGCTTCAAAATAACATGCCTTCAAGTCCACCCATAATAAAACTTCATTTAATATGAAGTACCTTTCTCCATTCACTTTTCTTTCTTCTTCTTTCCAACCCATCTCATTTCTCTCTCTTCCATCCACTCACAATCCATGTCATCCACTTTTTCTATTTTCAATGTTTTCAATAAACACTACATCATCTGATGCATGCGGCTACCTCAATTGCTCCACTCTCACCACCTTTTCTTCACATGTACGGTAATCAATGCACATGTACAACTTCTTCAATCTTTACTCACTTTTAGCACATAGATCTCGATAATTATATATAGTACTGCAATAACTATAATTTAGGCATTAAGCTAGTTCCCCATCCCATGCTGAATGTGCCAAGTGAGGATACTTGTAAATGTTTCTTAGGGGCCAAGGGAAGTGTAATAAGTTCAAAGTATCATTACTAGGCCATCCTTGTCACTTCAAGCTGTACTTAGGCCTTGTTTTATATAAATTTCCTTTATTCCCACACATTTGTCATACTAAAAATTCTAATTTTTTGAAGTTGATATGACTGAAAAAGATTATAATTAAATTGTGTAGTAACTCACATTTAAATTTATAATGTCCTCTGTAAAACATCATTATTATTGTTCATGCTAAAATAATAGAGGAATTAAAAAGGAAAGTCGGTGTTTTCAAGAAGTACATTTGAATTTCAAGAAGGAAAGAAGGTATTTGCAGAGCACAGAGACTGAAAGATTAATAGAGAAATTAGTGAGCAAAAAATTGAAGGTTGGATATTGAATACAAATGGGTGGACAACTACAGAGGCATGAACTAGTGCACCATGGCATTTTACTTGCAGACGTCGAAGCAGTCCGGAGATTTAATGCATGTGGCTGGTTGGGGTATTTTCTTCAACTATCAGAATTTAATGAGGAAGTAGCAACTGAATTTATGGGTACTTTTGAGGAGGGGTAGGCAACTGTTTGGGGTTTAATGATTGTCACCACTAAAGTAAGAATAGCAGAGGTCCCTAGGTTACCACTCATTGGGGAGCATTACCCTAATGAGCATGACGCTAGGTCATCCCAAGCTCAGTTCTCCCATCCAACTGATCCTCCTCTAGAAATCACCAAGTAGGGATGCAAAAGACTGTCTCTTCCTCAACCGTTCATTGAATTGGTGATGCATATTATTAGGTACTTAACTTGAAAAGGGAGATTTTCAAATCTGCATGCCCATCATTTTAAACTACTTAGTTGCATAAGGCATAATCTTCAAGTTAATGTCCCTAATTTCCTGTACAATATGTTGAGAATTAGTGCTGAGGAGACTCAGAAGGGGAATGCAAATTCTATTACCCACCATGCCCTAATAAAACTGTTAGTCGAGAAGTCTCTCCTTTGACATGGTCAGAATTTGTTCAATATAAAACATTACAACCCCTGGTTAACCCTGTTGAGAAACCCCTAGGAAATGAAGTAGAATCCTCTGAGCCTGTTGTAGAAATAGCTATAAAAGAAAAAGAGCCAAAATTACAAGAAAATATACCTGCACCTATTCCCCAAAGTAATGCTCCTACTTCTTCCACAAAGGAAGGAAAATGAAAAGTCAGGGAAGAAATCCCTAACCTTGAAGAAGAAATTCAAAACCCTACAATACAAAGAAATAAAAGGAAAAGGTCAAATCTTGTAGCATCTGTTCCTATAGCATCTGCTCCTATAGCAGAGATGCCAAAAAGAACCCACCAAAAGAAAACTGTAGAGGTTGTGGAAACAACAATGCGGATAAGTCCTCGGATGAGAGGACAAGTGTCTCCAACTTCTCCTAGAAACCTAGATGTTCCAACACGAAAACCTACCACATAACCTTCTATTGAGTACATTCCTAATGATTCTCCCAAGTAGATAGAAGTGTCTTCATCTCCCAAATATCTACAAGAACCCCAAAATCTGCAAGAATCCCAAAATTTGTAAGAGCCTTGTGGTAACATACCACATGATAATTTGGGAGCAGCTGAGCAAAGCCCTACTGTGGCACAAGAAAACATTACTGAGGATGTCCAGGTGACTCCTCCATAGTACCCTGTTTATTCCAATGCATCTATTGTAACCTACAAATCAACATGGTTTATTGTGTATTTTCAGCAAGCTTCAAAAGAAAAGAAAAGATAGAAAACCTAGCTACAAGAATTTGGCCCGCCAACAATACAATCTATACTCTTTAACTTATACAATCAGTTTGTTTTCCAAAAAACTTGGTGAAAACAAGGAAGAAACAAAATGAAAAAAGAGATAGATGATAGGGAAGAGGAAATTGAAGATCTTAATGATAAGATAAAGAAACAAAAACAACAAATGGACAAAGCTCTTAAATTAGTAGATCAGGTTATTGCCTGTAGGCCACCTCCCAGAGTGTATGCCATTTGCTTGAAAGAACAATTCCTCTTGTTCCAGATCATGATGACTATGAAGGGTATAGATTTTGAATTTAAGTCAGCTCAGGAATTCTATCGATTATACTAGACTCTCCCTCCATGGAAACAAAATTTACTATGTGAGCTCTATTTAAATAACTTTGTCATTCCACATGAAACATAATGGAACCCTTTACTCTACATAGGTGATATCCATTTGAGGGCTCTGATGTCGTGGATGCACAATGAGGGAAACTATGATAGGCAACTGAATAATTATAGGGACTTAGAGAAATCTAAACCCTTACCTTAAGGGTTTAATCACACAAACCTTGTGTCCTCTTACGAGATTGGCTCAACCTAACCTATGGAAAGCATAAACTTGAGATAAGGGAGAAGGTCTTTGCACTGTGAGATAAAGTTTATAGAGAATATCAGGGGTTTCCCTACTTTTCATTTCAAAGAGCTCTTACAGGGGTAAGGAGTCGGTGGAATAGATTACCATAGGTCTTCAAGGAAGCAGAGCCACACAACCCAATCAACTTTGAAGTAGCTATAAAGAAAGCAACTAAGTATATGCAGTTGGGGCGTCATAGTAGAAGAGAATTGTGGATACCCTTGTCTTTCCAACCACTTACACTCCTATGGCCGCTATATGATGTCAAAGCCACTAGATTGGATCATCTAGAGGAGGATCATCGGGCAGAGTATTTGGCACAAACAAGAGGATTTTGCTACACTTTTAAGAGTGGGAAGAAAGGGGAGACAACTGTTAGTGATTTCAGGATGACAACTAGAAAATGCAATGCTTGAGGACAAGAATTCTGTTAGTAGGGGGCAGATGATGAGACAATTTATTATCTCTATTTTTTTATAATCTTTATACTTTGTTGAAACTCTTTATTCTCTGATAAAACATTTCCAATACATTTTATGAACCTATACCTAAGTGAACTTGTGATAAGTACAACTAGAGCCACAAAGATTATGGGTGGTTAAAATGACATGTTTTTCTGAATATTATATATAAATTGTAGTACTTCATATAGCTACTTTAATCTGTGTTCTAATATTTGGGTAGGAATTGAAATGTTGACTTGTATACATACCAAATGTTACTAACCTACCAGGAAACCAAGGAGCTCCTCGAGAGTGGATCGACCGCATTGAAGAGGGAGCGTTGGAGTTCCAGCCATGACAGAGAAAGCCAGTACAATTCTGGAGATCATGTCATTGTTGAAAAGGAGCCATCATTCCAGAGAATATAGGAAATAGCTTTGCTATATTTCCTTAGTGCTTGTTATTCTGTTATCTGCACTTTATTGTAATATGTCATGGTTGTTATATTTCCTCCTTCTATGGTGAGGTTTTAGTCAAACTTTACTGTTAAGATTTCAATAAGCATCAATCCTCTATATAAAGGGATTTGATTGGTTTAGTTAGTAATGAGAAAATATATTCAAGTATTGTATTTAAGTATAACAAAGTTACTCTTTTTTGTTCTTCACGTACTGTTCCATTACTATGTAATCAATTTTTGAGAATATAATGAAAGAGTGATTTTGGAGTATCTTTTGTGTTAGTAGTTAGCAGAATCCAACCAAGGGGACCCACTTGGAAGGTAGATTAGATTATGATAGAGTATACTTGCTTTCTGTACTTTTCATGCTTTCAAGTAGAAGTTACTATTTACTCATGCAGCATTACTATTATGAATGTTCCTGCAACACTTCTAGGGATAGACATAGTGAACACCTTGAGTTGTTAAACAGGCTTAGGATAAGTTTACAAGCTTTCTGCATTAATTTCATTAATTATTTAAGTGTGCTTACTTTCCTATAGCAATAGCATAGGTTTCCTTTATGCATTTTTATCTTCCTGCAACATAGGTAGTATGACTCCTTGAGGAACTTAGTGCACAAACTGTGTTGTCCCATTTCAATTCTACATCCCTGGGTTGACAATCTAAATGCATTTCATGATGGGAAAAATAATGCTTAGTATGAATACATTATTCCTAAGAGAGACAATGGCATGATTATCATTACCTATTGTGAGACTGTTCAATCAGGTTTCTTTAATCTTGGTAAACCTCTAACTTTCTTCAACTTACTGATATTTACCAAATTGTCAAAGTTCACATGACACAACCTCTTATGACATAACCATACATCATCAAATTGTGCAAAAAAACATGTTTCTTCATATAGGTCTAGATAGAACAAGTTACCTCTTGTATGTTCTCCACTTCCAATTAGTTCACCAATGGCATCAAATATTGTAGCCTTTCTGTGATGAAATTCAACTCGGTAACCAATACTATTCAACTATGCCACACTTAAAAAATTATAGTTAATACCTTCAAGCCAATAAGCATTATCACATCTGATCTTATCAGTCAATCTTATTGATCATTTTCCTTTCACAAGACATGGTGCATCATTACCAAACTTAACACTTTTGCCTTTGTAATGATTAAGGATTTCAAACTTACTTTTATCAGTAGTCATGTGATGTGAACAACCACTATCAATAATCTATTTATCACGTTTACTTACATAAGAAATAAGTGTATTTTTCTCATCTTCATCGGAATCATCTTTCATAGCAACATAAACAACTTTTATATCACATTCATCAGATTCACTAGTTTCACTATTAGTTTCCTCTTCAGCAATATAGCAAGATTTCTTATCTTTGTCTTTGTAGTCTTTGTACCTTCGGTGATCTCTGTCATTTCTCTTGTCTTTTTACTTGTTTTCTCTTTTCTCATCTTTGTCATTCCTATTAGGGCATCTTGCTATAATATGGCCAACTTTATTACATGAAAAACAAATTATAGGAAGTTTACCATAATATTTCCCTTTTCCTCTCTTTAGCCTTCTAGCCATAAGTTCCTCAAGATCATCTAGATTATCATCAGAAGTGTCAATTCATTGTTTTTGTTGTTGTCACTACTCTCACATCTTTCTTTTCCCTTCTTAGGCTTATGAAGAACCATTTGAGACTTGAATGCAGATTCAATATTATGAATAGTGATTATCATAATTAGACATCTCAAAAGCAGTAATCTTGCCAACAAGACTTTCCAAAGTTAGGACATTACCAAGGTTACATCTTGATTCTTGTATTACAAAAACTCTAATAGCATAGATATGGAATAAGGTTCTCAATAATTTACTAATAACAATCTCATCATCAATTTTTCCATTGGCTCCTCTAATAGCATTGACTACCTCCTTAATTCTACCACAATACTGAGAAATATTTTCACCTTCTTGCATTTTCATTTCATCAAAAATACCTCTCAAGCTTTCAAATTTGGCTCTTAGTACATTTGTGTCCCCACCATAGATAGCTACTAGAGTGTCCCACATTTTCTTTGCATATGTACAGTCCTTGATGTCTTCAAATTTGGGATAGCTTAGGGCAGATGCAATCTCCAACATTGCCTGATTGTGTTCTTGTTTTTCTTTCATCTCCTCAGCAATAAAAGGTCCAATAAGTATTACATAATCATTTTCTACATATTATTTCACCGAATCACCAATACCAGCCCAATGCAATTTTATCAAACTCTTCCATGCAGAGAAGTTCTCCTAGTTCAACTTCGGTACCTCCTTTTTGTACATCTTGATCATTAGCTTCAAGTACCTTTAAATTATTTCTCTTCAAGTACCAACAGCTCTGATACCAATTGTTAGAATGATTTTAGAATAACTGAGAGGGGGTGAATCAGTTATCCTCAGGTCCAGATGTACCAATTCAAATTTCTAGCTCTTCAACAATTTCATATCTAATCAGCTTTCAACTCGGTCTTTATAGCATATACCAATAACATAAAATTTATAGTCCACTATCCTAAAGTAAATAACTTGCATAATATAAAACTTTCAACATCATCCACATCAAATAAAATTCACACAAGTATAACACTAGGATTTATAGTGGAAACCCAATTTGGGAAAAACCACTTGTAACATGCTACTGATTTTCACTCTTCTGAAGTGAGCTCTATGAGAAGCCAACCCGGTTAAAGGTTTATAATACACACTATTAGGTGTGACCTGGTTAAAGGATTTAATCACCCTGTCAAGAGTGGCCTAGTTAGAGGGCTTAAGAACATTCCATCAGAATGTCACCTTGATTAAAGGATTTATACAATGATTGTTAGGTCAACCTTGATTAAAGGATTTAGACTGATACAATAGTTAAAAAGTAACAGTAGGTTCTGATCTGAAAATATACAACTCACTTTGCAAATACAGATCCACTTTGCACATATGTTGATTTATTGACTGACCTTCATTTCCATCTCTATCTCTGATCTACTCAAAATTCTCTTCAAGCAATCACCACAACTTTGTTAAGCTCTTCACAGCTTCACCTTCAGCCTTCTTCTTAGACTCGTCAATCAATAACATTAGCCTCTTCTCTATTATATAACCTCACAATCAGGTTAACCTTATACCTCCTTGATTAGGTAGATTAATCTTTTTTCACTTAATCTCTTCCATAGATCTTAGGTTTAGGTCAGATTCATTGAATCCTTCCATCATTATGTTCTCCTTCTTTTCCTTCTAGATACATCTTCAAAATTCTCTTTGAAATCATAAGAAAATAATTTACCATTCATTAAATGCTTCATACCATCCATTAATAATGTCAACACATTTTACATATCCCAAGAATTAAACTATGTCAGCTAGGATTCTCAATTATTTATCAAAATGTAAATTACTGACACTCAGTCAATACTATGTTCATCTCCTCAGTCATTACTATGTATCTCTATCATCACTAACACTTTTCTTCTCAAGAATTATCTGTCACTTGGCAATTACTGATGTTCGGTCAACACTAGATTTGCTCAGCATATACTGATGCTCAGTCAACACTAACATCACTCAGCTTAAACTAGATTTCTTCACTTTTTTTCAGTTAAGCTTGTTATTACTAATTGGTTACTAAGAGGTGGGGGGTGAATCAATAAACACTATTTCTTTACTTTTTAATACTTGTTCAACAATATTCTTCAGAAAATAAACAATCATATGCAAGCATAAAAGTAAGTACACAGATCAACACCAGATATGTACATGGAAACCCTCAGTTAGAAGGAAAAAACCATGATGAGATAGAGATCACAACTTCACTATTGTAGAATGAAGGTGCCTTATTAGGAGCTTACAAAGCACTGGTTAAGGTGCTACCTGGTTAAGGGATTTTACAAAAGATCGATTAAGATCTTGACCCTGTTAAGAGCTGCCTGGTTACAGGACTTTGAACATCAACAAAGATGTTACCCAGTTAAGGGATTTATACAATGAACTGATTAGGTCCACCCTGATTAAGGGATTTCTATTTTCTTTCACCACTACTAAAAGTAATGATCTTATAATGACACTGACTATCAGATTAGATCATACCTTTAAATCTCTTTCCCCGGTTTGCCTTGCTGTTGAATCTTTTCTATCTTTCACCTCTGGTGATTGTGATCTCTCTTCGCAGATATCTCCCTTCTTCTCTCTTCAAAAACTCTTGACAACCTTTGACAACCTATTTCTTATGTCCTATGACCCGTATATATATACAAGAGTTCACCTTAATGAAACCCTTAACTCATAGAACCGCCAAGCTGTAAACTCAATAATAAATCATGCAACTAGCAAAAAGCTATGTGTTATGATCTGGAGTTTACCTTGGAAGCATCCATTGAAATAAAGATTTCTTGTTACAAAAGCCAACTCCACTTCTGAGCAGTGGATGTTCTGAATAATCTAGTTTTAACTCACACTGCTCCGCAGAATCTAGATCAGATCTTTATGCAGTTAGACCGGTACATCCTATACTTAGTTCATCTCTGTATCCACTTATAAGACCACTACTGAGTACTTAGATATGTCTATCAGTGCTTACATCTACCAGTACATACACTATGTTTCTTGTCTACCGATGTCTTCTAAGTAGCATGAGTGACCAATAAGCCCTTACCGGTGCATGATGTTTGTGAATTTACACTAATGAAAACTTAAATTGCTAACAATCTTCCCCTTTTTCATTGGTGGAAAAACCACACACAAAACCATACTAACTTACTTGTGACAATTTATACCTTGGTCTTGTAGAGTTTGCTTCCCTCTGTAGCACACTTCCCCTATCTGAGTGCTCCGATGGTTGAGTGACTGTAGCTATTTTGTCCTATTCTGCTCTTTCCTCTATTGTCTAAGTGTTTCTCTACTCCCCATTTCCATTTCAATATCCTCTACGTTCTACTGCTTCTTCTTCCCCTTTTTGTCTCCATAGGACAAAGGGTTATCCTTCTCTTCACATTTGAAGTTTGTTTGAAGATATCCTTATAAAAAAATTTGGCAAAGTGAAGGAATGGTTCCCACTGACGGGTTACATATTCTATGTTCTTTTGGGATGCCTTAAGAGAAACAATGATGTTCTCCATATCTTCCATAGTTATGTAATCTAGTTCATTGATCAGAGCCTCTATATAAGTTGTTGTTTGGTGCAGATGTCAAGTGTTGGGGCTAGAAACATCTAAAATCCAATGATGTCTTGGATTCGCTTGTTCTCCTCTTCAGTTGTCTTTCTTAGTATTAGAGAAAGACTTGTCATTTCCCTACTAAAATTTGTCACATATTTATTCTTAATGTCAAATTGGGATGAAAAAGCTCTTATGTCCTCTAAGGTCTTTGCAGACTTTTTTGTCAGATATTGCAAAAATATTTCAAAGTTTGAAGTTCTGCTCATCAAATTTCCTGCTACTTGAAGTTGTTGTTGAAGCACTCTTAGGTTGGTTGACACATTCACCTTGATTTCTTCAATCTGGTTATGGAGTATCTCCACTCTTTTCTTCTCATAGTGGTCAATTGCCACTGTTTCTGGATCAGTCAAATCTTCATCGATCACTTGTGCAAGAACTTCCAGCTAATCAATTACCAGTTCATCTTCATCTATGTCAGCATTAGGTATGAAGTTGCATAGAATGTTATTTATAGTGGTCAGGACCATGTCCTGTTTCCTTTTGGTCAGCTCTTTTAGTTGCCTTGTTGACATCTTGATGATTTCCACCACTATATCAATGATCTTTGCCTTTTTAGCTTCTTTATCCTCTGCAAAATATATCTTCCTTTTAGAAGATGAGGAGCTTGGAATGCCTACCTCTACTGGTCTATCTGTAGTTGGTATTGCTTGCTCTTTCTCTAGTTGAACTTCATGTTTTGGGGCTATTAGGTTCTCTAGGTGAACCTCTTGTTCTGGTGCTGCAATGTTTTCTTCTACTGGTATTTGAACTTTAGCTTGTAACTCCACCTCTAGATTAATGTCAGCATTCTGTTGTACATTTTCTTCTTGATGAATCTTCTCTTTAGGTGGTATCTCTTCTTGGTGCTGCTCCTTAGTTGAATATAGGTTTCCCATGGGTATATCAGTATTTAGTTCTTGTTGTTCTTATGGGACTTCTTGTTCAATATTAACCTATTCACCAGATGTGAAATCTCCTATTTGAATATTTTCCTCACCAGTTTGAGGTTCTTCACGAGAAATGAATTGAACTGGTGCCTCTTGTACTTGCTTAGTCTGATCCTAAGGACCTGTGTTCTCAAGTGTACTAAAGTCATTTTTCTTCCATAAATCTAAAGTATCTTTTAAGACTTCATTCGCATACCCATTGTGAATCTTGATGACATGGTTCTTTGTGTCTAGGTTTATTGTTGCTTCCTCTAGTAAAATCTTTATTCTTTCTTCACTGAGACTGTGTCTAACTTTTAGCAATGTTTCCCTATTAATCCATGTGTTTATTCCTAGACTGGTTCTCCATTTATTATGTAGCCTATTGTTGAGCTCTGGTGAAAATTTTGGTCTATAATCCCTTGGAGTTATATGATAATCCAAAAATGTCTCAACTATAGCTATAATAAATGTCTGCTTATCATCTTCTTCTAGCACACTATACCACTTAGCAGCATTGTCTATTATACTGAAGTCCATTACATCATCAACTATATCATTGACTGACATAGGTTTAGTGTTACCTTTTCTAGGAGAGATGAGAATGGTTGGACGATTTGGATCATCTATGATGTCAACTATCACTAGTGCTTCTGATCCTAGTACAACTTTTCCTTTACCGGTGTCAGCAACTAATTGAACTGTTGCTCTTTGTTGAGCTTCTTCTGCTTACTACTAGGTTTGGAGAAGTTTGGTCCACATCACTACTCCTTCATCACGCACTTTCTTAGCTTCTCCAATAAGCATGAGACTGATCCTTCTTTTTGTTAAGAAGGTTTGTTGATGTAGCTCAGCTTGTTCTATGGCTTCTTCCAGAGTGAGGTGGTTCTAAACCTCTAGAAGAGCTCGTATCCTCAGCTCCTTCTCTCTTTCCATCGAAGCTTTCCATATAGCTTCAATTATTTGTAGGAGATCTTTTGGTAAAGTCTTGTGAAGTTTGGTAGGATGCAAATTGTACTTTTGAATGCAATGCACCATTGCTTCTTTAATATTCCTCCTATCTTATTTATTCGCAAGCTAATATCTTCTACTCATAGAACCCATTCCACCGGTTTCTTTCAATCCTACCACATATTCATCAATTGTGGGCTTCCTTCCTCTTGGTGGATCCTCCTTTACTGGTTTGCTTGATCCCCTCTTCCTTTTGATTAGAGGATCTGTGTCTTCTGAATCTATCTCCTATTGTTCTACTACATGGGCACTAGATACCGGTTTAGTCTTCTTCTTTTGAGCCTTGGGTTGCTCAGTTGTCAATTTCTTCTTTGGTGTGGGGGCCCTCTTGTAAATATTCTTGATCAGTGCCCTTTTTTTCAGATTCTCTAGAATCTCTATGAACGTGCCGAACCATTTTGTAGAGAGATCCAAGTTTACTTCAGTTAGGGCATCAACATATGCCTTCACAGTTTTGCTAGTGATCTCATACCCTAGCTTGGGTGCATATTCAGTCCTCGGTTCTACTGCTTGAATGATGCAGTTATCAGTAGAAACTAGAAAACACACATCATCCTTGTATTCTTCAATATTTTTTTGTTGATATCCACTCCCTTGCGTGCATCCTTAGTTGAAAGGCTTCAAAATATTCATTCATCACCTTACTTAACTGGTTTCCTAGTTGGTTGGCCAATTCAACTATCTGGTGCATGGCCGGTCTGTCGGTCTTCCATGCCACTTTACCAATACCCAGGAAGAAGCTCTAGTAGTAGAAGTAGAGACATACTAACAAGGTCCCAAACTTCATGGATTTCTTCTTAACCATACCAAGATTTTTTATATTCTCAAATATCTGCTCTCGTAGCATTTCACATATATCATACTTAGTGTTATCATACATTATCTGGTGGGCAACATGAATGGCTCCTCCCGGTATGCTATTGAGATTACTGGATTGACAAATTTTATAACCTATCAACGCAGATGCAAACTGAACCCCATCATCTTCGATGTCATTCACTGCCATAAGATGACCATCATATATGGATTTCATCAACTTTGTGATGATTACATTTGAGATGGTTTGCAACGTCACGGCTTCCCCTTCCTGACTGTATCTAGTTAACCAATGTAGATCCTCCTTGGTTATTTTTGTAACTACACCCTTTTGTAACTAGAACCCTAGATCATGCACTCGACTGAGGACCAGTCGAATCCAGTCGGGCTGGAAGATGGTCAGATAGGTGACTCCATTGATAAGACTGGACGACACCAGCTTTGCATATCGGTCTTGCAGTCTTCCATCCTCACACAAAGAGAGGTACTCGCCCTAAATGTATGTTTCACCAAGTTCTTCCTACTTGGCATGGATGAACACAGTCACATCTTCAGTCATGAAGACACCATTAGGTGCTATGGACAAAGCTCCAGCCATGCTGACTACTTGGATCGCTGCAATATCATATGTAGGTCGGTTCACTTGATCTCCCTTTATCAATTTCACTGTAGCAGATGATGAGGCCATTGCAAATAGTTGATTCACATAAAGAAGCTTTGATCAGTCTAACAGATAATCGCTCACAATGATCAAAGCACAAGAATATTACTCATAAAATTTTGTTAATCTCAATGAAAGAAAAGTAAAAATGATGAGTAATTCTTCCTTCTTTTATAGGGTTAGGTCATAATGGTAATTACCAAATGGTAACTATTTGTTAAATGACTATAGTAATAAATGCCTTACCTAACCTTTCTTTCCATTTTTGCCAATCGGTGATCTAGCTTTTTTGATTTGGAAAACCCCCCTAGTTGATTACTTCTTTCCTATCTAGTTATCCATGTAGACTAAGTGAGTCTGATTCTCATCAGTCTTATCGGGAATGGTAGATAGTCTACTAGTTCCCTCTAGGCCTTTACGATTCAGTTTGCTGAAGAGATATCACCATTAGCAGATGATGATCTTTCCTCTATTTTCTCCTCAGTAGAGCTCTTTGATTCCTTCTTGAACCAAATCTGTCTGACTATTTTTCCAGTATTTTCTTCCTTATTGATCTTCTCATTTGAAGATGAGGTCTTTTCTTCTGGTTTGACCAATTGTTTCCTTATGTTCTTGGACCGATTCCTACAATCTTTTGCTAGGTGTCCAACTTTGTTGTAGTGATAGAAGACTACCTTGGTTGTCTTCCATGGGTTTACCCTTCTTGGGTTGGGTGATTTTCTCCAAGATTCATTGTGACTGTGCATCCCACAGTTTGTGTAGTTGGTTGTGCACTGGTTCTTATTTCTCTTGGTGAATACTGACCTTGGGGATCTTAATGCCATTGTCTTTGATCTGCATTCTTCAACCTTGTGTCCAAATTTATTACATGCATAGCACTACCCCTTATACCTTCCACTAGACATCGATGTGGGGTTGGACCAACATTCGTTGGTCTTGTGGCCAAACTTGCAATAATTCTTGCAGTAGCTGTTGTTTGGCTTTACCGGTGCATTCCTGCAGTTGTTTGTTCAATGACCTAATTTCCCACAATGATTGCAAGAGGTGTTAAAATTTTTCTTACCTTTTTGGGCCAGTGGCTTCTTCTTATCCTTCTCGCTTGTCTTTTCTCTAGAAGATTCACCAATCTCTTTTGTGTCATTACCAGTGAATCCAAGACCGGTGTGATCTTTGTGCTTTCTTTGAGCTTTGAGGTGCTCATCAAGCTTTACCGAGCTCTCATTGTATCTTCTTAGGGTTTCATTTCTTTCTTCAAGTTCTTTCATTTGTTCCTTCAGTTGATACATATCTACTGCTAGTCTTTTGCATGCTTCATCCCTATCATGCCAACCCTTTTGCATGTTGGTGTTTTCTTGGGTGACAATTTGCATGTCTTCTTGGAGTTGCAAAATGATTAGTTCATTTGCTCCTACAATGTCCTCTGCCTGGTTCCTTACTTTTTCAGAGGCTGTTAAGGATTTGACTACTATGTTTCTTTCATCTTCATCTTTTCTCTTTTTCTCGATTAGTTCAGTCATCCTCAGGGCATTATCCTCTTGTTCCCTCTTAAGGTTAGAGATATGATCCGTTAGGATTTGGTTCCTCTCCATAAGCTCAGAAACTACTTCCTCAGCTTCATCAGATCCTCTTTGTCCTGAGAGCTCATCAATAGTTTTATTGCTCTCGTTCAACTGTATAGCTAGTTCTTTTCTCTAGGCTAGAGATATTCTTAGTCTGCTCTCTAGAGAGGTTATAATGTCATTAGCTTCCTCTAGCTATTTCTGATACCGGTACCCCTCCATGATCTTTTTCTCAAGCGGTTAAGCTTTATATAATAGAGATCCAAGCTCTGATACCAATTGTTATTACTAACTAGTTACTGAGGGGGGGGGGGGTGAATCAGTAAACACTATTTCTTTACTTTTTAATACTTGTTCAACAATATTCTTTAGAAAGTAAAAAATCATATGCAAGCATAAAAGTAAGTACACAGATCAACACCAAATATGTACATGGAAACCCTCGGTTAGAAGAAAAAAACCACGGTGAGATAGAGCTCACAACTTCACTACTACAGAATGAAGGCACCCTTTTAGGAGCTTACAAAGCACTGGTTAAGGTGCTACCCGGTTGAGGGATTTTACAAAAGACTGGTTAAGATCTTGACCCTATTAAGAGCTACCTAGTTAAAGGACTTTGAACATCAACAAAGATGTTACCTGGTTAAGGGATTTATACAATGAACCAATTAGGTCCACCCTGATTAAGGGATTTCAATTTTCTTTCACCACTGATAAAATCAATGATCTTATAATGACACTGACTATCAGATTAGATCATACCTTTCAATCTCTTTCCCTAGTTTGCCTTGCTGTTGAATCTTTTGTATCTTTTTGTCTTTCACCTCTAGTGACTATGATCTATCTTGGCAGATATCTCCCTTCTACTCTCTTCAACAACTCTTGACAACCTTCGACAACCTATATATACAAGATTTCACCTTAATGAAACCCTTAACTCATAGAACCACCAGGTTGTAAACTCAACAATAAATCATGCAACTAGCAAAAATATATGCGGTGTGATCTGGAGTTTACCTTGGAAGCATCCGTTGAAATAACGATAACTTCTTGTTACAAAAGCTAACTCCACTTCTGAGTAGTGGATGTTCCGAATAATCCAATTTTAACTCACACTGCTCCACAGAATCCAGATCGGATCTTTATGCAGTTAGACTGGTACATCCTATACTCGGTTCATCTCTGTATCCACTTATAAGAATGGTACTAAGTACTTAGATCTGTCTACCAGTGCTTACATCTACCGGTACATAAACTCTATTTCTTGTCGACTGATGTCTTCTAAGTAACGTGAGTAATCGGTGAGCCCTTACCGATGCATGGTGTTTGTGAATTTACACTAATGACAACTTAAATTGCTTATAAAGCCTATATTTCCAATCTTTCTTATTCACTTGGTAAACAACACATTACCTTGTCAATGTGCCAACTAATTAAGTACCCATTGAAGTATCACATAGCTCAACCTTTCCTTAGGTCCTCTTGTTATCTCCTCTTTTCAAATCCTCTTCATTAATCAAAAGATATGGTACTCTCCTAGATAGCAACTCTCTTACTAATTACTTGTTTTGACATCAATGACAATATAATAATTGTTTCAATTGTAGTTTCCAACAACTAGTAGGAAAACAGAGGAGATCAAGATGATGATCTTGATGATGTAGAATAAAACTTTATAACAATACTAAAGAAACAAAAAAACAAATACAAAGGTAACTTACCCTTTAAATATTTTAATTATGGAAGAATTGGCCATTATGCATCTAACTATACATTTAGAGAAGATAACAATAAAATATGAGGTAGTAGAAATAAGAGATAAGAATATAGAAGTAGAAAATATGTACCTAGATGCACTTTCTATTTCAAAGAAGACAATTACTCATCTAGAGATGAGAAATATGATTATTCAAATGACAAGACATTGTTTATATCTATAAAAGTTGACAATGCTATGAAAAATGAAAGGTTCATAAAACTATCAAGGGATGAAGAGAGTGAATTTTTTTTGATAGTATGGATTTCTCCTCATCTAAAAGGGGAAATAGATGCATGGTTTATTGATAGTAGATGTTCAAATTACATGACTAATGATAGAAGAAAGTTCATTAACCTTGAAAATTTGGATGGTGGATGCTTTAAATTTTGTGGTGAAAAATTCACTCCAATCTGTCACAAAGGAACCATAACTATTGATGGGAGGAACAAGACTAAAAATATTCTCTACATCAAGGGATTTTGATATTGTTAGAGTAAAGTATTAATTATGTTAATTAATATTTACTCCCTTCTTAAGATTTCAACTCTTTTGCTTTAGTTGTTTATATTTAAACACACATGCACGAGTTGTTTTAAACTCATGCACTAGTTGTTTTAAATATAAACTTGCATGCATTAGTCATTTAATAGTTAAATTAATTATTACATGCACTAGGGTTTCCATTTCAAGGATTTTGATCTCCTTTATAAGGATGATCCATTTTACATTTAATTTATTCATTAATTGAGGATATTTTCTTCTTCATATTTTTGAGTCAAACCCTTGCCCTCTTCTTGTCTCTACTTCCCTGTAACAGGTTTTTGTATACAGGTGATCTTCGGGTTTTGTGGATTTGTATTGCTCAAATCCTATAGATATAATATTCTTAGTGTCAGTCAGATTTTCAATAAAGGATACAATCTTGTATTGTATGAGAATGGATGTGAAATTAGAAAAGACAACACAAGAAGGATAACTGCAAAAGGAAAAAGGATTGATGTAAATCTTTATTATCTAAAGTTAGCCAAAGGAGGAAATTGTGTGAATGCTTAGGGTAGTGATTGATGGCTCTGGAATAGAAGGATGGTTCACATAAATTTTGACATGGTAAAAATTAGCTTTATACAAGAATTAAGGGATATGCCAAAGATTGCAAAGCCGACAAATGTTGTATGCAAATAATGTTAGATGGGAAAGTAGATAAATAAAAAGTTCAAAAGCAAGGAGTATTCTACTATAAAACCTTTGGAGCTTGTACATTCTAACCTATGTAGACATAGCATAACAAGAGGACTGAATGATTAAAGGTATTTTATGTTTCTTATTGATGATTACTCTTGAATGATGTGAGTTACTTTTGTAATAGAGAAATCTAAATCCTTAGATAAGTTTAAAGCTTTCAAGTCTATAATAGAAAATTAAATAGATGCTAATATTAGATGTTTAAGGTAGGATAGAGGAGGTTAATTTACATCAATTGAGCTCAATAAGTTTTATTAAGATCACGACATTAGGAGACATTTTTTCGCTCCTAAAACTCCTTGGCAGATTGGGGTAGGAAAAAAGAAGAATAAAATAGCTCAAGAAATGGGTCAAGAACAATGCTAAAAGATGCAAGATTTCCTGATCTATATTGGAAAGAGGTGGTGCATATTTCTATTTACATTCTAAATAAGGTACTAGTAGGAGTCAATAATTCTAAGAATTATTATGAGCTATGGTATGTGAGAACTGCTACTACAAGGTATTTTAGAATCCTTGGAAGTAAATGTTACATTAGAAGAGATAAAGAAGATCTTATAATGTTCAAATCAAGTACTAATAAATGAATATTTCTTTGTTATTCCACAAGAAGCAAGGCTTTAAAATGTTACAACAAAATCCTTAAGAGGATAGTTGAAAGCTTAAATGTCAGAGTGGATAAAAATTAGAATTAGGTTACAGAACTTAGGAGTGTGGAATAGAAGGTGCTCCTTTCTCTTTGGAAGAAGAAAATGATCTAAGTGAAGAAAAAGGAATGGAGGAAAATAAATAAGAAGAGACCCCTAGGACTCCAACAAAGTATGTTTAAAGTAAGCATTCATAAGAGAATTTTCAAATGAAGCATTCACATTATTGGATTATGTGTGCATGAAGAGGTGGCACAATTGTCAAAACTTTTCCAAGAAATTTAGGATTTGTGGGATTGGTTGTCAAAGTTTTGGACAAAATCCCTGGGAAAAAAATGCCCCAAGGTTTTGTTCCCTCAAAATCATCTCCAAATTTTAATCACAAGTCAGTACAGCTTCATGGCTTCCATTTCAAGTCACTACAACCTTTTGTCTATTTTTTGTCAGTCTATATTTCTTGAATCTTGTCAATTTTGTTTATTTAACCTCCTACTTTGCATCAACATATAATTTTCCCTCAAATTCAACTTCCCCCAATTCATTATTTATGAACGATCATTGACTCATTTAGTGCTTAAGTCCTACTTGAGCCTATTGGGTTGTCTTCCTTCTAAATGTGCATTTGGAAAAGGAGGAGCATTCTACCTTACATTCCTTTTTCTATTATACGGTTTATTTTTAAAAATATACTTAAAAACAACAACAAAAAAAACAAGTTATTTTTGGTGGGTCATGGGTTGACCAACTGCACCCAGCATGCTTAAAAAGTACTAGTAAACCCTACCATGGCAAGGACTGATAACCTTGACAATCCCTACCACAACAAGTGTTGTCCCCCATGGACTAGCCCCTCATGAGTTAAAACCCAACCCAACCCCCTAGTTAAAACACGTCACAATGGTTAAAACCATTAAAAAAATAAAACAAGATTTGATTTTAATCATGATTTAATATTTCTTGTGGGGTATTTTTAAAACTTTGGTTTAAAACCAATATATTGAAATATATAAAAATTTCACATCCAACAATATTATTTTCACCACCACTTGTGTTGTTGACGCATCACCTATGGAAATGTTGTCACATGGGGGCACCATTAGCCTAGTTTTTTTGGGCTCCATATAGGCTACTTGGTTGTTTTGTATCAATTGAGCATATCTTGGTCATATGGTGTCTATTTTTCAACTTCTTATACTCATTTTAAAGCTATCTCTAAGAACTACATACTGGTACAGGTTTGGTTCCCTAATATTTCTTTTATTAACATAGTTTGGGGGATTTAGAAGTTAGATTCTCTCCTTTCTATGGTATCAGTCATAATTTTTTGCATGTTCATTCTACTACAAAATAGTGTTGTTATTTTATCAATTTGATAAGAATGTAGAGTTGTGTACTCTTTTGATTAGGTTTAAAGAGGTAAAACATTGAGGGAGTGCACATTTTTTATGAGATATTTATGATGATAGAGTTTACTATCATATTTAAATCTTCTTGGTATAGATTTATAGGTATTTTTGATATTTGGACTTTGATAATGACAAGTACATGAGTTATATTTGATTTGAGGACATGGTTGGACATGGTTTGAGACTTTGAATCTTGTGTGGATGATAGTTAAGTATATGTGCATTGATGGTGATGATTATAGTGTAATTGTTATGCAAGTATACTTTTTGCATCAATATGACATGATCATATTTGTGATAATTTAGTTTGATGCTAGGAGATTGTTTATTTTCTCTTAGATGCTTGATTATTCCCTTGACTATGATACTTAAATATGGATATGTTTGGAAAATAAGATTTGAGATTGATTGATTTTTTATTCATTTGGTATACATGAATATTCTCTTTGATATATTGGTTTGCAAGTTACTAATGTGATGATGAGTTTGTATTCATCAGTGTATGTGATCTACAAGTTGTGCAGTGTTGTAGGTTGTCTTTACTTACATGTTGCATAGATGAATCAATTGCATAATATCTATATCCACACAATTGGTTCAATTTTGATACAAATTTGTTAGTTTTACTTGTATATGGTCATTTTTACAATGGTATGTTGATTTGGGATGAGACAATGGATGATTAGAGTACTTAGATATGTGATTGTTAGGATTAGTAGCGTGATGGTTTTATCACAATGTCATGATATCTTGGTTACAACTTTTTGGTTATATCTTTCAATGGGAGATTTTGACAGTGATGGATTGGTGATGTAGGATCAATTCCTGATATTTTTTTGTGTTTGTATCTTCATAGCTTGGAGATATTGGTTTCACTTGATGTTATTGATATTTCACTTTTATGTGTATACCTAGATGATTGTCATTTAGGAGATGTTTGTCATTATTCCATATGTGACTTGGCATCACAATTTTAGTGGAATTTTTTGGTAATGATATGTATTCACCATTAGATAGTGGATGTTGTTCTTCAATGCTATAGATGTTAGGAGGAGATTTCCATCCTCTTGTTTTAGAAGGGTTTTTCACATTTGCAATTTCACTAGTAGGAGGTGATTATATTCAAATTATTGGTTAGAGATGTTGATATCTTGGAGCTGTAGAGGGCTTATGGAGTCTTTGAGGTGTTGTATATTTTTTTCTTTGACATTTTATTCTTGGTTTATAGGATGGTTTCTATTATGTCATGGTTTACTCTTGATTACTAATTTAGAGTTTAGGCATTATACATTTGTTTGATGTATTCAGATGGAGTGTACATGATCCTGAAGGAGGAGGTGGTTGGATCATATTTTCATGTTTATGTTCTTGATTCATAGGTTGGATATCTAACATTGATCTTGTTGGTTGTCTTTATATTGATTACATGATCATTCTTTTGATAAATTCATAATGGTGCTATGTTGCATTTGGAGTTTGGCATGGATTGTTCAGTTATATGTGCTCATGGATGCATGGATAAATAGGCGAATCTAGGGTTCTCTTGTGATTATAGACATTTGTTGAGATGGTTGATGGTTTTAGATAATATGGACTTGAGAGGAGATTGTTCTTAGAGTGAGCCATGGTGATTTGGATTCCTTTAAGGAGGATTCCCATTCCCCCTTCTTGGTCTACTTGATGGTTTACTACTTGAGAGACATTTCCTATTGCTCCTTCTAGGTGCACAATGTTTTTGCTTATATTTCATAGATATGGATATTGATATATGGGTAGATGGTTAGTTCTAGAGGGTTCATTTTGAGAGATGTTTGGAATTCATTATCTCCTTCTGAATTTGACTTGGTATTATAAGTTCATTTCGAGGATATTAAGAGATGATTTATTTGGATTATTTCCTTTGTTTGGGATGGTTATTATGATTTTGATCTTCTTGGTTATTAGAAGCTTACATCCATGTTGTAATTATGTAGTACATATGTTTGTTTGATCTAAGAGATTGAAAAAGTTTGGGTGTTGTTATGGATTTTTATTTGGGATACATTTGAGGAGATCATACATGACACAATGTTGATTCTTTGCAGCATTGGTAGAATGATGTGTTAAGGTTTACATATTTTCTCTCTTCATCATATGGTTTCCATCTTTAGACTCATGATTGTATGATTTGGGAGGATGGTGACATATTTTCAGAGAATATGCAGCTATATGGGTTGCATATATGGATCGTTGTGATTATTATTGATACTTCATCTATTGATTTACTTTTCACACCTTGATATTAGTATTGATTGGTAGAATTTATATGATTTGAGCTTCATTTCATATGTGGTATTATCCATATGGTGGGAGATCCTATATGTGCATGTTCTTCATTAACAGGGTTTGATATATGGAATTTGATTATGGTTCACGGGTTGATATGATGTTGGTATGAGTTTTACGATGTTCATTATATCTAAGAGACATGGATGGTTAGATGTATTTACATATATTATCGGTGTCTTTTCTGATCATGTGGATTTTTGACTTGTTACAATAGCTTCGAGCCTTTTTATCACATTGGATTTTATAATTGTGTTATTTGGTTGGTGCATCTTCACCTTGGCTTGTTTCTATAGGTGGCATGTTAGAGTATGAGAGTATTTATTTCTTGAGATGATGGTCTCTTTGGTTTTATTGTAGGTATCTTGATGGAGTACAACAAATTTTTTTAGATTAATGTGGTTTCATGTATGGTCATGATGATGTATTTCATTGATCAACCCTCATACAATGTATAGGACTAGTAGGAGAATGTTGGCATATGGTGTTGCACATCTTGCTTAATATTTATAATGTATTACTCTATTATTATATGTGGTGCACCTAGGGGAACCTAAATGGATGTGTATCACTAGGAGCTAACATTCTTGGGGCCTCTTTATGTGTTTTAATGCAACATTGAGATTATATTTAACATAGGTGCCACATTGGGATAATTATTTAATATTGGGGAAATAAGTTTTATAAAGTGAAAACTTAGTACCTAATATTAAATGAGAAGTCAATAGTATTATTTTCCCATGGTTTTTTGGTACATTATTTTACTTTACAATTGGTTGTATTTGGTGTGATCTTGATTCTATAAAAGTGAGCACATTTAGAGATTTAAGTTGGTCAGTTGAGTGAGTTTTCATCATTGAGTCTTTTTGAGGAGTGCATATGTGAAACATGACACAAGATGTGTGTATCAATGTTTGGATACATAAAGAATGAATTCAAGGGCTCTATGTTTCAAGAATATTCATTGTAACTATGTAAGTACTTTGAATTTATTTATAGATAAATAATATGATGGAGTATGAATGATTTTAGAGGCTAGGTTTTTCCTTCACGAGGGTTTTACCAAGGTATATCTTATGTTATCTTGTGGATTGTCTATTTAATCTATGCAAATTATTGTTACTGTGTGAGCTTGTATGCATACTTTTCTCTCATGAGTTATGTGGAAAATGGATTAAATGTAACTAGGTATGAGGCATCATTTTATAACATTGACAATATAAAGAAGTCACAACATTAGTTGAATATTTTCCTCAGCTATTATCAAATTCATACCAACATCAAAGGGAAATAACAATAAATTACAACAAAAATCAATTTTGCATGATTCAGGACTCTTATGCAAATGCAATGAAGATGTCTAATTAACTCTTTGTTTGGTCTAAGATCATCACTATAATGGTAAAATATCTATCAAATAAATATCCATCAATAGATATAATAGGGGTTAGTAATTTTTAGGCTAGATGATCTTTTGATTTTAGCAAGCCTTAGTGGGTTATTCTCATGAAATGATCTTAATGTTATATGACATTTTGTATTTTGTTCTCCTTTCAACAACGAAGAGTCTAGTGTTTTGTGCTCAAAATTTTTTGAGTTCTTTGCTATCATCTCTTTTACATTTAGTTTGTGATTTGTGACATTAATATATAATCAAATCTTTCCAATCATGTGATTTTCTCTTTTAAAGTTTATGAGAATTTTATTGTTGTTATGGTTTATGTTATGCTTTCTTAAAAGAAAATAATATTTTAAATCTTGATGCATCATGTTATGGTTAGGTAGTTGTTTATTTTAATTTTAGAACTCTCTCTTTCAAATTAGAAGAATAATCAACTTCTATAAAACCTAAAGGTCATTTTGTGAGTTCATAGAATTTCCTATTGTTGGTCCTTAATTAAAAATTTAAGCGTCAACAATGATAACTAAACCTATACCACAATGTAGTGCTCCAACAAAAATTTTAAATGTCTATTATAAGTTAAAAACATGACATTATATTTAAAAAATATGTTCCATAAAATGAAAATTTCCTTTGGGTTAAAGGGGGCCAAACTATGATGATTTTTGTACAATTTTCAGTGTGATCTTGTGTCACTAGTGGTGTGTGGATGTGGTTTAATGGAGCTAGGATTGGCATCACTTATCTAAGGATTGATTATATAAGGATCTAAACCTGTTGACCATGTGATAATCCATAGCCCTAACTAAGGTCTAGTGGGAAATGACATTTTCTACAAACCTTGTTTCTATAGAGTTGTTCTTGGGGACTAGTAGTATAAAGATGTGTAGACCTAGAAACACCCCTAAAAAAAATCATTTTATTTATTGTCAATGGGTTTTTTTTTAAAAAAAAATTTAGAGTTGCATACCTATTCATAAGATTGTGTACTAAAGGGGATTTTTTTTGCATTAGGCCTATGCCCAAACCTTACAAATTTTATATGAATATTTAATATCTCGCATCTTCAAGATATTGAACCTTTGGTATTTGGTCTCTAGTTATTATAATTGATGTCAATAAGACATACATGTCAAATCTCTCAAATAGTTGTGTTCGTAGTACACAAGGTACAATTCTAATGATAATGGTACACAAGATGGAAATTTAACATCATGGTAGAAGTTGATTAAAGTGATCAGGAGGTGGTTACCATAATGTTATTAATGTCCTAATATATTTATTGTATCATTATTGAGGTGGTTGATAAAGGGTTAAGTATATAACACTTAATGTTGATTATGAGTGTTAAATCAGTTATAATTTCATAACTACCTAGTTTCGGTCTAAATGAATTTGAACATATTAAGTGTTAACTAAGACCTAAACTATTATACCTTTTCAGAAAGGTAATGGGAAAAAAATAAATAGGTCTAAGTCAGATTGTGGAGATCACGTGTTTGGAGAGAGAAAAACAAATTCGACCAAGACTATTGCAAGCAGTTATAACCATTTTTGGTTGGTTTTGGTCTAATTACAGTTTGGGGTATGTAACAATCCTAAAATTTTTGAATTCCTTGGTTTATAAGAGGAGGATACATTCCTCTAAAATTTCCATCAAATAGATTGGATAAAAGTTTCAGGAGTGCTACATAATGTGAAGTATATCAGACAGATTGCAGGAAGTTTATATAGCAGCAAAGAGGAGGGTAATGCTTTATGTTTCTATTTTGCTATTTGTGATTTGATTTTCATTACATAAGTTTATCAGAAGTTGTAGAAGAGTTATATATTTCTATTTGATTCATTCACATCAGTATTTAATCGGATCTTTTAATGAAAAATAAAACATATTTGGGTACTTGATGTTTTGAAGAGAAACAAGGGTTTATCACTTCAAGAAAGTTGATATTTTGAAAGAAATTAATTCAAGTAATCCTCTTGCATTCAAATCTATTGTTTTAAGTATGATTATATATTTTTTAATATGATATATTCACTGTAAGGAAGTTTGTATCATTTGGTGTAATTTGTTGATGTAAAGAGAATCAGTAAGAGAGAGAGAAGAAGAGAAGTGTATCCTACTTTATGTTTTCAACTTGGAGTTGAATTCTTGATTCATGATTTGTACTGTAACAAAGATGATCCTCTTATTTGTAACTCAATTTTTTCATGTTAGAATTTGTTGCTTCTTAACTTTTGAAGTTGGTGCTTCAGATATAAGAGATTGGTGTTCCTTGAGATAGGTGTCTCTAAAATAGGGTGTTGGTGCTTCCTAGAGTTGTAGCTCTAAAAGTTTTTCCCAAGAGGCTAATAAAGATTCGATTCAAAGTGGTTTTTTTTTTACCCTAAGGGGTTTTCCACTATAAATACTGTGTAATTTTTTCCTCTTTCATTTATGGTTCTTATTTCATAACTTCATGTTATAATTGTAAAAATTGAAAAGCTTGTAAAAGTTAAAAAGATCAAGTTTTCAAGTAACCACTGATTCACCCCACCTCTTAGTGGTGTTTGTATTCCAACACTAGATCTAATAATGATTTTTTTTTATATCTAAAAGGTCATTTTTGTAACTTCCTTCTCAAAGGAATCTTGGTGAACACCCAAAACAAACCCTTTTTTTCAACAAGAAGCAAAATTTTAGGTTTGTAACAATAACCATAAAATAGAAACCTTAAACTGTAAATCTACAACTCTCACAACTTCCACAACACAACTCATGCATGTTAAATTATCTAGTCTCTCTAGCATTGTCATGGCCTTAACTTTGCCTCATATATGCTTGAACAAGGGTCAAATAAAAATAGGGAGAACTCACTTGTCTTGACCACAACCATATCTCTAATACCACTTGTTAGGGGATTACTAGGTTGATCAAACTATTTCCTATACAACCTTATAAGACAAAAGTATTCATACAACCCTATAAAATAATAATAATGAAAATATCAAAGATATAACATATATTACACAACATATACACTAAGAAAATCCCCATGAGAGAAAAATTTTGCCTCTGCAAGCATTAACACTCATTATATAATCTATTAATGAAAGATTATAATACACCCATACATTCTCCATGCATACTTATGAAACATAAATTTCCTCCACTACATCCTCCATGTGTCCAAGAACAATGGGTAACCATGTAACCACACATCTCATATTATACTTCATGTATGCACTCTTACAGAGAGTTCAATACAAGTAATAGTCAACTTAAACCACTAAATATGTGTTTGATTTTCTACAGTAAAGCTCACACAAAACCACTAAGTGGTATTGGCTAACCATGTGTCTCAAAACTATAAGAACACAAAATTGTTGACCCCAAAATTACTTTTTAGCATTGAGTTTTCCCTATTTTAAGTATTTTTTGAATCTACGACTAACAAATAAAATATATAACCAATACAACTTCACTCATAGACCCAAATAAATATTTATTTACATAAGTAAAATATTTATGTTCTCATGCAAGGTGTACAACATCCTTTTTTGTAACATATAGAGCGCATTATTTATGCTAACTCTTTTTAGTAAGTTGTCATCCGTAATTATTATAAATAGATAGGTTTTGTAAAAATCACATTTTTGAAACTTTATTCTATCGTTTAAGTTAGTGTTGCCCATGTTAATTTTAAGGCAACACTTCAACAAAATATTACTCACATTAATCATTCATAAAATATTTGAACTTATTGCTACTAAACATGAAAGAAGTATCTTGTTTCTATAGCCTCTATGATAATAAAAATAGCAATCATGCATAATATTTTAGATTTGTAACTTGTTCATAGAAGTATTATAATTCAAATTATGAATAAAATACATGTTTAGACATATTACATTATAATTTGACTTGCTATTGTAAAATTGAATATAAAAATTAAAAATGTTGAACAATAAACTTTTTTAAAATGATAATAAAACAAAGATAAAATATTATAATTTTTATAAACAAAACTATGCAACAACTTAAGTGTATCTTAGATTATATTGTTGCATTACTAAAAGTAGGTGTATTATAAAAAAAAGTACATATGATACCTATGATCATTTAAACCTATTAAATGATCATTATAATAATAATATGGTACTAATATAATATATAATGCTAACATATGAAGCTTTTGGATAAAACTTATGTATTACCTTTTTTTTAAAAAGCATAATGAAAGATCATTTTTTTACTCAACAACTTCAAACAAGAAATATATAAATATCCTTTATGTATAGTCTCTGCCTCTAAAAGTAATTGAATAAAATTAACGAAGATTACTTTGATTTTTTAGCCCTCTTTCAAAATTATCATTTATTAAAGTTTTTGTATTAAGTTTTCATCCTTCATCACCTTAAATACACAAAGATCCAAAAATCATATTTAAAATATTTTTTCTCAAATTTAATAGCTTTTTAACTACTAAAATAAAAACTCTTCTCCAAAAATTATAATGTATCATACTCACACTCGTTCAATGCCCAACATAAACGTTATTTAAAAGAAATGTAATTGAAAAGGCATATAAAATAAAGCATAAAGAATGTTAATAATTTATAAGGCATCAAAACCAAAAAGGTTAGAGTATAGTTGAGAAAGGTATGCATTTTTTTCATTTTCCCATAATGATAGGAGCTTGGGATTAAAGGTTCTCCAAATGGTTTAATCCCTTCATGATTTGTAATGGTTGCAATTTTTTATATCTAGTGATTGATCATGTTGTCAAGCTCAAAATTTGGTGACTTTGATTTAACTTTTTGACCCTAAATCAATTAATGGGGGAGTGCAAGGGGGTGGAGCCTATTCTATCTTTGAGCTCGACGATCCAAGGTAACGCTCCAAAGTAAAATAATTGTACATTATTTAAAAAGGAGTTAGTTGCTAGTTTGGTATGTAAAATGACCTTTGTAAACCACAAAAATCCTTGATCGATAAGTGACTATGGAGTTTGAAAAGTTAAGAGGTTTGAGGTAGTATGAGTGCATTATATAGTACACAACAATGGTTTTTGGTGTAATATTATATTTTTTCTTTGCTAGATAATAGAAGAAAGTGAATGATTGCTTCTTTATGGACGTAGAGTAGATTGAGTGGACCGTGCTAAATTTGTGTGTTGTTTGAATTATTATTTTTTAATTCTATATTATAGTAAATGTTGCTAATTAGTTTGGTCTAACTAAATTCTATTAGCAAGCTATAAATAAAATTAATTTCTTAAAATATATTGAAAACTTTTTGAGCAAATGTAATTAGAAGCTGAAAAGCTAGATTTTATAAAATTTGCTAATAAATTTATTGCCTATGCCAAAGTGAGAACTTTAGAGCAAGGGATGACATTCTATAAAAGCATAATCAAAAGTAAAATTTAATCCAATGTTGTTGTAAGATTCCTTGTAGAGATTTATGAAAAATATGGAAGAATATACAATTCACACCAATTGTCTAATAAAATATTTCAAATAGATGTGGTCTCATGGATTGGCGTGATTTTAGGATCTATACAAATGGGTTTATTATAATTATCTTGGTAAAATTTAAGATAATATAATTAGTAGGCATAAGGCCTAACTCCATAGCCTTTGCTAGCATGTGTTACAAAAATGGTGTCTCAGCCTTGCATTTACATAAAATCACTATTTATAGCAAGTTTACATTTCAGCACAAAATGGTCTGAAATTTTCTCCAAAGATTGGGTGGGCTAGATAAGCATGCTAGTAATTTTTTATTGCAAGATCATGTCTAGATTTGAAAATATTAAATTTTTCATTTTAAAAGTGACAAACAAATTGTGTGAAGTCAAATTTGAAGGCCTTAGAAACTCCAAAATGGCCCAAAAGTGTCCATGACCAATGTAGCGAGTCATAGCTTTATAGAGCACATCACAAGTTTTCTAGCGGTTTAGACAATTCATCAATCAAACATGTGGTTCAAAGGTTATGGCCTCAAAAACATTGGGTCTATTGAAATAGGAAGTGTAAAAATACATTAAACACATAAATGAATTGTAAAAGGGATTTACACATGTTAGTATGTGTTTTGATGCATCTTGGATTGGAGATAAGATGAGTGTCATGTTTCAAGTGGTTTTAGTTGATGGTTTTCTAATATTGTTTAATAATGAGTGCATGTATTGTATATATTAGAAAATAGGTGCATGAGATGGAGGCTGTGTGGAAGAGTCTTATAGCTATTGAGCTACCTCTAGGTCTTTGGTTGGTGATACTCATGTGAGAACCTTTCTCTGCAGGTATATTGTGTTTTGTTTTTGTTTTCTAAACATAAATTGGGTGACTTTTGGAGTGTGGAGTTTTTCTCCCAAAAGGGTTTTCCCCATGTGAATCATTGTATTATGGTATCCACATTATTTATTATTTATGTTTATTTATGTTAAGTTTATGTAACTATTATAAATATCTAAGAAAGTTTTTACATAACCCTCCTCTCAAGGTTAGTGTAGGAAGTTATTTCACTACCTTAACTTCCTTGTAGCATGATTCCAACTTGTGCCTGAATGATAGCTTTGGAACAAGGTTTCAAAATCCACCAAAATATAATTGAAAAATGATTTTTTTTCATATGTTAAAGTTGTATGTACCTCAATAGACATGTATACAAAATATGGAAGCATACATAAGGCATGTAAATTATTGGAAAATTGTCTCAAAGCATTGTGATTTCATGGAACACTAATTTCACAACCTTTTCTAACATCATAATTAATTGTGTCACAATAAGAGCTTCATGGAATAGACTTCCATAAAAGAACAATTGAAATTACCTTTTTATATTACATTATTGTTTCAAGTGCTTTGGTATTCATGAATGAAAAGTGTGTAAACATACACAAGATAAGTGAATTACTTGACAAAAAATGGATTAGTCTCCTAGAATAGAAATAGTGTAAGAGATACATAAAATGGGTTTAATTAAGAAGCCTTTAAAAAATTTTAATCAAATTTAATTAGTACATGTAAGGTTGACTCGATGAAATTTTCTAACATCCTTTCCACTTGTGCTAAAATAGGAGTTTTAGAACAAGATATCAACATCCTTCAAAACATAACCAAAAGTTAATTTTTGTTAGATGTAGTTGCATGTGCCATGGTAGACATGTATGCAAAATATGGAAGCATACACTAGGCACATGAGTTCTTGAACAACTTGTCTCAAAGAAATAAAATCTCATAGACCATTGATTCCACAACCTTTTCTACCATCCTCCCTAATTGTGGAAAAAATAGAGCTTCATAATAAGGAGTGCACTACCATAAGGTCATAATTGAAAGATTTTTTTATCCTTTATTATTGCAAATGCCCCAATAGACACATGTGCAAATAATGGAGTTGAAATGATGGTAGCCTAATTTTATTTTGGTCATAGTGGGTAATGTTTTATAGGTAGTAAATAAAAATTTTATTTTATTTTTTTATAGCGATGAAGGGCACTCCCCTTACAAACATAGACACATGCATTGAGATCACCGATGAAGGGTACTCCCCTTACACACTCAACACATGTTCTGATAACACTTAATGAAGGGTCGTAACACCCTTGCAAACTCATAACCAAAGACAAAACAACATAGAGACAAATAGAGAATAAAAATTCTTCACAAAGAATGGATTGATAATAATTGAAGATGATTATAATGCTTCCAAATGTTTGAGGATGAGATCCTTACAACGTCTTGAGAAAGGGATAAGTATAACTTCTTACAATATGAGATCATTACCTCTTACAATATCAGATCATTACAACCTCTTCAAGAAGAGAGCTGCAACTTGTTTACAAAGAGAGATGTTCTCACAAATGCTCATATGTCTTTCTTATATATGCACTTACCACCTAAGAGATTGCAATCACAACCAATAAGGGATAAAGTTTGGAAAGAGTAGATATAACTACCTTGTTACAGATATTAAATGCATGAGGTAATTTAATAAATGCTTGAAGAAAATAATTATATATGGAACTTTATTCCATCTTCTAAAATACCACCTAATATAATATTATGCACTTTATTAAATGATAAGTTACAAAAAGTAACTTTATGATAACTAACTTTTTCCAACTAAACCTAAGTAAGCTTCACATGTAAATAATTTTATTTTTATTTATTTTTTCTCTCCATTTAATTTTTATTTTATTTCTTCTCTCTCTCACATATATTTTTCTTTTTTTGGATATTAAAAGATTTCAATAAGCATTCCTCAACTTGAGGTTTATCAATCTCTCTGCATTCATCCTCTTTCTCTTGCTTCATACATGACACTTCGTTACATCTTCTTTCTTTCTTGCATTTAAAATATTATTAGGAAGATTAAAAGAATCACCATCATATCTTTTCTGATGAAGGGCTCTTCTCTTTTTCAACTCTATTTCTATTTCTTTAACTTGCTTCCTCAACTCTGTCATTCCAATTCTTATTTCCTCTCTCTCTCTCTCTCTCTCTCTCTCTCTCTCTCTCTCTCTCTCTCTCTCTCTCTCTCTCTCTCTCTCTCTCTCTCTCTCTATTTCTTTTTTTTGGATGATGCAAGATTTATCTTACACCCTGGATGCTCCTGCATCATATAGATAAGTGCTATCATTTGGGGATAGCTCTCATCATTAATAAAAATAACAATTTAGAGTGCATTTTTGGATTGAACACCCAAAAAAACCAACAACAACTCATCCAAAACCATCCCATGAACATTCCTTATTTGGCTAGTAGAATCAACAAAGAGAACAATCCAAAACCATATCTAGTACTTGACCAACGCAACTCATAGATATCCACTTTAGATCGCAACCAAAGTAGATCAGATGGAAAAGACATCATTGATAAAGTTAGGCTCCAAAAATGCATAAATTGATAGATCATTATCCAACTAATGATGTGCACTTTGATTTAAATATTTATTTCAATCCTGGCTATCAAGTTACATCCAAATCGGTTTTGAATTGACCTTCCTATCAAACAAAAAAAATAGCTAATAGATGTGTCTCCTTATTTGCCTCTTTATAAACACATATTAAACACATGTTAGGGAATAGTTACCAATTTTGGCTAATAGTCCTTTCATTGTTTCAATCTAACTCCTAATTTTCTAATTTGATGTATTGCCTATTATGATAGCTTATATGCATATTAAGGTGTCTCTCTCAATATCTACCATACCAATTGTTTTCCTTATGGAAAGATTTAATCCCAAGACTAAAGCCTCCATTTTTGCCTTGTTATTTGTAGTCACTCCCAAATTAATTGAAGCAGTCCACACACATTCATGTTTCCAATCTCTAATGATACAACCAACCCCAACTGACCCTGATTTTCCTTTAGCAACACCATCAAAGTTCATCTTCTACTTATGTAATTTTGGACATTTCAAAATACCTCTTTTCTATTTACCTCTCATGTGGGAATACTGACAGATGAATACTTCAAATATTTCCATTATTTTAATATCATCTCATCCCACCAAGTAATCTTTTTTAATATTGATCCTTGTGTTGGCAACTTCCACAATGAACATTCTAATTTTCTCTATCATTTTTTTGATGCTCAATTCTTTATCCTTGAATATTCTTCTATTTTGTTCATTCCAAACATGTCATATTAACAATGATGGAGTAGAGATATATATAAATCTCCAATATTGATATTTATTAAATCTAATACCAACTCTAAATAAATTCTAACAATACCTTATGTCAAGGTCCAACCCAAAGAAAAGAGCTCATAATCCAATCCTAACACAAGGATGTATATTCACATGATAATTAAATGTGATCAATGTTCTTCTCTTCACACATGCACAAAACACACCCAGAGGTACCTACAATTCTATAATTTTTTAATATTTTTTTCATTAAGCATCATTTTTGGGATGCCACCCAGAGGAAGGCTCTAGCTTTACAAAGGACCACACTATCCCAACATAGATCTATAGGCCATTTGGGAATAACACCATAAGCTTCTTGAATATAACACCCCATCTTCACTGAGTAATCTCCAAATTTTGTATCACACCATATAATTGCATATTCTTCATTATTTAGCCATATTCTTTGTCTATCCAATTCTAACTTCATATTTGTCTATATGTTCTATGACACTGGTAACCGCGAGGTGTCAATCCAAAGGCACTTTCTACCCAATAGTCCATCATATTCAAACACATAATTAATTACCTTAGAGCCAAGGTTTTCCTTAATGTTTATTAAATACACTTCAATATCGAATAGATCAATTAATCTCTGAAATCCATTCCAGGAATTAGTCCAAAAATTTACACTATTTCCATTACTAATCTTCAAGGTTAGATGATTAATGATTAAAGATCTACACTCCCATATAAATTTCCATATAGACAAACCATCTTGTGTGTTTTAAATTGTTAAAATATGTCTATTCTCATTATTTTCAAGATATTTACTCTAGAAGATGTGGCACCATTGTTTCTTTGAATGTTTGAATATCTTCCAAGTTAGCTTTGTACCTAGGACAATATTTTGCACTCTCAACTTCCTCAAACCTAGCAGCTAGTAGATTTTGGTTTGCATGCAATCTCCCAATTAACTAATAAAATATTCACTTCATGTTTTGATCTTTTGCACATAAACCATTTGAATGTTCTCTCTAAGCTCTACTCCACTTTTCTGGTAGCAGACATGCAAGAGATTGCATATATTGGCATTGCAGATAGAAAAGATGTAATCATTGTTATGTAGCCAGCCAATGATATGTTAATATGATTTAGAACAATAGAGAGGGGGGGTGAATTAGTTGTTCTCGAGTCTAGATGTATAAAACAAACTTCAAAAACTTTTCTTTAAATCAGATCTAACAACCAAAACCAACTCGGTCATCACTGATTCAATAATAGAAACATATAACATTGCAGTCCACTACCTAGCTATATCTAACTTGTAAAACACAGAAATGTTTAAACCAAAACATTCACACAAGCATTGACACTAGGATTTATAGTGGAAACCCAATCTGGGAAAAACCACTTTGTAACATGCTACTATTATTTTCACTCTTCTGAAGTGAGCTCGGTTAAAAGCCAACCCTGTCAAAGGTTACAATACACACTGTTAGGTGTGACCCGGTTAAAGGAGTTCAATCACTCTGTTAGAAGTGAGCCTTGTTATAGGACTTACATACATTCCATTAGAATGCAACCTTGTTCAAAGGATTTAAACATATGACTATTAGGTCAACCTCTGTTAAAAGGATTTTGACTATTACAATGGTTAGAAAGTAGCAGTAGTATTGATTTGAAAAATATACAACTCACTTTGCAAATATCAGATCCAATTTTGTACACAAATGCTGGTTTACTGACTTTGAAACTTTTCCATTTCCATCTCTGATATGCTTGGAACTTTTCTTCAAGCAATCACCACACTTCTCCTTCAACCTTTTCTACTTATACAGTCAATAACATCTAGTGATCTTCCAACATCCTTTGTTCACCCATGCACACACATACCTAATGCTTAGATTCCCTTAATACTTCCTCAATTAGGTTAACTCATCTTTTGCTACTCAATCTCCTTTGTAGATCTTAGGGTTAGGTCAAATTCATTAATCTACTTGCTTTATGTTCTTCAACTCCTTTTCTAGAAACATCTCAACTCTCTTAAAGATTTACAATAAAACATTTTTCAGTGCATTCAATGCTTTCAAACAATCAATAAATAAGATCAACACATTTTACATAATGTAAGAATTCAACAATGTTGGCTCCAAATCTGAATTCTCTTCAAATATAAAAATACTGATGCTTGGTTAATACTGTGATCAACTACTTGGTCTTCATGTAGAAAGCTCGGTCATTACTAAAAATGTTTCCTTGGCTTATACTGTCTTCCTCGACAATTAACTGATATTCAGTCGACACTAGAATTTTTCTTAGCATATACTGACTCGGTTGACACTAACATCACTTGGCTTAAACATGATTTCTCCCTTTTTGCTCGGTCAAGCCTACCAGTTTAGTCTTCAATCTTACTAAGATAAATAATACATTGTCTCATCATTGTACAACATAGTCAAGTACACTTTGTAGTATCAAGATAACTCAACCTTTCCTTAGGTGCTATTGTTACCAACCTTGCCTATCCCCTTAGCAACACTCAAATAGATATAGTACTTTCCTAAGTAGCAATAGTCTTACCAGTTAAGGTCTTGACATCAATGACAACACAATAATTGCTTCAATTGCAGTTTCCAACAATGTCCCTCTTTGGCATTGATGACAACACCATATGATATCACCTGAATAACACATGGATTACCAACCAATCCAAAAACTTATCTATCCATCAGAAAAAAAATTTGTAATATCCTTAGCTTCATTCTGATTCAGAATCTATAAGCCTCACTTTTGTGACCATTAGAAATATCCATATCTTCCTCTATCTTGATCCTTCATTTCAATTCATCATCTCCTTACTTTTCCTTTCAGTGTCATGTGTTATTATATCATCTCAGTTCATCTCCCTCTTTGACAAAAATGCCAAAGAAGCAACTAAAACATACATCCATTAGATGTAGATATTATCTATGCAGCTCAGTGTTTCTCCCTCTGCCATCTTGCTTATGACTGATTCCTTGTCTTTGCTCTTCTTCACAACTCTAGGCCAGTCCTAAAGTGTGACAATCTTCTGCATCAATCTGTCAAATATTTTGTTGTAGCATATTTGATGCAGTGCTCCTAGCTTAACTAGGTAGCCTCAATTAGGGGAAGGACCCCTAATTGACTTCTCAAATACTCATGTGCTTCTTTAGTTAAAGCTTTAGTGAATATGTCTACTAATTGCTCCTTTGTATTCACGTATTCCATTCGAACTTCTTTATCTTGTACCAATTCTCTCAAGTAGTGATACTTGATTGCTATGTGCTTGGTCTTAGTATGCATCACTGGATTCTTAGAAATGTTGATAGCACTTGTGTTGTCACATAAAATAACAACAGGTTCAGTGATTTCTTCTTTCATGCCTACCAACAATTGTTTTATCCATACCAAATTTGAATAGTTTACTACAGCAGCAACATACTCGACTTCAGCAGTAGATTGGGAAATGCAATTTTGTTTCTTGCTCATCTAGGAGACTAATCTCTGTCCAAGAAAGAAAGCTCTACCACTAGTACTCTTTCTGTCATCTACATTTCCTGCCCAATCAACATTTGTATATACTCTTAGTTCAAATCTTTCATCCTTCTTGTAATATAGCCCATAGTCAGTAGTCCCTTTCAAGTATCTCATAATTCTTTTCACATCCATCATGTATGTTTCCTTAGGATTGGTAGAGAATCTTGCCACAATCCCAACAACTAGTGCAATATCTGGTCTACTATGTACAACATACTGCAATTTTCCAATCATGGATCTGTACAAAGTCTGGTTTACTTATGCAGCATCATCATTCTTAGATAACTTTTGTCCAATAGCCATAGGAGTACTCACTGGTCTAGAATCTTCCATCCCAAAAGTTTTCAGTATTTCATTAACATACTTAGACTGTGTAATGAAAATTCCTTTCTTCATCTGATATACTTGTAAACCAACAAAGAATTTGATCTCACCAAACATGCTCATTTCAAATTCAGTTTGCATTTCATTTGAAAATATTTTACACAAAGCATCTTGTCCACCAAAAATAATATCATCCACAAATTTTTTTGCCAACAGGATACCTTTACCTTCTTCATCTTTCATGTACAAATTGCTTGTGTCATTTGTTCTTGAAAATCCAATCTGTATCAAGTAGTTATGAAATCTCTCATACCATGCTCTGGGAGCTTGTTTTAATCCATATAGTGCTTTGTTTAGTTTGCATACCATGTGTCTTTTGTTTGGATCAATAAAACCTTATGGTTGTTCTATGTAAACTTCTTCTTCTAGTATACCATTTAAGAATGCAGACTTGACATCCATTTGATAAACCTTGAAATCTTTATAAGCAACATATGTAAGCAGAGTTCTTACTCCTTCTAATCTAGCTATAGGGGAAAATGTCTCCTCATAATCTATCCTTCTTCTTGTGTGTAGCCTTTGCATACCAGCCTAGCTTTGTTCCTAGTTATTTCACCTTTTTCATTCAACTTATTCTGGAACACCCACTTTGTTCCTATAACATTTTTGTTTTTAGGTCTCGGCACCAGAGTCCAAGTATCATTCTTCTCTATCTAGTCTATTTCTTCATTCATTTCTTGTATCCAGTCATCATTTTCTAATGCCTCTCTAGTTGACTTAGGTTCAAATTCACATAGTAAACATGTTAGATCCTTTGTCTTACTTCTAGTCAGAATTCTAGTATATTTGTCTCCAATTAACTGTTCAGGCTTGTGATGTCTTCTTACATATTTTGCCAAAATAGGTTTAGCTCTTCTCTCCTCTATTTCATTAGTTTCCTCAACAAGATTTTCAGATTCAACTTTTGAATGCTCGACAACCTCTTCCTGATACTCAGCAGCATTATCTTGTCGCTCGGCATGTTCTTGTTCTCTTTCAGCACTATTTTCCTGATGCTCAACAACCTCTTCCTGTCGCTCATCATTACTTACCTGAGACTCGGCATTAGGTCCAAGTCTGTTACTTGCCTCTTCTTCTTCTTCAATATACACAAAAGATCTATAATCTTCTAGTTCTCTTTTGCTGTCAACTTCATTTCTTTCTGCATACTCATCAACTTTGACATTCACACTTTCCACAATTTTGTTAGTGTTAGAGTTCAAATACTTATAAGCTTTACTTTTTGTGGAATACCCTAAGAATATGCCTTCATCACTTTTAGCATCAAACTTTACATTCCTATTGTCTTTTAATATGTAGCACTTGCTTCCAAAGATTCTAAAGTATTTAACACTCGGTGCATGCCCATACCATAATTCATAGGGTGTCAGATTTGTACCTTTCTTGATCTGTACCCGGTTAAGAGTGTAGATAGTTGTACTTATAGCTTCTTTCTAGTATTTTTGTGCAACATTATTTTCAATCAACAATGTCCTTGCACAATCCAAGATAGATCTATTTCTTCTCTCTGCTATACCATTCTATGGAGGTGTTCTAGGTGCAGACATCTATCTTTTGATTCCTCTTTCATTGCAAAATAGATTGAATTCATTTGATGTAAATTCTTCACCTCAGTCAGATCTAAGACATTTCAGGTTCCTACCTATCTCCTTCTCAACCTTAGCCAAATACCACTTAAAGAATTGAAAAGCATCAGATTTTTCTTTTAGAAACATTACATGCATCATCCTGGTATGATCATCAATAAACAAGATAAAATATCTAGCACCATAGTAACTTTGTACACCCATAGGTCTACAAAGGTCAGTATGAACCAAATCTAAAATGTTATCAAAAGTAAAGGATTTTCTCCTAAAACTTGACTTTGTCATTTTGCCTAACTGACATTCCTTGCATATCACATTCTCAGGTTTCTTCAATCTAGGTAGACCTCTTGCTTTCTTCTTCTTACTTATTTCTACCAGATTATCAAAGTTAACATGACATAGCCTCTTATGCCATAACCAAATGTCATCAAGTTGTGCAACCATACATGCTTCTTCAGATAGGTCAAGATAGAACAAATTACCTCTAGTTTGTTCTCCACCTCCGATCAGTTCACCAGTGGCATCAAATATTTTAGCTTTCTTGTGATGAAATTTCACTCGGTAACTAGTGTTGTTGAGTTGTGCAACACTTAGCATATTATAATTTAGACCTTCAACCCAATATGCATTTTCACAAGAGATCTTATCAATTAGTTTAATCAAACCTTTTCCTCTAACAAGACATGGTGCATCATTACCAAATTTTACACTTTTACCTCTATAATGATGTAAGGTCTCAAACTTACTCTTGTCATTAGTCATGTGATGTGAACAACCATTGTCAATAATTAATTTTTCATTCTTGTTCACATAGGAGATCAATGCAGTTTTCTCATCCTCATCAGATTCATCTTTCATTGCAACATAGACTACCTCAATTTGAAAATCATCACTATCAGTGTCAGTTTCTTCTTTAGCGATGTAACAAGATTTCTTACCTTTTCCTTTGTAGTCTTTGTACCTTCGGTAGCTTCTGTCATCTCTTCTGTCTTTGTGTTTGCTTTTTATTTCTTCATCTTTATCATTCCTGTAAGGACATCTAGCAGCTATATGACCAACTTTATTACATGCAAAACATATAATAGGGAGTTTACCTTTATATTTTCCTTTTCCCCTTCTCAGTCTTCTAGCCATAAGAGCTTCTAGATCTTCAAGTTCTTCATCAGAAGTGTCACTGTCACTTTCACTGATGCATCTTTCTTTTTCTTTCTTTGGCTTGTTCAGAATTAATTGTGACTTAAAAGCAGATTCAACATTACCAATACAACCAACAGTGAAGTTATCATAGTTAGAGAGTTCAAAAGCAGTCAGCTTGCCAACCAAACTTTCCAAAGTAAGCACATTTGTAGAGTTACATCTAGATTTTTGAATAGCTGAGATCTTAATAACATATATAAGATGCAGAGTTCTTAGTACTTTACCAATTATAGTTTCATCCTCAATAGTCCCACTTGCTCCTCTAATAGCATTCACAACTTCTTTTATTGTACCACAATATTGTGCAATGTTCTCACCTTCTTGCATTCTCATTTCATCAAACTTACCTCTGAGACTCTCGGCCTTAGCTTTCAGTACATTTATGTCACCACCATAGATCTTTGCATGAGTGTCCCACATCTCCTTAGCACTTGTGCAATCCTTAATGTCCTCAAATTCAAGATAGCTTAGGGCAGATTTAATTTCTAGCATTGCTTGATTATGTTCTTGCTTAGCTCTCATTTCTTTGGCAGTCAAAGGTGCGACAGGTGAGACATAGTCATTCTTAATGTAGTACTTTGCAGAATCACCAATACCGGCCAGATGCAGCTTCATCAAGCTTTGCCATGCAGGGAAGTTTTCCTTATTCAACTTCAATACCTCCTTCTTATACATCCTGATCATTTGCTTCAAGTCCCTTTAAACTTGATTTCTGTAAACACCAATAATAAGCAACACAACTATGATACCAATTGTTAATATAATTTAGAAAAATAGAGAGGGGGGGTTAATTAGTTGTTCTTAGGTCCAGATGTATAAAACAAACTTCAAAAACTTTTCTTTAAATCAGATCTAACAACCAAAACCAACTCGGTCATCACTGATTCAATAATAGAAACATATAACATTGCAGCCCACTACCTAGCTGTATCTAACTTGTAAAACATAGAAATGTTTAAACCAAAACATTCACACAAGCATTGACACTAGGATTTATAATGGAAACCCAATCTAGGAAAAACCACTTTGTAACATGCTACTATTATTTTCACTCTTTTGAAGTGAGCTCGGTTAAAAGCCAACCCTTTCAAAGGTTACAATAACTGTTAGGTGTGACCCGGTTAAAGGATTTCAATCACTCTGTTAGAAGTGAGCCTTGTTATAGGGCTTATATACATTGCATTAGAATGCAACCTTGTTCAAAGGATTTAAACATATGACTGTTAGGTCAACCTCTGTTAAAAGGATTTTGACTATTACAATGGTTAGAAAGTAGCACTAGTATTGATTTGAAAAACATACAACTCACTTTGCAAATATCAGGTCCAATTTCGCACACAAATGCTGGTTTACTGACTTTGAAACTTTTCCATCTCCATCTCTGATCTGCTTGGAACTTTTCTTCAAGCAATCACCACGCTTCTACTTCAACCTTTTCTGCTTATACAGTCAATAACATCTATTGATCTTCTAGCGTCCTCTATTCACCCATGCACACACATACCTAATTCTTAGGTTCCCTTAATACTTCCTCAATTAGGTTAACTCATCTTTTGCCTCTCAATCTCCTTCATAGATCTTAGGGTTAGGTCAGATTCATTGAATCCACCTACTTTATGTTCTTCGGCTCCTTTTCTAGAAACATCTCAAATCTCTTAAAGATTTACAATAAAACATTTTTTAGTGCATTCAATGCTTTCAAACAATCAATAAATAAACTCAAAACATTTTACATAATCCAAGAATTCAACAATGTCGGCTCCAAATCTAAATTCTCTTCAAATATAAAAATACTGATGCTCAGTCAATACTGTGATCAACTACTCGATCTTCATGTAGAAAGCTCGATCATTACTAAAAATGTTTCCTCGACTTATACTGTCTTCCTTGGCAATTAACTGATGTTCGGTTGACACTAGAATTTTGCTCAACATATACTAACTCGGTCGACACTAACATCACTCGACTTAAACATGATTTCTCTAGTTTTGCTCGGTCAAGCCTACCAGTTTAGTCTTCAATCTTACTAAGATAAACAATACATTGTCTCATCATTGTACAACATAGTCAAGTACACTTTGTAGTATCAAGATAGCTCAACCTTTCCTTAGGTGCTATTGTTACCAACCTTGCCTATCCCCTTAGCAACACCCAAATAGATATAGTACTTTCCTAAGTAGCAACAGTCTTACTAGTTAAGGTCTTGACATCAATGACAACACAACAATTGCTTCAATTGTAGTTTCCAACATGATATCCATCTATTTTTCATGGTAAAGCTTTACTTTTTCATTTATCCATTAACTAATTCCAATTTTTTATTCTAAAAGAACCATAAAAATTTGGAACTCCTAGATATTTTTCAACAAATTAGAAATGGGAAATCCCAACAACTTGGCAATTTTTCTTTGGAGAGGATTTTAGTGTTGAAAAAGAAAATTGAGGATTTTTCCTTATTCATCATTTGTTTGGATTATTTTTCATATGGATCAAGAGTATCCCTCATGCATTATGATTCACTTAAACTAGCCTCACGTGGTGTCATTATGAATTGTGTGTGTTATTGGTTCTATTCTAGGAGCAACATAAATACCTTTTCATTCCTTGTTAACTCTATGGTTTCATATTTCCCTACTCAGGGCTTCAACCATAATAACAAAAAGGAATAGTGATATTGGATAACCTTGCCTAATTCTATTTGTTGCATTAAAGAATCCAAATAGAGTGCCATTCAAAGCAATAGAAAACCTCACAGTTAAAACACAATATTTTATGAGATCAATCCAATGGCTACAAAATCCAAATTTTTCCATAACTTGAAAAAGGAAGTCCCAAACCACTTTTTTGTAAGCCTTACTTACATCAAGATTTATTACCATTCCTTTCATCTTATTAGATTTTTGAGTATGGGCGACTTCAATTGTCAATATTATACAATGTGAGATATCCCTTCCCAACGTGAAACCATTCTGCTCTTCTGATATTTTCTTCCCAAGTAATTTTTTCTATTTGCAAATACTTTTGATATTACCTTATATGTGGTGTTGCATAATGTTATTGGTCTATAATCACTAAATAAACTACAATTTGTTTTTTGGGGATAAGTGTGATAATAGTATTATTTATGTCTTTAACATACCTTTTATTTTTGTGAAAGTCCTCCACTAGGTGTTAGATGTCCATCCCCATGAAATATCAACATTTTTGGAAGAATTTAGCTTTAAACCCATTGGGTCATGGGCCCTTATTAGGATAAAGTTGAAATAATGCTTTCTTAACTTCCTCTAAAGTAATATTGTCACATAACATCCTATTTCCATCGTCATTCACCAGCTTCAAAACATGGCTCATTTCCTTTTCAATGCAATCCACACTTATTTGACTACTCAACATCATTTTGAAGAAAGATGTCACCTCTTGGCTTACATCACATATTCCCCTATAAATACTTTTATCTACCCTAGTAATTTCTTCAATCTTATATGAAGCCCATGTTGCACAAACCAAGGAGAGGAATTTTTATGAATTTGAATCGCTTTCCTTTAACTAGCTCCCTCTTGACTTGTCCCTCCAATAATCTCCTCTCTTACAATAATCTCATTTAGTTCTTTTGTCAATATTTTTTCTCTAGTGTATTTTTTATTTCACATACCCTCTTTGATTATTTTTCATTGAGCTTGTACAATTCATCTTCAATTCTAGTCTTTTCCTTAAAAATATTTTGGAAAATATCCTTATTCCATTCCTTCAGCTTACATTTTATATATTGTAACTTTTTTTAAAATGTGAAGTTGATTGATCTACCATTCTAAATTCCCCCCACCATAATTCCAAGAGTTTCTCCAAATTTTTATCCTGCCACCATGTGTTTTGGAACTCAAAGAACATCTTTAATTCACCATATTTTCTATTAATTTACAACTCTATTAGAAAGTGATCTAATAATTAGATGGACCAAATTCTAGCTTCCACAATTATTTTATTGTGAATCCATTTAGAATAAATGAGAAAAAAATCAAGTTTTTTAGCTATATTGGTGAATCTCAGGTGCCCATTTGTTCATGTAAATGTACCATTTGTGGTAGGGAAATTTATTAGTTCAAATATTTCAACAAAGCTCCTAAAATCTATCATATTTTGATTTAATTTATAGATGCCACCACTCTTTCCATAGATCTCAAAAATTGCATTAAAGTCACTACTAAGGATAAATTTGGAATGACTCTTGTCAACCATGAATTCTAGAATGACCCTCCTAACATCATCTTTTTTTAGGCTTTGATGGGACCATATACATAGGTCATAATGAACATTTTATTTAGTGACAAGTCATAGACCTAAGACGCTAGCCAATTTTGATGTGAACATAATACTTCAAGTAAAATATTATTTTATTTCTATAATATGCCAATAACACCAACCACACCAATAGAATCATTTGCAAAAAGAAATAAATGACTTGCATTCATCACCTGCTAACTTTGTTCTTTTAATAAGCAATAAAGTAGTAGTAAAAGTTTGGATTTGACACTTGACTAAGCGTCGTTTATCAAGGGCCTTAAGGTCCCTGACATTCCAGGTGTTGATCTTCATTTCCTCCTAAGGGATGGGCTTCCTCTATTGATACTTGAAACTTTTTCCTAATGCCTATAAAATTCTTCTCAAATTCCTTATGATCTCTTAGTTATTTTATAGATTTCCTTCCTCTGCATTTGTTTTTGTGACCTTATTTTAGCACACCCAATATTTTAGTAGTAGATTGAGAGATGGGCCTTTCATCTATTATGTATAATTCATCGTATCCTTATTCTTCTTCTGACTTTGATCTTGGGAAAAAAGTATTTCAGGGTTGGATATCAACCACATCATTGTTTTCCTTGTCCCTAATATAACTTGTGTCTACTTTTGTGGAGAAGGCCTCTAACATTCCAAGTTTTGATCTTCATTTCCTCCTAAGGGAGGGGATTCCTCCATTGGTACTTGAATTTTTTCCCCTAATGCCTATAAAATTCTTCTCAATTTCCTTATGATCTCTTAGTTGTTTTATAGAGTTCCTTCCTCTACATTTATTTTTGTGACCTGATTTTGACATACCCAACATTTTAGTAGTATATTTAGAAATGCACCTTTCATCTATTATGTCTAATTCATAACATCCTTGTTCTTCTTTAGACTATGATCCTAGGCACAAAGCATTTGAGGGTTGGATATCAACCACATCACTATTTTCCTTTTCCCTAATATAATTTTTGTCTACTTTTATGTTCTCCACATTAGGGTACAAGAAGATGTTTTTATCCATTGTTGTAATTTTAATAAACTCTTGGATCAATTTACCTTTTGTATTATCATTCATTTTATTAGTGGGACCTATCAAACAATTAGGGTTATCTCTTCTTTTCTAGACCATTTTTGTTTTTGTTTTCCAATTAATTGTCTTCCTTGTGGTCTCTTGAATGCCAATATAGAAATAAATAATAGTTCTCCTCAATTTCCATATCTTGGATCCATTCTTTTCCATTTACTAATAATGTGATGTGGAAAGGAATTCTTCTTACACTGACAATCATTAAACTAGCATATCACCTAAAATCACGCTCTAAGATGTTCATGTCGATTTCCATAATGGTTTCCAATGATCTTCCTATTTTCTCCGAACATTCACATGTCCAATACTCCATAGGTAAATTTCATAGTCTAAGCCATATAGGTTTTTCATTGGGTTGGAGAATCACAAAATCAAAATTTTGCTACCATAATTGCATATAGAAGGGGGATTTTCCCATATTCTATATATCACCTTCCAAAATCTTTTGGTTTTCCTCTAAATTGGCAAAGACCATCATAAAGAAGTTATTCAAAAGGAATTTCACTATGACTTCAGTTTTCCATTGATCTTTGATCTAGCGTTTGATAGATTCCCTATCTGGTTTTGGTCCAATGAATCTACAATTTGTGACAAGATTTTCCAAAATATTGACGTATGTTGGATTAGGTAAGGAAAGGTGAGTACTGAGAGGGGAGGGGTGAATCAGTACTATAAAAAACTTTTAAACTATTTGAAATTTCTACCTTAACCATTTACTAATTCCATAAATTTTGCATGCATCATATAAAATATATAAAACATAACTCATAACTCATAACACATTCATTTTGCTATCATAGAAATCCTTGTCAATGGATAAACACTGTGGTGGGGATGACACCCATAATACTTCACTACTGCAGTAAAAAGTTTTCTCAGTTAAAGATAAACTATTAGCTATTTCTAATAGCTTACCCTATTAAGAGTATTAACCCGGTTAAGAGTCTTAAGACCTGTTAAGTCTACCTTGCTAAATGATTTTATAATTCTAATCTAAGAATTGTACTTGGTTAAAGGATTTATAATATAAGATCTATTAGGATCTACTTGGTTAAGAGACTTTTTAATTATGATTACTCTTTAATCAATAACACAAACTTATCTATTAAACTTGCATCAATCATATGCATATCAGACTCTTTATGTTCACTAACTTATTACCTCATATTGTGTACTTCTTCACAATAACAATTTAGTATTCGGTAGATTCAATTCTGAATCACAATTTCTCTTTGCTCTTTACTGCTCTATACTTGGTGACTTCTCTGCTCATCACCTTCTATCTGCAATGTAGCTCCATACATGCAATCTCCTTCTCATTCACGCATGCATACTGATCTTCACATTTTGATCCATTTATATTCAATTCTAGAAATGGTGCTAGATGTTCTAGAATCATCTCTTCAAACGGTGCTAGCATTGGTTACTCCTCTAATTCATATATCATCCTTTATTCTCATTGGTATATCTCACCTTGTAATCATGCATAATCATCATGTTTGCATCTCCAATGTTCTGTCATACAATCTCCTCAAGATTTGTAAACCATTTTATGTTCAGTGTCTAGGTTCATTGTATCAAAAGATTCTCCTTGTGTCGGCTTGCTATACTCAGTAACACATTTTCCTTTTTCTCAGTAATAATTGAAATTACTAATTCCCTTATTTTGTTTTACCAATTAGCTTTTCATGGTTTATTGAATGACTTTGACAATCATTATGACTTCCTCATAACTAATGACAACAAAATAACTCTTAGGAGTATCAATCTCCCCCTTTGGCATTAGTTTTGTATCGTTAAAAAATTCAAAGTCATCAAAAAATTATCCTTGACCATATATTCATATTCCTTGGTAAACTTATTACTTATTACTCCCCCTAAAGTATTACTTCCTGAATCATATCTATTCATACATATATATATCCTCCTCTTTATTCATATACTACATTTATGTCCTTTACATATTTCTTTTTTGCATATTTCCCCCTTGTTAGGATTAAGTAATACTGAGAAGGGGGGTGAATCAGTATTACAAAACTTTGATTTCAACTTCAAACAATTATAAACAATCCAAAGTAATGCAAATATGAAAAGAACATATAAGCATAACACATTACTCATGACACCATGATTTGTTCTTGAGGAAACCCTGGCCAAAGGGAAAACCCCGGTGGGGATGATACCCACAAATATGTACTAAAATATAGTATCCCTGTTAGGAGATCTAGCCCTGCTAGGAGCTGATTGTTACATAGTACATTTCCTTGTTAGAGGAATACAAAACCCTGTTAGGAGTATACAAACCACTTGGTTAAAGGTGGTGAGAAAACTACTCTTATAATCAATATTGTCCCAAAAATAGTTCTCAAAAGGGGGGAACACTACAAGCACTTATCTTTCTTAGATAGTTCCAATTGTAGCTTGGCCTCTTTCTAATCTCACATCTAATCTTTGCTCTTATATTCACAAACTTACTCCATCATCATAAATCATTCCATACTTTGCTTTCACAAAACCAATCTATACTTATACAGAATTAGCCTTCTAGTCGGCCTCATAATTGACATATAAAACATAATAGAAACTTATGCAAATGATATACATGGATTTGACACTCTTATATTACCAAAGAGTCAGAAATATACTTTATTCACTTGTCTTAGCACATTACCATATCCATTATTCTTTCCTTAATCTTCGCAACTGTTCATGTACCCTGTTATACTATTTTACTGTCTCCACATACCTTCTAAACACTGTATCTCACAAATTTGGTATCCAAAACTCATGAAATCTTAACTAAAGCATGTGAATATCCCAAAATACCTCCAGTTAACTTCACAAGCCATAATTCCATGTATATCTCCATCGCTTTCCAAAATTGTGGTACTGTACCCTGTTATCCTAATTTTGGACTTAGTCATTTTTATGACTGTGACTCCAGTGGCAATCTCCACAACATGCGATCACTCCATCATAAGTGTTTCCATAAATGAAAACCCTTAAGTGATTCCTAGTACTCCAAAACATCACATGCCAACACCCCTTTTTTAACAAAAATGCCAAAATAGTAACTTACTCTTTATCAATGGAGGGATCTTGTCAAAAATAGTTTTGTACTTGTCATGAGCATCCTTCAGTTATGCCTTCCACGTATCCTTTAGTGTCTACACCACTATGATTTTTTCACTGATATCAACAATCAAACTTACCATACTATCCATAGCACTAACATCTAGTGTGTCGACTAAGTCTTTGGCCTTATGTACCTATTTTTTCAATGATTCAATATGTGGAATCAAAAAAGTTTGGAGTTCCAGTAGATTCATTCTGATCTGATTCTCCTCTTTTCTTAGCTTATATTGCACCCCCATTAAGTGCTTCATCCTTTCATAATATTCTTTGAAATAATAAGGCTCGGTGGAAAATTTTGATAAATGCTCGGTGAGCTCTTTTTCCACATTATCATCTTTCTCTTTGATATCCTTAGTGAAATTTGAAATTAAAAAAAATTGTTTAAATAATAAAAGAATATTTTTTTATCTCATTCTCCAAATCAATAACTAACTCAGAAAGATTTAACTTATCCAGTGCAATTGATTGAAGGAGTTCTTCAATCAAATTAGTCTCCATTTTCTTCTTGTGCACTTTCATCATATATTCTGATGTCTCAGTACCAGGCTGGTTTATTTGATTTACTAGTTCTCTTAAGTGACTATAAATGTCTCCTTTTTAATTTATGTTAGCCTCTGGTATAATTTCATTTAATATGTCTTTGACTTACTCCAAAATATCAGTCTTTAGCTTCTTGGCAATCAACTTGTCTTGCGCAGATTTTCTCTTCAACAGATCTCCAAACTCTGAGAGTTCCTTAGGACTCATGGTTGATATATCAAACTTGGGAATAACAATAGGTTGGATAACATCAACCTCTTTTTCATGCTTTCTCTTTTTGGTTTTTCCCTTCACTAAAGATGCCTTCTGTGCATCAGATTATGTACTAGTTGTGTCCTTAGTCTTCTCTTCTTTCTTCTTTTCTTCTTTCTTCTCCCATTTCTCTTCTGGCTTCCCTTCACCTATGTTCTTTTCTTTCTTTTTTTACTATTCCTTATGTTGTTCTATGGTCTCAGTAGGAGTTACTGATTCTTGATTTTGACCTTCTACAATTTCAGTCTATGTGGTTACCTTGGTATCCTTTGTTTCAGTTTCCTGTGTTGGCTCGGTGGGAGCATCAAATTCAATTGGAACATCATTGGTTATCTATAGGATTAATTCCTCAACCTTGGGAAAAATTGATACCTTCTCAATACTAGGATCTTTTTCCATTAGCCTTGCCTTAGCATATTCATCAATGTCCACTTCCTTTGTTTTTATGGCCTCGATTACCATGATGCCTTCATCAGCTTTTATTATTTCATCACGGTATGGGTTAGTTATATCCTCAATTATAACTTCATTTGTATTTTTTGTCAATTCAATTAGATCTGAATTTTCTACTTGATCTTTAACCTTTTCAATAGTCGATTGATCAATACAGAAGATCTTTCTCCATAGACAATCAGTGTCTTTTTGCACTTCCTCTAACTTACCAACCATTATGCTTAGTGCTTTTCTTTTTACTCATAATCTTTTTTATTATTCTAGTAGTGTGTCTTTGATTCCTCTATTTGTTAGGTCTAGGACAGTGATAGCTAAGGAACTCTCTCTTATTTCTTTCTCGGTTGTTAGAGCATACTTCCATCTAGCATCAATTTTCTGATATAGTTCATCTTCAATATTCGGTGCAAATTCCATTGGTTTTGTTCTAAATTTGTGTAAAGTGAAAATGACATCTTCTTCAATTTTATCTTTCTCTTCATCATTCCTCTTTTCATACTTTAGTTGTTTCAACACTAAATAACCTCCATATTTTTCAAGTGTCTTGAGTAATGCATTAAGACTTTTCACTTTAGGTACTTGACTTTGTACAACCTTGAATTGTGTTATGTCTTCAGACTCAGTGTCACTCTCTTGTTATAGCTTCAATTTCCTTGCAGGCCTTCTAGTAGCCTTATTCTCTCTGATGTAAGTTTTTGTCTCTACTGGTTCTACCTCTGCTTTCTTCTTTTCTCTCAATGTGGAGGTAGATTGTTGATGGTCTAACAGTAATTGTAGTGGGGGTATCTTTCTTCATTCTAGTATTCTTCCCCTTAGCCTCTGATGGTTCAACAACCTCTTCATTAGTAGCAATACCTAGATTCTTAGATAAAGTATTAATCATTATGTTGGTCTTTCTAATAGCCTTAGGTATCAAGATACCTATCCTTATTTTCTCTTTTACTTCTTCAAATGTACCATACCGAGTTGCACTTTTTTCAATTGGTTTCTCTAAAAGACCTTTAATCTGTATTGGTATAACATCAATATCTAGCTCATATGCCATGGGTGGCAGCCACATGGTTCTTGGTTCCATAGCTCTTATTATACATGTGTCAGTGTCAACTTCAAAACACAACTCATCCTTATACTTTTCCATAAACTAGGGTGGAATTCTAAATCTTTTATGCATCTTAATTTGAAATTTACTAAAATAGTCATTCATTACCACACCAAATTTATCTCCTATTCTTTGAATATAATCATTAATTTGATAGACAATCGGGTTGTCTACTTTCTAGACTACTTCGCTGACTGTAGGAAAGAAGTTCTGAAAATAGATGAAAATACATACCAGAAGTGGTTTGAACTTCAATGTATTGGACTTTGCTTTCCTAATAGCATTCATATTGTCATCCAATTTCTTCAACAATACCTCACACAAGTCTATCTTCATATCCTTCTTAACAATTTTGTTTGCAATATCAACAGCTCCACAGGGTACACTATCTACCTGAGATGACTGAAAGATTTGGTAGGATATTACATTGCTTTTGAATCTTAATTCAAGGTCATCAATAGTGGATAACTTCAAACCTCTATGATCCTATTTTTCTTTTGTAAGCTCACATAGATTATTCTTGTCAATTTGCTTATATGCCCTCTGACTATCATCAACCAAAAATCCTATGACTATGTGCAAAACATCTTTGGTGATCTTTGTTAGGATTAACAAGGTAGAAATAACAATTACATGCAAAATATAACCAATATCAGAAAACAATAAACCACATAGAAGAGAACACAAGACACAAAGATTTAACATGGTTCACCCAATCTGTGGGCTACATCCACCAACAATGAGTCCAATATTATTATTATCTAGTGATTACAACCTAATTACAATCTATAATCCCTTATAGCTCAATTTTGCCACAAGTGCTAAAATCATACATAATGAAAATCCCTAACCCTAAGCCATATTATACAATATTTTGCCGCTTTAGGGTTAGAATTAGTTACAACATGTCGGCCCAAAAATTACCAAAAAGTGTACAGTACTTTCTTGATCAGTCACCACAAGCCAATAATCTCCCACTTGGTGACTGATCAGTATCCACACTAAAAAAAAACCTCCCACTTGGAGACTGATCTTGTAGCAATACTGCTACCATATGAGGCTCCTACTGGATCAAACCACCCTGGACTCAATTGTTCCTTTATTCTGTTTAGTCTAGAAGACCAATTGAAGCTGAACATGAGTTTAACTTCTCCCTTGTTACTACCTTTGTAAACATATCTTCTGGATTATCATCTGTATGAATCTTTTCCAGCTTTAACTTCCCATCATCCAAAATTGACCGAATGAAATGGTACCGCAATTGTATGTGTTTTGTCTTTGAGTGCAAAGCAGAATTCTTCACAAGATGAATGGCACTTTGGCTATTTGTATGCAAAAAATTATCCATTTGTGGATGTCCCAATTCTTCCATGAAGAATTGAAGCCATATCATCTCCTTGGTTGCCTCTGTAGAAGCAACATACTCTGCCTTTATAGTGGATAAAGCAACCACCTTTTGTAGTCGAGAAATCCAACTCACTATTGTCCCACCAAGAGTAAATACATAACCTGTAGTACTCCACCGACTATCTATATCTCCTGCCAAATCTGAGTCAACATAGCCTTGTACAGTAGCAGTAGAACCCCCAAAGTGTAAACACTTATTGGATGTACCTCTCAAATATCTAAGAATCCATTTGATTGCATTTCAATGCTCAATATTATGGTTACTCATATATCAGCTAACGACTCCCACTGTGTGTGCAATAACTAGCCTAGTACATACCATAGAATACATTAAGCTCCCTATAGTTGAAGCATAAGGTACCTTAGACATTTTTACCTCTTCTTTTGATGTCTTAGGACACATCTCCTTAGTCAATTTTAAATGATCAGGCAAAGGTGTGCTGACAGCTTTGGCATTCTCCATAGAGAAACATTGCAACACCTTCTCAATATAATCAGCCTGAGATAGAGACAACTTCCTATTTTTCCTATCTCTACAAATTTTCATACCAAGGATTTATTTTGTTGCCCCCAAATCCTTCATAGCAAATGAATGTGCTAACTGTTGTTTTAACCCCTTAATGTGATCCAAGTTAGACCCAGCTACAAGCATATCATCAACATATAAACATAAAATAATGTAGTTGTCATCATCTAACCTCTTAAAATAAACACAATGGTCAGAATGACACCGACTGCATCCATGCTCATTCATAAAAGTGTCAAATTTAATATACCATTGTCAAGGTGCTTGCTGTATGAGTCAAAAGTGACCATACTTCTATGAATCATTACATGAAAGGTTGCTCAACAATGAGGCCTCACAAAGTGACTCATAGCTCTCTATGCATGGAGTTGCAAGGGGCTATGATGAATTTGCTCTCAGCTAGAGCTACAAACTTGTGACCTTGCTAGTCAACCATACAATGAGAGATTCACAATGAAGACAAGGGAAACAATGCCAATATCCCTAAATGGAATCAAGGTATGAAAATGCAATGCAAACTAATATGAATATGCAAGATTAATCTATCAAAATGAAAGTACAATGCAACTATGAAAGGAAATAGCAATGGATTACAAATCCCCTAATTAAGCTATGTGAGTTATTCTAAAGCTTGAAAGTGAAATCTAAACTATGAAAGCATAAACATGAACTACTATGCAAGAATGGAAACTAAATTATGAAGCAAATGAGGAACTCTAAGATGCAATGCAACAATGATCTCCAAAAAGCTCCAAAAGTCTTCAAGAATTCTTGCAGCATAAAGTTAGCATAAAACAAGTGTCCTAGAATGAGGGAGAGAGCTCTCCTTTTATAAGAAATGCAAAGGAATGGACCATGGAGATTAAGAGGCAAAAGTTTCAATCAACGGTGGAGCTTGAAAGAGGAGCAATCCATGTGCACAAGTATCCTCCAATAGGAAAATAGGAGTTGACTTTATGTCCATATGAGACAAAAAGTGCTTTTTCCCTTTTTTATAAAATAAGAATAGTGCTTTATTTGTGCAACTTAGGATAAGGTGGGGCTTTTTATTTAAATAAAAGGGGAGGAAATATTCCTTTTAAGTAAATAAAAGCTTAGGATAAAATGGTTAATCCAAGGATAAAAATCCAATATGATCGAAATTAAGATTTGATTAAGAAATTGATAATGTTGAAAATATTGATTATTGATAAAACTGATTCAGGGTTGATAAATCAAATAAATGGGGCCCAAAGTCTAGGCGACCATTTTTGGGTGCATACATTTGCCCCTCTTTGACTAATGTGTGATTGATTTGGGAACACATGTAGTCAAAAAATGAAGTTGAAATGTGAGATCGATCTGGGATCACAAAATAACTCAGATATGAGGTCAATTCGGGATCACATCCGGACAAAGCATAAACAAAGGCCTTTGAACATGAGGTCGATTCAGGATCACATTCAAAGTAAGAGATAAGAATCTCAAATTTGAGCAAAATCTCACAAAAGATGTCTGAATTAGGAAAATCAAGGAATCAGGGATGAGAATCCCATAAATACTGCCCCCTCGGAATCGAAATTCAAATCAGATGAAGAGGAACATCAAAATCAATAAGGTTGATCAAATCATAAGGAAATCATAATCGAAGGTAAAGGTCAATAGATTAACCATTAGGTAATGAAACATGCCCCAGTGATGAAGTAGAAGAATAGAAATAGAAGACTAGAAATAGAGCGAATGAAAGACTAGAAAATGGAGAGAAATGGAAAGGAAGAAATTCCATCAAAGATCAAAGAATTATGCCTCAAAAGGTCAGTCAACTACCCAGAAGAAGGAAAAAAAATTAAAATGCAATTTTGACTATCAAGATGACCTCGGATTTTGATTTCAAGTCCGAAAATAGATCCAAGACGTCGAAATTAGGTAGGGGTGCAGTTTTTGCGCAATTCTGAGGTGTTCTGAAAATTGGGTCAAAAAGTCAAAATGCTATAGGAATAGAAAAGGATGTGATATGAAAGACCAAAAATGAAAGATATGACCAAGAAGAATCAGAAAATGAGCACAATTGACCAACTAGTCCATAGATGATAAAAATGAGAGCTCTCTCCATATGCAAGATGCAAAAACTAAACTATGATGAACCTAAGAATGCAAGCTACTATGAAAGTGGTTGACTTGCAAGGTCACAATGCCTATAGACATCTAATTATCATCATTGAGCGTTATTGGTAGCGTTGTAAGATCATACAATGCACACTAGTATAACTATGTGGATATGAATATGATCTTTATCAGATAGAAATGTGGAAATCCCACCTAGGCATCAAAGACATGGAGGTCAAGATGACTAATGCAGTGAGATTACCTAAGTTTGATATGGCGAGATTATGCTTGTATCAAGACACATGAAAGTCAGGATAACTAGAAGCATGCACTCACACAAAACAGTCAAGGATAATACCTTGTCAATCCATAGTGTCAAGTAGGACCAGCATAAATGCTCATGACAGTTAGGATCAACAAACTATACCCATAAACAGATAAAGAAATAAAACATGTTCTCATACCCTCAGTCTTCTAGCTATGCATCATTGAAAACTTCTCAAGGAGAGACCACTCATCAAAGAAATCCTCATAGACAGCACACAAAGAAAAATAAAGTCAACATATCTCAACAAGTTAATTGTTTAAGTGCGTGTATGTTGGTCATAGAGTCAGACTCTGATCATTACATCTGCAAATGAGAAATATCACATCAAACTTAGACTATTGGGTAAGACATCTGATAAGTGTTAAGAAACACTCGACGCAAGGGTAGTGTTGAAAAACACTGTTTGGGGTGGTGTTGAAAAACACCTGTTGTGAAATTCCCCAAGAGACACACACACCTAAAAGACCAATGCGAACAGGTATGCCCCCTAGACAAAGACAAAGACCAATTCTAGACCAAGTCAAATAAGGTCAAGACATGATGGAGAAAGGCTAAGTGTCGAGGACGCATGCTAAAAGACAAGGGTGCAAAGGCCTCAAGTAGCACCTGTTTCCAGGTTTTCACCACTTGGAATCTTTTTTTATTTTTTTATTTTTTTATTTTTTTGTATTTTTTGCTACCAAGGCGCCTGTTTGTAGGTTTTCACCAAGGCACTTTTTCTATTTTTTTTTTAATTTTTTTAATTTTTTAATTTTTTTGTATTTTTTCAGGACTTTTTGTACTTTTTAGGATTTTTTCAACATCATATATCAATTTTTTTGGTATTTTTTCAGGATCAATAAAATATGTACAAAGGATGCCCCTAGACAAAAATGGGCATCAAGGATAGTTCTTTAGGTGCAAAATGTTGATGGGCTCAGGGAGCTGTTCTCCATCTTCATTCGATAGTAAATATGCACCTGTACCAAAAGCTATTATAATAATGTATGGTCCAAGCCAATTAGGTTCAAACTTGCCCTTTTGTTCTTTGTTCTGTTGATTCTTAGGGTTCTCTCTCAAAACAAGATCACCTATCTAAAATTCCCTAGGGCGAACCTTCTTGTTGAATGCTTTGGACATACGCTTCTGATATACTCTCATGTGATCAAAGGAAGCCTTACGCTTCTCATCTAGAAGTTCTAGTTCTTGTAACCTCATGGCGTGGTAATCCTCATCTATAATCAAACCTTTGAGAGAGATTCTAAGTGAAGGTATCTCTACTTCTAAAGGCAACACTACTTCAGTGCCATAGGTAAGAGCAAAAGGAGTAGCTCCTGTAGGTGTACGAATGCTAGTTCTATAGGCCCATAGTGCCAGATTGATTTGTAAGTGCCAATCCCTACCATTCTTGTGTACTGTTCTATGGAGGATTTTAAGAATGGTTTTATTAGAGGCTTCTACCTGTCCATTTCCCTATGGAAAATAGATAGAGGACCAATGCTGTTTGATTTTAAACTTCTTGCATAAATGCTTTAGGTCCTTGTTCTTGAATTGACCTCCATTATCAGTAATAATCTCAGAAGGCACTCCAAATCGGTAAATGATATGATTCAAAATAAATAGGGAAACTATTTTGCCTGAGGCAATAGAAAGAGGGACTGCCTCTACCCATTTCGTGAAATAATCAGTAGCTGTGATGATAAACTTATGTCCACCTGATGAGTTGGGGTGAATTTTCCCAACAAGGTCAAAGGCCCAGTGCTGAAATGGCCAATGAGAAATGGAAGGAATTAGCTCCCTTCCTAGAGCATGAATCAGGTTTCCATGTTTTTGACATTTCTCACAAGACTTAGAGAAAGCTACTGCATCTATCTACATTGTGGGCCAGTAATACCCCGCCCTAAGCAACCTTCGGGCCATGGAAAGACCATTAGAGTGTCCACCAAAAATGCCCTCGTGGATGTCTGCTAACGCTTGGTTGGATTCCTCCTTTTCCAAGCACCTAAGAAGTGTCCCATCTAAACCCCTCCTATACAAATCACCAGAGATAAGGGTGTGGCGAGAGGCGTTACGGATGAGGTTTCAGCATTCAGAATGGTTGAAAGTGTCAGGGATGATGCCATTGTGTAGATATGAATAGATAGCACCATAGCGGGAAGACTCGTGTGACAAGGGTACAAATGACATTGCTTTCAGATGAGTCAAATATGGGATGGTGTAGCTCTTCCACCAGGAATTCGAATCTTGATTCATGTTGTTCCGACTGAAGGAGTGAAGCTAATGTGGCCATAGCATCTGCATCTTTGTTCTCTATCCTAGGGATCTGTTGAAATGTCACAAATGTAAAGTAATGTCTCAATGATTCAACCATCTTTTTGTAAGGTACTAATTTATCATCCTTGGTTTGATACTCCTCATTGACTTGGTTGATAATTAACTATGAATCCCCAAAGACATGTAATTCTATTATGTTCCATTCTATAGTCATTTTCAATCCATTGGTCAAAGCTTCATATTCAGCAATATTATTTGTACATGGGAATAAAAGTTTGTAAGACTTTGGAATGTTGTACCCATGTGGAGAGACAAATAATACTCCAGCGCCTGATCCATTTTGCATGTGGGAACCATCAAAGAACATCTTCCAAGTGCGGGTAGTCATATACAATATGTGTTCATATGGGAATTCTACCTGAATAGGCATACTATCCTTAACTGGGAATTCAGCTAATTGGTCAGCAATAGCTTGCCCTTTTATGGCCTTTCTTTCAATGTACTCTATATCAAATTTAGATAAAACCATCATCCACTTAGCAAGCCTACCTGTGAGGGCAGCCTTACTAAGTAAGTACTTAAGAGGATCAATTTTTGCAACCAAATGTATAGTATGAGCAAGCATATAGTGTCGCAACTTTTGGGAAGCAAACACTACTGCCAGACAAGACTTTTCAATGCTCTTATAATTGATCTCATAAGATACTAGAGTACGACTAATGTAGTAAATGGCCCTTTCTTTCCCATTATCATCTAATTGAGCCAACAAAGCCCCCAAGGAAGACTTTGTTGCTGAAATGTATAAAATCAATGGTTTCCCAGGAATTGGCGGCATCAAAATTGGAGGATTAGCCAAATAATGTTTTATTTGATCAAGGCTCTTTTGGCAATCCTCATTCCAAGCACATGTGGCTCCCTTATGCAATGTTTTATTGAATGGTTGTGCTCTATCTGCAAGCTATGAAATAAACCTCCTTCTGGATTGGAGTCGTCCCTGAAGACTTCTCATCTGACTAACATTTCTTGGAGGTGGCATATCTAATATAGCTTGGACTTTTTCAGGATCAACCTCTATTCCTTTTGCTGAAATTATGAATCCTATGAGTTTACCTGAGGCAACTCCAAATGCACACTTTTTTGGATTCAATCTAAGCTGAAACCGTGCCATGCGATCTAGAATTACTTCCAAATCGTCGAGGTGTGTGTCCCATTTTCTAGATTTAGCCAAGGTATCATCCACATAATCTTCCATGTTCTTATGCATCATGTCATGAAAAATTGTGGTCATAGCTCGCTGGTATGTTGCTCCTGCATTCTTTAGGCCAAATGGAATGACGTTCCAACAATAGGTTCCCCATGCACATGTGAAGGCTGTTTTCTCTTGATCTTTGGGAGCTATTTTTATTTGGTTATATCCAGAAAAGCCATCCATTAAAGAGTATATCTCATAGCTCGCGGTCATATCCACTATCATGTCTATGTTAGGGAGTGGAAAGTCATCCTTTGGGCACACTTTGTTAAGGTCTCTAAATTCTGTGCATACACGAATGGATCCATCATGCTTTGAAACTAGAACGATGTTTGAGATCCACTCGGCATAATCGATAGCTCTAATAAATCCTGCACTGAGGAGTTTTTCTAATTCAGCCTTAACAAGGAGAGCTATGTGAGGATGCATTTTCCTCAACTTTTGTTTAACCGGTTTTATTCCTGGAGCTATAGATAGATGATGCATAATAAGATTAGTGTCCAGTCCTGGCATATCTGAATATGTCCAAGCAAAGTTGATTTTCTTCTTTTGCAAAAACTTTGTATATGCTTCTTTTCCTTCAGCTGATAGAGACTGAGCTAGGTGCACTATTTGGGGAGCCTCTTCTGTATTCACATTCACTGGTTGCGTAGGCTCAATGAGAATTGATGATCTATCTTGGAAGTAACTTGGCAAGTTATTAAGTACCCCATCCTTAGGTGCCTCAAAGAGGTTTTCACCCTTGGATACGTCTTTTCTTTTTACTATTTTTGGTTCTGACACCGCCACAAAGTGGTTTTCGCCATCAGACCTATTTTTATTTTTATTTTTTTCTTTTATTTTTAGACTGAGGTACTTAATATCAAGCTCTGTCACACTTGTTGTTGGTTCACTGGTGGAAGAGACTACAAGTTCAAGAGCATTCAGATAGCAGACAATTTCGTAGTCATTCTGAAAAGTGAGGAGTTTAGGCTCTTGATGTTGCTGAGACCAGTCAATTAGGTCGTAGTAAACAAGGGGTAAGTCAATGACTGGTTCAACATTGTTTATATGGAAGGTGTTATCTCTAGTGACCATACAATTGGGATTCATCAAGTCTCCTTCTAAGATACCCGAATCAGGATTTGTCCTACCAAACAAAGCGTCGTCCACTAAGGCAATTCAAGGAGTCCAATCCTCTAGTCCTACACTAGGCTCGTTGGTCACATCGGGTTGAGTACTATAAGTATGGACAACATCCATGTCCAAATCAACTGTTGCATCTAAAAGTGAGTCCCATTTGAACTCATGTGAGTCTATCTCTGAATCATTATTTGGGCCTTGTGATGTACTAGCATTGTTACTATCCGTCGCAGCTAGGATAGGAGTACTATCAGTTGTCAAATCTTTTGAATCTCCCCAAAGGAGATTTGTTGAAGGCACCTAATCATCAAACATTTCTTGTTGATTGGAAAGATTAGGTGTGTAGTTTGAGTCATTGTCACTGTCTGTCGCAGCTGAGATAGGGACACTTTTTTGTTTCTTATTTTCAAAACCTAAGCCAACTGTTGACTTATTCCTTCATCCAAAAAGGGCATGGTTAAGAGGTTCAACCTTAGCATCCAACCTATGACTAAGGGGACCATGTCCTAGATAACCCATATTCTTGACCAATGTATACCCTCTCCCATAAGCTCTAGGGGAAGGTGCAAAATTCTCATTATGTAGGTATTTCTCTTCTTAGTAAATCTAGTCCCTAACAGCAACCTCTTCTTTTTCTTCTTGAATCAGAACAGAGGATTCCAAAAACTTATCAAACAATGTCATGGCCGAAGACGAGGGCTTCATTTCTTGAGAAGGTTGGCCATAAGACCTAGGGGAAATTAGCAATTTTGTGAATGAATCCAATTTGTAATCCCCCATACCAAGATCTATGGTCTTGAATTTATTCTTGCATTGTTCAAATGTAGTATCAAAAGTGTTGGCCTCCTTATTCAAAGGAATGTGAGACCCTGCTGAAATTGTGTTGACTGACAGTGTGCTGTCCCCAGGTATGCAGACTTCTATTCCATTGTAAGGGAACTTTACACACTGATGATAAGTAGATGGGACCGCTTACATCTCATGTATCCATGGTCTACCTAACAAAATATTGTAAGCCAAAGGACTGACATCAACAATTTGAAACAAAATATCTTTCTCTACAGGACCAATTCAGATAGGAAGAACAGCCAATCCTTTAGAACTACGTTCTGCTTCATCATAAGCCTTGATAGTTATCTTCTTCCTTGTATCAATGACTTCTTCTGAATAACCCAAGGCCTTCAATAAGCTCAAAGAACAAATATTAAGCCCAGCACCCCCATCTATCAACACGCACCTGACACGGGTCTTGTGGATCATAACCTCTATAGGAAGGGCCAAATTGTGTAGGTGGCTTAATGACTTGTCATCTTCTTCCGAGAATGTAAGGTAGTGAGGGCTAGCCAAGTGGTTGACCATATTCTGGAATTGATCTATATCTATATCATTAGGGACATTAGCTGCTTGCAAGGCATCCTCAAGGACACGCTTATGCCTGGGGGACAATTCCAAAAGCTCAAAAATAGATATCTGTGCTGGTGTGCATTGTAATTGATCAATAAGGTTATAGTTCGAATTAGGACCAATGACAAATTTAGGGAGAGCACCTTTTGACATGGGCTGCTTAGATTTACTAGAGCTAGGACCTCTAATAACAATGGGAGCTTGAGACTGGCTCCTGGTGACAGCATTGAGGGGTTCAGACATCCTTCGTGAGTGAGGACCTCTTAGTACCACAATGGGTCCTTCATCAGGTATAGGATTTGAATCATCATCATATCTATAAGAGTCTTTCCCTCTCATCATGTTGACATTATCATCAGCAACTTCGAGCATGTTAATAATATTCTCCGCATTTGTGTTGGTGTAGTTAATAGCAGCCTTGCCATTCTTATTGCTAGAATTCTCTCCTTTCTCATATTTGGGCAAGGGTTCTTTAAAAGATTTATGATCTGCATTAGTGGTTAAACCATCAACTTGTAATCGTCCACTTTCAATGAGATCTTGGACAAGATGTTTAAGTTTAAAACAATTTTCTATATTATGTCCAATTCCATTGTGAAAGACACAAAAGGCCTTCTCATCCCACCAATGAGGCTTAGGATCTGGTATGTGGTGCTTTGCAGGATCTTGGGGGTGTGCCAAATTATGAGCAATTAACGTCTTGAAAATGTCTGCATAGGAGTCCCCAAGTTTGGTAAATTGCCTCTTTTTTGTTTTAGGTCTCGCTTGATACTTGGGTTTATTCTCTTGTTGTGTTGAAGATGTTTGTAGCTTCATGGCTTAGACTGCATTAGAGAGATTAAGAACTTCATTCTTAGGTTGAGATGAGTCAACAACTCCATCATTGACCACTTGCTTATTCTTGTTCCAATAAGGGTTCTTTTTGTCCTTATTACCATTATTGTTGTTGTTTTGGCCATTGTTGTTATTAGTTGGTTTAGCCAAAATTCCTTGTTCTTTTAGGACATCCTCTATGTGACATGCCACCTCTACCATGGTATCAAAAGAATTAAATGGGATCTTCCTAACTTCATACCTTAGCTCTGGTATTAAATTACTCACAATGATGTCTATTCTTTCTTCCTCAGGAATTGTCCTAGGATACTTTGAGCATAACCGTCTCCATCTTTGCAAGAAGGTGACAAAAGGTTCTCCTTGATTTTGTTTGAGTTTGCACAAATCAAGCATTGTGACTGACCTAGATAGATTATAAGCAAAATGTTGGACAAATCTTTGGACAAGTTCTTTAAATGTCTTCACTGGAGGAGTAAGGTTGGTGAGCCACTCCATAGCTTGGCCTTTTAGACTCCTTGGGAATAATCTTATTAAATAGGAGTCTTCATGATGAAAAGCAAAGCTTATTATATAAAATTGTCTAACATGGTCATGAGGATCACCAATGCCATCATATTTGTCATAAGTTGGGAACTCAACCTTCTTAGGAAATTCAATCATCACCACACTTTTGTCTATAGGGTTGGGACATATGGAGTCCAAATTAAATGTGCTCTTAGGAGCCCGCATCCTTTCTATATCCTTTTGCATTTTCATGATCACCTCATTGGTTGAAGGGTTCTATTTTTTAATCTTTTGGTGGACATCAAAATTATATGGGACCTTAGCACCTTTGTTGATGAGACTTTCTAGGAATTGGTCCTTGTTTTGTTCCACATATCTATCCACATATGCTTGAAAAGTTGGTTCTTGTTGCATAGTCATAAAATCCATTTTATCAAAAATGGCATAACTTCCTTCATGTCGTGAACCATGATGTGCTCATTGGGAGGGTTGTTTTGAAAGTCTATGAGGTGACCGTCTCCTATGGTGATCATATCTTGAAGTCCTTCTTCCTCTAGGACTTGGGGACCTTGAGGGCATCCTTGACCTTCTTCTAGGACTTGGTGAAGGGGTAGATGGGGGTGAGTTGGTCCCACTATTGGTACCCCTCCCATTAAATTGATTTTGGAGTTGTTGTGCATAGAGCGTATCTTCTTCTTCTTGGGTGACTCTTTTTCTTATGTCCAATAATGCACGTTCCTCTTCCTCTAGTTGTCTAAATTTCTCCTTTTTGGTGGCTTGTTCATCTAGATAGGCTTGCTTCTCCCTTTCAATGCTTTTCAATCTCATATTTGCATATCGAGAGGTATCTTTAAGTGGAGAAGATTGTCTTGAATGCCTTATTGCGTTGGCTGCGTTGATGTGATGGTCACTAGATTCATTATTTTGGTCCTTGTGTTGTGACCCTGAATCTGAGTGAGTTTGCCTATAATATCTCTCAGCTCGTTGATGAGCATCAAAATACCTTGTGTTGTTGGGGGGTGACCCGGGTGGACTAGCATGAGAAGAACCATCATACACTCTAGTATTCCCATGTCGTTGAAAAATATCCTCAAGAGTTTGATTCATGGCTTCTCTTTATTGTTGAGTGAAAGTGTAACTCATGTCCATACTTGATGAAAGTGGTGCTAAAGAGGTGCTCACTTCACTAGGATTACCTTTTGGATTAAAAAAAACCTTAGATTCACTTTTAGGAGATTGATCAAAAAGGAGTTCTTTTCCCTTGTGCTGTTGACGAGTCTTAACTGGTGGTAACTGGCTAAAGGTAACAGGGGGTCATTTCCCTTGGTACCTCATTGTAACTGACATGAAAGAAAGAGATTCTTGATGATGGGTCAATCTCTCAAAGTGTCAATTCCAACCTAGGATAATTGAGATTCTCTATTGTCCAAAGAGAAGATGAAAAGATAGAAAAATAAAAGGCGTCACCAACACTGTCAAAGAGGTGCTTCAAATCAAAGGGTGAATACCCTTGCACTTTTGAATCAGGAGGTTGGACTTAGCCAAAATTGAAATTGAAATTGAGATATACGAAAAATGATTTGAACAATAGTAGGATCAGAATTCTCCAAGGGTGTAATCAACAAGCTTAAAGATAAACTTTTCACTAATAATAGCTTTCTAACTTGGCAAATTATTTTCAAGGTAACCTTATAAATCAATTGAAATGATCCCTAGAAGGCTAAAATCAGAAATTTGCAGTTGAAACAGGTCTCTAACAGTGAGGTCAGATAACCTACTCAAAGGCCAAGTCGTAGTACAAGCAACTCAATGACTGAAACTAAGAATACTGCTGAAAATATCCATGCGACAGACTCCAGGCAAACCAGGTGATATACCTAAGATCGGGCAATACTTCGCACGATTGCAGGTGATAGACCTCAAAACTAACAGGCGATAGACCTAATGACTGTTAGGCAATATAGTTCTAGGCGAACTATTGCGCGATATTTCTCTCTTAAGCAGGCGATGCTGATGCAGTTTTTGACCAAATGTGTGCAAAATTTTGAGTTTTTTAAGGTCTAATTTTGGATTCTCTGAATGTTAGGGTGAAAATGTATGATTTCAATCACAAATTTAACAACATTTGGATAGGTTTGCAAACAGTAGGGGATCAAACATATCTTCAAACACTTAAAACAAGGGCAAAAGCAACCTTGCCAAGACAAACACTTGTGATATCAAAAATAAAATTGCACCTTATGAATGCTACCGATTGTTTGTATGTTGAGAACATTTACACTGGTTTAGCACATTCGAGAACACTTCAAGCAATATCTACCTACAAGACAAGGCTCATTACTCATCAACTTAGCCCACAACTTGATGCCCCCTTGCCTCACACCAAGTGGTTGCCCACAAGAGATATTAGCTTTGTCATGGAAGTGTCAAACAACACAACCAAAGGGGCACATATGGTGAGTATCTTGGGGTGATCCGGGTTAGTCCACTTGGATCAATCCTTGCACTAAGAAGATAGGCGGCTAAAATAGGTGGCCTCTAACTTATGGTTCTTAGTAAGGGCTTCTGTTCATAACACCCCTCTTGCTCCTCATAGAGGACTCGGACCTCGCGGCCTCAAGAGTACCTTAAGCATTCTTGCTCGATGCTTTCCCCATGGTCGCAATCCCATGAGCTACTCACATCAAGCGAAGACAAGTGTTATGTCTACCAAGGTTTTGTGTCCTTGATAGCCTTGAGATTATAGTGAGTTAGAATAGCTGGCAAAAGACTTGTCCCCACTCGGGTCATTCCTCTTGATTGCTCAAGACTAGGCCTGCTAAAAGATCCTAAACTAAACACAAAGAGTGGATGATTTTTGAGGTTCAAGGTTTTTGGTTCACCACAAGGGTGAAGAGCATACTCCCCTATCTCAAAAACTTCTCCCAAGGAAAGATTCAATTACCCCCTTGCTTTCAAAATCCCAAGATGGGTCAAGATTTCTGTTTCACCACAAGGGTGAAGAGCATACTCTCCTACCACCTCAAAATTCCTACAACAAGGTATTAAGTGCCTATGAAATGAAACAACTAGTATATGCCGCACTCAATAAAGAAAACAATTAAACAAGCACTTGATTTGGTTTTTATGCTTAGGGCAGCCCTACAAAAACCATTAGTAGCCCTCTTTGACATGCAATGTATCAATTTCCTTCAAGCAAGAGCACCTATAAAACAACTTGTTAAACCAACAAGGGTTAGAAAAACCAAAATCTAACAATGGTTAGCACATGAAAAATTAGATAATCTGCAAAAGTAACTGATCAAATGACAAAATCTGAAAATAAAACCATCATGGTTGGATTAGGCTCGAAAAGACCTTTCCAACGATATATCACACTTAAACTTTTGATACCATTTGTGAAAATTTCTCAAAAATGGGTGCCCATTTTCCAGAGTGGCACGGATTTGAAAACGCTAAAATTTAAAAAAAAAATTAAAAAACCAAAAACAGCAAGCAAACTGATGAATTTGGAATTCTGGTCTCTATCTGTCGCAAAATTTCACGCGAGACAGTACAGAGGTCACGTGAGAAAGTACAGAAGCTCGTGTGAGATAGAACATAGGCCCGCGTGAGGAAGCACAGAAGCTCGCATGAGACAGAACCTAGGCCCGCGCGAGGAAACACAGAAGCTCGCGTGAGATAGAACGCAGCCTGCGCGAGGAACTACAGAAGCTCACGCAAGATAAAATGCAAGCCCGCATGAGGAAGTACAGAAGCTCGCGCGAGACTCTATAACAGTGATGCACGGAAGTACGGACAACGCATGAAAATCACAAAAAAATTGAGAACAACTGAAACATGCAGCAGAAATGCAAGAAAATAAGGACAAAACAGAGCTATCTCGCCCCACGGTGGGCGCCAAAAATGTATGAGTCAAAAGTGACCATACATCCCTACTTCTTACAATTTTATGATTTTCAAAATCCCAAAGCCTATAACCAAATTCATCAATGTGATATCCAAAAAATACACATTTCTTTGACTTAGCTTCCAGCTTGGTTCTATTTTCAGAATCTATAAGTGCAAAAACTTTACAAACGAAGGTTTTGAGAAAAGAATAACTCACCTTCTTACCACTCCATGTTTCCTCTGGAATACCACAATCCAAAAGAGTAGAGGGGCCTCTATTGATTAAATAAATAGTAGTGTTCACAACCTCTGCCCACATGTTTTTGGGCAGCCTAGCATGCAACCTCATACTCCTTGCATGCTCCATTATTGTCATGTTCATGCGTTCAGCCACTCCATTTTCTTGTGGAGTCCTTGGTACAGTTTTCTGCCTACGAATACCATTAGAGGAACAATAATCTTCAAATTATGTGCTACAATACTCACCACCATTATCAAATCTGAGACATTTCAACCTTTTACCAGTCTCATTCTCAACCAAGCATTTCCATTTCTTAAAAGTTTGAAATACATCAGATTTCTATCTAAGGAAATAAATCCATACTTTTCTTGTTGCATCATCTATAAATGTAACATAATATAGAGAACCACCAAGGGAAGATACTTGAGCTAGTCCCTGTACATCTGTATGCACAAGCTTTAATCTCTCATTTTTCTTTTCCTTCCCACTCTTCACAAACTAACTCTCTTTTGTTTTCCATACACACAACTCTCACATAAATCCATATTGACACATTTCAGACCAGGTAAAACTTTCTTTGAATGAAGTAATTTCATACATTTTTCACTCATATGCTCGAGTCTATTGTGCCACAGTGTTGTGTCAGAATCCACAACAACGGTTTGATGTTCTTCCTACTCAACTGCAGCCACTGTTCCTGAACATTCATTATCTTCTAAAATAATTAAAGTAGAAGGAACAGTGTGACCTATACAAAGATATAAGGTGCCTACTTTCATACCTTTTTCTACTACTAAGGAACCTTTTGAAACCTTCCAATTTCTATCATTAAAAGTAACTGTGTAACCCTCATCACCTAGTTGCCTTGCTAAAATTAAATTCCTACTCAGCCTTGGAACATGTCTTACCTCTTGTAGTAGCCAATGATTCCCATTCTGCAACTTAATCTTAATTTTTCCCTTTCCAACTATTTGAAAAGGTTCATTATCTCCCAAATAAACTAGCCCAAAATCCCCTTGGACATAATCAAGAAAGTAACCTCTATGGGGTGTAGCATGAAATGAAGCCCCAGAATCTAAAACCCATGAATCATCAATACTTTCTAAAGAAATAATCAAAGCATCCTCTTCAGATTTATTACTTACCACATTTACCTCCTTGTTACCTTCTTGTTTGTCTCCTTCTTTATTCTTCTGAGACCATCAATCTTTCTTCTTGTGACCTGGTTTTCCATAGTACTAGTAATCATTTGGCCCTTTGGATTCAGAGCTCTTTCCCTTTTATTTTCCTCTTGATTTCCCACGATTTCCAAAGTTGTTTCCTCTCTCATTGGTTCTACCCCTGCTTTGTGCGTTTAAGACACTACCTGATGTGGATCCACCTGAGCTTTTCCTACGAATTTCCTCACTCAGAATAACACCAATAACATCATCATATTTTAGGGTATTAGAACCAAAAATAGAATTACTAACAGCCATTACTAAGCCATTCCAACTTTCAGGCAAAGAACACTGTTAACTCTAGAATTTGCACCCTAAAACTAAGCACCTAAACACTTAGAAATTATGGAGAACATGGGGACAATCACAAGTTTGTGGGTAAACTATATAAGTGATTGAACCTCCAGATTCTAGGCTAGTTCCTATTTGATGTTATGTGATGCTCCACCTAAACTATTGAAAACTGTAAACTCATGAGGAAAAGGGATAGGAAGTACAAAATGAAGATTATCTAAACCTAAAAGGTGATGCACCAAATCAAGATAAAGGATTTGATACTTTAAAAACACAATGATGGGAAATACAATCAACTATAAGATACAACCTTTGATGAAAATCTCTGCATAAAAGTGTTTCAGAAGAAGGCTTTAATGAATAATATCAAAAAGATAGAAACCACAATCAATATTATTCCATTAAGTTGCACAATGTATGACCTATGCATAACAATTTTACTAACTCAAATAGGTGCAGAAATGAGACATAAATTTAAAGGTTTTTTAGAAAAACATAGGAAATAAACATCAATCACCAATCTTGCACACTGAAAATGAGTCCCAAAGTAGATCAAGCTAGCTGTATTATGCCTTCAAAGGCCAAAGAGCATCAACTCCAAAGATACAATCCAGAAAATGAGCATACAAAGGACAATGAAATGTCACAATAGCCTTCTCTCTCTCCAAAACTGAACCCTCAAACTAAAAGAAGAGATCCAATATATAGGAAAAACCCTCACCTAAAACCCTTATAAAGAAAGGGTCGGATGTGAGAGAAACCCCTCCCAAAAAGGACTCAAAACTTCCACCTAAGAAGTCCAGATAGTCAAAAAGACCTATTTGTCCAAGGACTAATAGTGACTACTTCAGCCTAGCCATAACAACCCCTAAAAAGACTCCAAATGGCTCATAAAAGAGTCCAGTTTTCTAAAAAACACAAACACCAAGTCAGAATGCCAGTTCTATCTCATCCACCTAATTATAATTTGACTTTTCAACCCCCTTTCCTCTCAAATCCGAAAATGGATTTATATCTTTGAACTAAATTTGCATAATTTAATAACAATTAATTGATTTATAATGATATCAATTAATTGCTATTAATTACAATATTTGCAAAAAACTAAAATAAAATTAAACTCATTTATAAAAGATTAAATAATATAGTAATTTATTACTTAGCTAAAGTAATATATCACTATACTATTTAATTTTAATAAAAATCAATGAGTTAATTTTAATCAATATACATCTCATGAAAGAAAATGAACCCGATACATAAGTCTATTATCGGATTTCAAAGGGATTACAAAATAGTCCAATGTGAAATACTTAACCTAAAAACAAAGACTTGTCTTTCATTTGCATTCGAAACTTTTAGAGAAAATATACGACAGCTGAGAAGAGTTTTTGAAACCCTAAGGAAATGTGGAGAATGATGGAAAAATTACTGCTCTGGCTGCCACTATTGTTGTTGAAACCAAGTCTTTAGCCACAAATCAGGAAGAAAATGCTACATCTGTTAGAGCTTGAGATTCCATCTGTAGTTGAACTCATGTTTTATGGAAGACTTTTACTTACAAAACTGCCATTTGTTGCTGGGAAGAGGTAATATCAATCAATGCCTCCCTTTGCTTGTTCCTTGATGTATTTCTCTAGAATTTTAGTGTAGCATTTGTGTCTTCTCTGTTATTTTCAGAACCATGCATTTCTGGTGTATTTCTCTTGACTATTTCTTATTCAGTAAAAAGTCATGGCTCTTCATTTTGTAGAAACATTTATGTACCATACTTGCTAGCTTCCTCTTCTAGATATATTTTCCTCTGTTACTTTGGAAGAGTTTTACTACTACGTATAACAAGAGAAATCTAGGTTCATACAAAGGGAAACCTTGAAAGTCTGAGCTAAAAATGCCATGTTGTTTTTTTAAAGAGAAATAACTAATATCTCTGTCACTTTTATGTTTCTCTGTTGTTTTAGAAAAAGATTTGTTGTTGATCATGACTTTATTTGAAAACCTGAATCTGGGTATGACAGAAAATGCCATGTGGTTGTTAAAACTTATGTTTACCTTTTCCCTTTCTTCTCAACCTTCTTTCCTTCATGGCCTTGCTTGTTATTACATCTCCTCACTCTGAATATATACTTGCTAAAAATCATGGCCTGTAAGTGATTACCCATGTATTTTGATGAAACCTGTGCCTCCTCGAACTTGAACTGGACTCGAGCTCCTTCTTTCTAAGATTTTTCTATGACTGCATTTTTCTTAATAACTTCATAAGCACAAGCCTCCAGTATACCATTATGATGCTTTGAAAACACTTGCTGGGTCTGAAAAGAGACTGATCACTGTTTCTGTACCTTTCAAAAAAAAATCTGAAAATCATGACTTGCATTTTTTATAACATCTACAAACTTTATCCTCAAATGCACACCTTCCTGTTATCTTCTAGAACAAAATGACCCTTCCTTTTCTAGTTCTCACCTCAAAATTTATTTTTCCTTTCCACAAATTTTAATAGTTTTAAACTGATTTCTCATGGCACATTTCATGTGCTATGCATATCTTTGGCAAACTATATTCAGAATCACTTGCTGCTAAAATGCTTTGACACCATCATACAAAACTCTTATTCTAGAAATAACCATTGTTGAAGAATCTCTCCACCTTTCTGCTTAGTGTAAAAGAACACCAATTTAATGCTTCTTTTGTTGTTGTATCCTGTGCTTGCACATTGTTGTCACATTCTCTGTCCTATTAATGAAATTTGTTTACAAGGTTCAAGCACGTGCTCATGACACCTATAAACAAACCTCTATCCTCTTGAAGTTAATAACATAAATCTTCTCAGCATAACAACACTTTGAAAAGCTTACTGCATCTTTTAAAATCTCTTGACCGTGACAACTACTAGTTTGTTTAGATCAATGTACCATTCTGAAAGTGGACATCATTTATTGTTTCCTTGCCTCATGCTACTGAAACTTACTTGTTTTCATCTATCCTTCTCTGTCATTCTCTACCTATCTTTACAAGGCTGCTTTGAATATGTTCTAAAGCTGATAATTTATCCAGAAACAAAAAGCTTCAATTTCGACTTAATGCTGCAAATATCTTAATGAAACTTATTAATGTAAATTAGTTTCATTGAGATTTTTGCAGCATTAAGTATGTAACTTCAACTCATCATGAAACCACCTGGCTGGAAAATATCAACTGTTACAATATCATTTGGTAATATGAGATAAAAGGTTTCAAGTATCAAACCGTCCCTTTAATATCTCATGCTGATTTAAAAACACACTGCAACTGGTTTTACTATAAAAGGTTTCAATGTTAAGAATGACACGTCCCTTTAATATAATATATTTCTATTTGATCTTAAAATTTATAAGATAGCTATTCTAATGCACATGTCGGGCTCATACCCAAAGGGATCCTCGGTCAGGGGCACATACGCATTAGAATAGTTAACTTCTAGATTTCAAGATCAAACATATTGACAATAGATTTTCTTTGATATAGATTTAGAACCAGGGAAATATAGCATATATGTGGGGGTAATCAATTGTAGGTATTCAATCATTGCTTAGATCTTTCAAGATCTAACCCCACTCTTTTCCTTATGTAAGGAAATGAAGACCGGAACTTGGCAGATCGAGAGCTGGACTAGGAGCAGCATCAAGGATTATCTAACCAGTCAAAAGTTGAAAAGGCAATGACTGGTTACCTCTAACCTTACCTTCACATATGTTTTATTTTTAAAAATTCTGAATATATATGAAAGGCAACAGTTAAACTCACGACTTGTGTGAGATCTTTCATTTTCAGTATTTCAATTCATTTCATCAGTTGTATCATAAAAATTGTACATATCAGTGATGATTTATACAATGAACATTGTCCTTCCTTCTTTTACTCTGAATAAAATGATTGGAAATGGAAAAGAACTAAAATCAAATGCATGAACAACTTGTGAATTCTTATGTAATGTTACTATTAGGCTAAATTTCAGCATGTGTAGAATTTTAGTAACAAACACAAAATCAAGAGAGCCCTAACTTCTTCATCAAAAATAATATTGACAGAAGTTAATTGATGGGTAACTATATTAAAATCATTTAAATGATCAAAAAATGACCCACCTTCAACCATTTTCATATTAAACAAACGCATCATGAGAAATACCTTATTTGAAGCGAAGGGTTTTTCATACAACTTCGCTAGGGTTTTCATCAAATCTTTAGTCATCGTTGCTTGTGTAATATTGAATGCCACTGATTGTGCCAGGCATAATCAAATACTACCAAGAGTCTTTCTATCAAGAATTATCCAATCCTCATCAGAAATGCTTGTTAGTTTATTGGTTTTTCCTTCCAATGGCCGCCATAAATCCTTCTGATAGAGATAGTCCTCCATTTGCATTTTCCATAAATGAAAGTTTTTCCCATTAAACTTGTCAACCTTCAGCCTACCCTCATCTTCCATTTCTCCCACTCAACCGTGAGACTCCCACTAAACCATGAGATCTTCCTGCAGAGGATAATTGAAAAACAACCTCGCTCTGATACCACTTGTTAGGATTAACAAGGCAGAAATAACAATTACATGCAAAATATAACTAATATCAGAAAACAATAAACCACACAGAAGAGAACACAAGACATAAAGATTTAATGTGGTTCACCCAATCCGTGGGCTACGTCCACCAACAGTGAGTCCAATATTATTATTATCCAGTGATTACAACCTGATTACAATCCATAATCCCTTACAGCTCAATTCCGCTGCAAGTGCTAAAATCATACATAATAAAAATCCCTAACCCTAAGCCATATTATACAATATTTTTCTGCTTTAGGGTTAGAATGAGTTACAACATGTCGGCCCAAAAATTATCGAAAATATGTCAGCCTCAAAAAAAATTTGCCTACCCCGGAAAGGTTGGGAGGAAAAGTGTACAGTACTTTCTTGATCAGTCACCACAAGCTAACAATCTTAATTGGTCCATCGAACCACATGAATGGATCATGTACTTGGCTAAGTACCATCCTCATCCATTCATGCTTAAATACTATCAGCGTATGCATAGCATCGACCAAACCCTTGGTTCCCAAATACATGTGGTCATCTTTTAATTTTCCATTGATGCACAGATTCCTGTATGACGTGTCAATTTATTCTTGGCATATATCTTCAATTTTAAAGTGAATGAAAACACAAACATCTTCAATCAGTATAACCCTTGGCAGGATAGACAACAGGGCTCTAGATTTATCAGTTTTCATAACAACGGCAGGAGGCAACTTGTACTTAGGATTGACAGGGTCAATCTTCTAAACAATGACTAGTTTTTGAACTTTTGGTGCTATATTGATCTCATAAATAATCTTTAAACAAGTAGGGTTTCACTTAAATAGCAATTAGAATTCATGAACTCATCTCAATAAATACTAGAAATACCTTGAATGCTCTTAATGTTGTTTGGAATGATCAAATGATCGCTTGAATTTGCTCAATGATCTCTTCTTTGTCAAATGCTTCAAATGCTCACAAAAGTGTAAGGTAAAAATGAAATAGCATGACCTCTATTTATAGTTTTTCCTGGTTTAGGTCTTCCAATTTCATTTCACCGATATTTAAAATATGCTTTCTTTCACCAAATGGAACAAAATAACTCATACACTTTACCAATCAACATATGAAATGTCAACTTACAACTTATATCCAAATGCATCTCAACATGCTAATATGGATCTTTGCACTAATTCTAGGAACTGATTTAGGATAGAATTTAGGTTATCAACTCTTACACATACCTTTGACTAATTAAGTGAATATAGGTGAACCCGATCTAGTGGATGTGGTGTCATCAGTTGTTCCAAGTTTAGTTCCATCATCTTGATACTTCCTTCTCCAAGTCTTTTTCATCTGATCTATTATTTCATTAATATTAACTTGAGTCTTTTCACTCGGTTGTTCCTCAATTGGGGCTTTACCTAGGTTCTTGTAGTCTTTAGCTAGGTGATCGACCTTGTGACAGTGGAAACAAGTCATTCCATAGTTTCTCCATGATCTTTTATTGTTCATACCATGCAACCTAAAGCAATTTGCAATAATGTGACCAAATCTTCCACATGGAGTACAAGTGATTCTTGTATTATAGTCCCATGGTATAGTTGGTCCTTATCAGTTGTTTGCAATATTCTGTTGGTTAGGGACCATTTCTCATTCCTTTTTTATGACCTGCATTCTCTAGATTTATGACCATATCTATTCCAATTGTTACAATAACCCTTGTAGCTTGGCTTCCTTAGATTCTTAGCAACTCTTTCTCTACATTCAAATGCCTTATAACCATAATTATTATAGTTGTAGCAATAACTATTAAACTTGGGTGTACTTGGACGATTACCTCTTTTTCTCCTACAAACATTTGTTGTATGTCCTAGTTTCCCACAATGATAGCATGTAGGTTTCTTTTTTTTCGATGAGGTGGCAACATTATCTTAGTTGGCAACTTGTTTGGAGGAATCACCCTTCTCGGTAGTGTTGTTTGCATTGTATCCAAGTCTAGTAGTATCTCTCAGTTGCCTCTAACCTCTTAGTTGTTCATCCAATATCTTTAGTGCTTCTTCATTTCTTTTCAAGACTTCATTAACATCTCTCTTAGATTTCAAATCATTCTTTAGATGTTCATTCTCAGATCTCAAGTCATAAATCTCTCCAACTTTCCTTATAACATCTTGATTTGCACTAACTAGTTAGTCTATTAAGTCATAGTGAATTTGTGTCAACCTCAATATTTCCCTATCTTTCTCATCCATTCTTGTGTTCATTTGTCTTCTTTCATCTTCCACCATTCTTTTGTCATCTTCAGCTTTTCCCTTTTGTTCCAAGATTTCACACATCCTTATCGATTGGGCTTCTTGTTCTCTTTTCAGTGTTTTCACTTGGTCATCTAGGATTTTTTCTTTTCAAAAAGTTTTGATATTATAGCATCAGATTCATTAGACATGATTCCCTCTATTGTTCTTCAAGTTATTCAAATTGATCTTAAAGTCCTTTAGTTATTGTGATAGCTCCTTTCTCTTATTGATTGAATGCATTAGTTTCTTCCTTAATCCATAAAATTCCTCATTAGCCATTCTTAGTTCTATTTCCATGTTATCAATCACCCTTTCATACCTATAACTCTCCACACCTCCAGATCTTTCCTCTCAAGTAATTAAACTTATTAATAAGAGACTAAGCTTTGATGCCAATCATTGGATTAGGTAAGGAAAGGTGAGTACTAAGAGGGGAGGGGTGAATTAGTATTGTAAAACACTTTTAAACTATTTGAAATTTCTACCTTAATAATTTATTGATCCCATAACTTTTGCATGCATCACATAAAATATATAAAACATAACCCATAACTCATAACACATTGATGTAGGGGCATTCTAGGGTACTCGGTGAATCTGCATGGAGGTGTGTTGTTTTGGGTCTGTGGTACTCGGTTGTAGCTTTAACCGACAGTTTCAATTATTGAAGGAAGCTCGGTCACTGAAGGAACTCAGTGGAACTTCTTGTGCTCGGTGTTGCTTGGCTTGGTCAATTATTTCACTGGTGCTCTGTTGTTTCTTTGATGCTCGGTTGTTCTGGTTTACTGACTGGGGTTCTTAGTGATTTGGTTGGCAGACTTGGTGCATTTATTGTTGGTATCTGTTGTTGCATTCTCCTACGTAGATCTAGAGGCCAACATGGATAATTAAATAATTGTAAGGCTATTTGTGAGCCAACTTGTATTGCATTTAATATTTGTTTGTAGGAGTTAATTATTTCATCTAGCTGACTTGTGGCCGAAGATTAGTATTTAAGGAGTGTTTGGGTAGTTGTTTAGGGTAAGTCTGGGGTGGCAGATGAAAAGTGAAGTTGTGGAAAAGATAGTGTAGACTTGGATCTTGTGAGATCTAGTAGATCAGATTGAATTATGACAATTGTCATAGCAGAGCTAGTGGTTTGCATGCTTGGAGACAAGGAGATTGCTTGGTGGCTTGCGAGCACAAGTTCAGATCTACCTTAGGGTTTCCTTCAGTTGCTGATCTGTTTCAAAACTGGGCTAGCTATATTTGGATTGGATCAATGTTGATCTTGCAGAACTATTTCTATTTGTAATTGGCCCTAACTCGGAAGGCCTTACAGCTGGACATGTTAATGAAAATTGAATTGAAACATTCTATTGTTGTGTTATTTCATTGTGTTGGTAATTGGTTGCAAGGTTGGACTATCCTTCATTGGATCCACCATCCTTGAACTGCATCACACATTCATTTTGGTATCGCATAAATCCTTGTTAGTGGATAAAAACTGTGGTGGGGATGACACCCACAAAACTTCACTACTGCAATAAAAAAATTTCTTAGTTAGAGCTACACTGTTATCTATTTTTGATAGCTTACCCTGTTAAGAGTATTAACTCAATTAAGAGTCTTAAGACCTGTTAAGTCTACCTTGCTAAAGGATTTTATAATTCTAATCCAAGAACTATACCTGGTTAAAAGATTTACAATATAAGATCTGTTAGGATCTGCTCAGTTAAGAGACTTTACAATTCTGATTACTTTTTAGTCAGTAACACAAAATTGTGTGTTGAACTTACATCAATCATATGCATATCAGACTCTTTATGCTCACTAACTTATTACCTCATACTATGTACTTCTTTACAATAATAGTTCAGTACTTGGTAGATTCAATTTTGAATCACAATTTCTCTCTGCTCTTTACTGATTTGTACTTAGTGGCTTCTCTTCTCATCACCTTCTATCTACAATCTCAACCTCATACATACAATCTCCTTCTCATTCACACATGCATACTGATCTTCACATCCTGATTCATTTATATACAATTCTAGAAACAGTGCTAGATGTTCTCGAATCATCTCTTCAAGCGGTGCTAGCATTGGTTACTCCTCTAATGCATATATCATCCTTTATTCTCATTGTCAAATCTCACCTTATAATCATGCATAATCATCATGTTTACATCTCCAATGTTCTGTCATACAATCTCCTTGAGATTTGTAAACTATTTTCTATTTGGTGTTCAGGTTCATTGTATCAAAGATTCTCCTTGTGTCGGCCTGCTATACTCGGTAACAAATTTTCCTCTTGCTTGGTAACTATCTCATCTTCTTAGTTTTTTTGATGTTACAGCTTGGTATAACTCAGTTTTTCCTTGGTGCTTGGTGTTCGGTGTTTAGTGTTCAGTACCTAAACTTACTTTGCCTTTATTGAAATTACATGTTCCCTTATTTCCTTTTACGATTAGCTTTTCCTGCTTTATTGGATGAGTTTAACAATCATTATGACTTCCTCATAACTAATGACAAAAAAATAAATCTTAGGAGTATTAACGTCTTCATTGACTTTATCTAGAACATCAATTTTCTATACTTTTGATTTGCTTCCATTAGTTTCATTGATTGCCTTTTGTGAACAAGGTTTTTCATTCTCTATGTTTGGTGTATTCACCTTGTTTGCAAGCTTTTGTCATTTTTCATGCACTATGACATTTTTTCCTAAATTAGCAATGATTGACATGAGGAATGGGAAATGTGAAAATAACTCATGTTACCTATGATAATTTTGACATTGGTTTTTAAGGAATTATTGAAATTTTTGGTCAATATATTTAGTGTAAAACATAATAAAGGAAAATTATAGCTTTGTGTTTATTGGTCCGATCTTGCTAAGGTTATTATTTTCTTTGGAGAAAGAAAAGGCAATATGATTTCTTACATTTTATTTTAATATTGAAAGGGACCTTCGATGGTTTAGGAATTTATTTGGTGTAAGGGAGTTTACCTTGTCATATTTACCATATAAGACTATTTCCACAAAGAGCCAATGGAGAAACTCATGCCAACAAGTATTTATAATCTACATGCAAAAGAATAAACAAATATATAATCATGGTTGAAAAAGATATACCTTAGGAAAACTCTCAAGAGGTAAAACCTAGCCTCTAAATACATACAAAGATTATAATACATCTATAAAGTCTGAATGAATATCTCTAAAGCATCAATCACTCTACATGAACTCCATGTGAATACGTAAATCATAATCATGTAATTACACATGTAAATTTATGCTTCCTCTCCTCACATGTGCAACCTATAAGAGATGCTAAAACTAGCCTTAGCCAATCAATTCTCACAATAGCCAACCCTAATAACTATTTATGTGCTTGATTTTATAGAAACAAGCTTGCAAAAAACTACCAAGTATTATTACATAAACCATGTGACTAATACCACAAGATTACAAACTTGTTCCCCCTTCTCATTTAGTTTATTAATTTTTTCCAATATTAAATATTTTTCATAGTGTAAGCTCACAGTACATATTTTTTCCAATGTTACATAATATAAATAAAGTGTCCCCAATAATATCTAACCCATGTGATGCACACATCCCTAAGCCCCCTAGGTACACCACAAATTATACTAATTTTACATTATAACACTATGCAAGGTGTCTAATACACATTTTGCCAATATTTTCCACTTGTATACATTATAAAAAGGTAAAAAATGATACTCCTATAGAGTTATTTTCTTTTCATTAGTTTTGTTAAAGCCATATTGATTGTCAAAGTCATTCAGTGAATGGAGAAGGAGTCATAAGACTCAATTGGTAAAGCAAACAAGTCAGTTGGTAAAGGCATAGATAGTTTCGGTAAAGGGAAATAAGAACAAGCATTGAGTGAAGCAAGGCAGGCACTGAGTAGTTACCAAGTCGAAGAGAAAGTCAGTTATCGAGTTGAGTATACATTTTAGCAAACAAGAATAAAACATGTTACCGAGTAACACAGGCCAACATAACATATTGTAATAGATACATTAAATCTAAACACCAAGCATAAAATGTTTTACAAATTCCAAGAAGATCATTTTGTAAAACATTGGAGATATAAACAAGATGATTGCACATGATTAAAAGGTAAGATCAAACAATGGAAATTGAGTGGAATATATGCATTGGAGATGTAAACAATGCTAGCACCGCTTAAGGAGAAGAATCTAGAACATTTCCACCGCTTCGAGATTGAGTATAAAAGGATTAGTGTATGAAGATCAGGAGAGAGAGAGAGAGAGAGAGAGAGAGAGAGAGAGAGAGAGAGAGAGAGAGTACAAAGAGTAGGTGATAAAGAGTAGAGAATCTACTGTGTGTTAGAATAGTTAGAGTAGAATTGTGAATGTGAATCAGAGTTGAAGCTACTGAGTACATAAGTTGAATTATGAGTGAAATGCAAAATGAGGTAATATGATATTAAGCATATTAGGTCTGACAAGTATTTGTTAATGCATCATTACAAATAATTTTAGTATTGGTTATAGTGTAATCAAAATTGTAAAATCCCTTGACTAGGTAGGCCCTAATAGGTCTTAATCTGTAAATCCTTTAACAAGGTACATCTCTTAGATTAGAGTTGTAAAATCCTTTAGCAAGGTAGACTGAATAAGTCTTTGTACTCTTAACAAGGTAAATACTCTTAACAGGGTAAGCTATCAGAAATAGCTAATTTTGTAACTCTAACCGAGAAAACCTTTTTACTGTAATAGTGAAGGATTGCGGGTACCATCTCCATCGCAATTTTTTCCTCTAACCAAGGATTTCTATGAGACCAAAAATTATGGTGTTATGAGTTATTTTTTGTGTGATGATTTCTATATATTTTTTGATAGATAATAGAGATATTTTATTAATTTCCATAAAAGTTTACATATAATGCCACTCTTGGGCCTTCCATACATTGATAAGGATGTATTACTAAAACAAAAAGACTAAGCTAGACCCCCCAAAAACTTACTATAAAAAATTCATTACATACAAAAACTATCCAAAATGCTATCCAAAAAGTATGCATCTACATGCTAGAATCCTACTAAACAACTAGAAAGAGGGATCGTTTACAACATCATTCAAACTAGCAGGTAGCCTCATCCCTAGTGAAGTTTGGAAAATCTTCACAACTTTTCTATCTAGACTCACCACCACACACATTGGACAAAGCACCTCTTGTCACCACACCTAAACCCCCACCACCTAGCATCAGTTCCACAACCACCTTCATTTTCTTAGCCTCCTGGAGAAGACTAACATCAACAACAACTATAAAACCTTCACAAGATGCCCCACTAGACACTGAGGAATGCCTAAATTTCCCTTTTCTTAAGTCGCACCCACCCACCTAAGTTTTCCTATGCACTAAGGGCACACCATCCGGTCCAACTAGAGTCGTAGACTTGAAAGGGGTAGTCTTCCACATCCAACTCCTTAGACCCTCCACCTCAGATTTCTCTACATCAATCTTCTTTAGAAAACCCAGTAACTCCTGCCAACCTTACCTCACCTGTGGAAAATGTGAGTCCATTGGGTGGTTCGACGACCACAACACCAATGGTTGCAATTCCCCAACACCACCTCCCATCAAACACCATGGACCATCATCCATATGAATCTCACTCCCAATTTCTACTCTTTGGACTATTTGAGCCAAACCTCCCACCTATTTTGAGATCAAGCACCTTTGTGAAACTTGTAGCACCTCCTCCCTGGATTCACCCACCATAAATGCCAAAGCCACAAATAAAGATGAGATATCCAAGTTTTTGCGTGACCTAAGGTCAAAATTTAGAAATTCATCCCCAAACATTTTACAAACTGCAGACTAAAATTCTAGATGATCAAACTTAAAAACATGCTTCATTCTTGTAATTAAGATACCTCCTTGAAATCCCAAGATTTTCTTAGGTGATGACAGTGAGAAATTCACCTCCATAGTCATCCAAATGGAAACCTCCATCTTTGCTTATGAAAATCGCAATGCACTCCACTCATCTAATATGCTAAGGCTCTTTAAAGCCATCATCGAGAGTTCTAGAGTTGCAAAAAGGACACCATCAGTAATACACACCTTTTCCCATCTTATGTGAATCTGTGTAAATCTGTAGTTGTATGTCCCTCCCTCAATAACCATTAATGATTTTCCTCTACACAAGATTTCATAAACTCCAACGCCACCAAATACATAAAGCTTTTGTCACCCTATCATGTCATACTAATGCCAATGGGAACTTTAAAACAAGTTTAAATATGTTTTTTGAAGAATACTAAAGTCTTAGAACATTTCAAACTTGTGTTCCAAATAACCTTTAACACCAACATTAGATAATAAATCTGCCAAAGAATTGGCTTCTCTAAGCATGTGTGTCACCTTGAATTCTTCAAATGATTCCAGCAATTCTCGTATCCTTTTGATATGTTTATTAAGGTACCATGTGTCCATCTCACTTTTGATGATACTGTTAACCACTAACTAAGAGTTAGTCTCCAATTGTATCTTCTTGCATCCTAGTTTCCATCCCATCAATGTAGCATTAACAACCGCCAAGCATTCTGCTGAATTATTTGAGCCATCCTCCAATATTTTTTCCCCTAATGCAATTAAATTACCTTCATCATCCCTAGATACAAACCCTACCCCTAAGTGTCCAGGATTTCCTTTTGACGCTCCGCCAAAATTAATTTTGATCCAAACTTTTTCAGGGGGTTTCCAAATAGACAAAGACCCCCAATCACCCAGAGGTTGAACCCTCTTAGGCCCATTATCAAGCGTGATGATTTCTATATTTATTAATGTTTCATGAAATGTTTATAATTTGGTAAATGTTTAGAAAAGTTGATAAAAAGTTTTTGGAGTACTGATTCACCCCTCCCCTCTCAAAACTTTATTTCCATAATTAATCCAACAATTGGTACCAGAGATAAGTTTGTTATTTAGAAGTTTAACCACTTGAGAGGAAAGATCTGAAGAGATGGAAAGCTATAGGTATGAAAAGGTGATTAACAACATGAACATGGAATTGAAATTTGCAATTGAACATATTGATGAACTAAGAAGAAAGTTGAAGCATTCACTTAACAAGAGAAATAAGTTAGCCCATCAATTGAAAGATACACAAGATTGGGTTGAAGAACTTGAAGAGCAATTAGAGGGAATTTTTTCTGATGAATCTTAAGCTTCTATATAAAAACTAACTGAAAAGATTAAAATCCTAATTGATCAGGTAAAATTATTGAAAAGGGAACAAGAAGCTCAATTGGTAAGAATGTGTGAAGTCCTAGAACAAAAGAGAAAGCTGAAGATGATAAGAGAGTGATAAAAGATGAGAGAAGATAAATGAGTGTAAAATTAAATGAGAAAGATGTGAAAATATAGAGGTTGACACAAAATCACTATAATATGATAGATTAGTTAATTAGTGTTAATCAAGAGATTGTAAGGAAAGTTGAAGAGATTGTTGGATTCAGATTAAAAATAAGTAAACATTTGAAGAATGAACTAAAATCTGAAAAAGATGCAAATGAAGTATTAAAAATAAATGAGGAAATATTAAGAATATTGGATGAATAAATTAGAGGTCAGTGACAACTAAGAGATACAACTGGACTTAGGTTTACTAAAAACAACACTACCAAGAAGGGAGAGTCCTCAAATCAAGAAGCCAATCAAGATACTACTACCCCATTAAAGACAAAGAAGCCTACTTGTTATCTTTGTGGGAAACCTGGTCATACAACCAATGTTTATAGGAGTAAAAGGGGTAAATCACTGAGCAATTCTAAATTTGATGGTTATTGTTATAATTGCAATAAGTACGGTCATAAAGAATTTGAATGTAGATCAAGGAGTGCTAACAATACAAGGAAGCCAAAATTCAATGGTTACTGCAATAATTGTAATAGATATGGTCATAAGTTTGAAGATTGCAGGTCACAAAGAAAGAATGTCAAAAGGGTACCAAACCAAAAGAATATTGCAAATAACCAACAAGGCTCAACAATACCATGGGACTACAATACAAGAATTTCATGTACAACATGTGGGAGATTTGGACACATAGCAAAAAATTGCCTGATGCATGGTAGAAATAATAGAAGGTCATGGAGAAATCATAGAATGACATGTTTTCACTGTCATAAGGTCATTCACCTAGCTAAAGATTGCAAGTACTGAGGCACAGCTCCAACCGAGGAACAAACAAATGAAACTATTCAAGTAAATATTGAAGAAATAAGAGATCAGATGAATAAGACATAGATAAGAAAGTCTCTAGATGATCAAACTACACTTGGAATAATTGATGGCACCTCATCCTCTAGATCGGGTGCACCTATCTTCACCTAATCAGTCAAAGTTATGTGTAGGAGCTGTGAGTTAAATTTCAATCTTAAATTGGTTCCTAACATTTGTGAAAAGATCCAAATAAGCATATTTAGATGCATTTGGATATATGTTGTAAGGTTAACATTCCATGTTTTGATTGGTGAGAGACTATGTTATTTTGTTTCATTTGGTAAAAAGAAGTGTAATTGGTAATTGGTGAAAAAGAGAGTTAATTACAACATTAAATGCTAAAATTATAGGTGTTGGAAATCCTAAACAAGGAACAAGTATAAATAGACCCTTTGTTATTTCATTTTTACCTAATGTTTTCAAGAGCATTTGAGCACCTTGTAGAAACAAGTCTTCTAAGAGCATTCGAGTATCTAACTGAACAGATCTAAGCATTAGAAAGCATATTTGAGTGAATTCTAGTATTTTCTTGAGTTGTGAAAGTGCAAACAAGTTGATATTCAAATGAAAACCTATCTCACTCAAGTGTTTATATAGTTGAATTGATGGCACCTAAAGTTCAAAAACATGTTATTGTTAAGAAGTTTGATCCTATCAATCCGAAGTATAAGCTACCCCCAACAAAAGTCATTGAACTTGACAATATGGGAGCTTTATCCTCAATTCCTCCAAGAGTAATTTTAATCGAAGACAATCGTACCTTCATCCATTGTAAGATCGAGGAAATATGTCAAGATGATATTGACACATCATTCTAGAATCTATGTGTGAATGGGAAGCTAAAGGATGAACATATCCATTTGGAGACCAAGGGTTTAATGCATAGCCTGCATGTACTAAGTGTGTTCAAGACTGAATGGATGAGAATTGTATTGAGCTAAGTTCACGACCAAATTATGTGGCTCGATGCACCAGTCAAGATCACAAAAGATGTTCTACATATTGTGATTGGTTATCCAATTGGTGATAGACCAAAGACAAACAAGAAATTGACAAGAAAAAATTGTGTGAGTTGACACAAGCTAAATGGGATGTAAGAGGTCTCAAATTGTTAATTGTTTAAGATCCTGAATTGAGATTCGCATGTAATGTTATATCATAACGAATCTTCCAATCATCTTGAGTGGATAGTGTACCATGTGGAGTAGTGGACATTTCATATAAGATAGTCAAGAAGGACATGAAGATTGATATATGTGAGATCCTATTGAAGCAATTTTATGACAATATGAATACCATTCAGAAAGAAAAGACCAACACTTTGAAGTTTGGTTCATTGTTGGTATGTATATTTTTCTACTTTCAGGACTTTTTCCCATTAATCAGTAATGTAGTATGGAGTGTGAAGAAACTGATCATATATCAAATTAATGAGTTTATTCAGAGTTTAGGAGACACATTTGATATGATAATGAATGATTATATTACTAATTTCCAAACAAGAATGCACAAGAGATTTAGAATTCCACCTCAGTTAGTGGAAAAGCACCAAGACACTAGTTTTTTTAAAGTGGATATCAACAGATGCATTGTGAAGGTTGTAGAGCCAAGGATTATCTGGCTACAACCAATGGGATATGAAATGGATATTGACAATCCATCACAACATATTAAAGCTTTATTAGCTAAACTAGTTGATAAGAGAGCAAATCGGTATGGAACATATGAAGAGGTGAAAGAAAAGATAAAATTAGGTATATTGTTACCTAAGGATCAAATAAAAATAAGTAGAATGATAAGTAATTTATCAGAGAATTTGGGTGTTATTGTTGAAGAAGATGAGGTAGGTCCTTCTGAAGTTAAGGGGAAGAAAATAAGAATGAAAAAGGAAACACCTAGCCCTAAGGGATCAAGACCATTAACAAGGTCTACTTCTACACCGAGGGAGAAGATGAAACCTAAATTAGAACAACTGAAGCCTAAGGCATATGTGAGAGAAAAGAAAACATCTAGTAGACCGAGGAGAATTTTGAAGCTACAAGAAGATAGTGAGAAAGAATCATAAGATTTAAGAAAATTTAAAGGTGTACAAAACCAGCCCTCAAAACATAAAAACTTAGATGAATTTCTTGAGAGTCTCAATAATTATGGAGGTTTTGCAGGAATTAAATATGCAAAATATGAAACAAGGAGTGCTAAATAAAAAGAGAAGATTAAGGAGGCAATTATGTTTACACTGCATAAATTCAGAACTATTCTGGTTGAAGTTTCCAACCGAATACCAGATGAGTTATGCAAGAAGATAGATGCAAGATGGAAATATGTAATGACATATGAGAAGAAAATGAGGGAAAGATCCCTAGATATTATTGTACGTGAGTTGTCAACAAGAGGGATTAATGAAGCATTGAAGGAACACTCAAAGAGATTTCTTGTAAAAGGAAGATCATTAAGGATCATGATCGGTGAACTAGAATAAGTGCAAAAGGAAACTGATGATGTATGGAGAAATATTTTCTTTCCTAACCAGTCAACCAAGACTGAGATAGGTCAAGGTAAGTCAGATCCTATCGACTTAACTTTAGACAAAGATGAAATGATTATTGAGGATATCACTGGCAAGGAGCCAATAGAAGAAATAACACATGATGAAGATGTGATGGTAACTAAGGGAAAGGACACTGAACAAATGGACATTGATGATATAGATAAGGCTAATTTGATGGTTAAAGATCCATTTATTGAACAAATAGTTGATTTCTCAAAGGTCAATGATGTTATCTCGGAGGTTACTAAAGAAATTCTTACTAATGTAGAGAAGACCACTGAACAAGTAAAGGAGACCGAACAAAAGGAAACCAAGGACAAAAAGGAGATGAAGACTACTGCAGATCAGAATGCAGGGTCGTTCATCTCTATCAAGACCATAGGTCAATATCAAAATCTAGACAAGTAAGAGCAAGAGAAGGAACAAGCAAAGGAGAAAGAATAAAATAAAGAAAAAGAGGAGAAGGAAGAAAAACATGAAGAGAAGAAAGAGAGGAAAGAAGAAGAAAAACAAGTTGAAAAGACAAAGTCCAAGAAAAGGAAGCATGAGAAAGCAAAAATTGACTTAATCCAATCAATAGTAAGTAGATATCTCCTCCCTAAGCCCTAAAGAGCTATCTGAATTCAGAGATCTACTTAAGAAGAAAGCAGCCCAAGATAAGATGCTAGCCAAGAAACAAAAGACTGATGTGCTAGAGAGTGTAAAGGATATACTATAGGAAATTGTACCTGATGCTACTATCAATGAGAAGGGTAGATTCCTAAGTTAGTTGGAAGAATTGGTAAAACAAGTGAAAGAACCTAGTATAGAGGTCATCGAGTATCTGATGCAAGTACATTGAAATATATGGACAATAAGATAATTGAAGAGTTACTTCAATCAATTGCATTGGATAAAGTATCACTTTCTAAATTGGTTACAAAATTAGAGAATGAGTTGAAATGTAGTGTTTCCTTATTTCAAAAGTTTTGTTTACTTTCAAACTTTATTGAGGATATCAAGAATAAGGATGAATCTGTTGAAAAAGGGCTGACCGAGTAGCTAACAAAAGTCACAACTGAGCCTGGAACATTTCAAGTCTATTATCAAAGGTTGAAACACCTGATTGGAGTGCAACATGAGCTAAGAAAAGAAGAAAATAAGATCAGAATGGAACTTCTAGAGCTGAAAGCAATTTTGATACCCCAAATTGAATCAATGTAGAAGAAAATTCACATGGCAAAAGGATTAGTGAATACCCCCAACATTATTTCTATGGATAACATGATTGGATTAGTAGCTGATATAGGTGAGAAAATTATGGTGTTTCAAATACTAAAGGAATCATGGGAGTCATCCCCGGGAGATGCAAATAAAAGATATCAATATATTTTTGACAAGATTCCACCACCAAATCCAAGTAAGTAATTTTGTTTTTGGCATATTTGTCAAAAAGGGGGATAAATATATGTTTAAAAGGGGATATAAACATAAGGTGTTATGTATATAGGAAGTATTGCCATAGGGGGGTTATGAAGAGTTAGGAAGAATCATGGAAATCTAAGAAGTTAATGATTTATAAGTTATACAGAGTTATTTTGTTATCATTAGTTTTGTTAAAGTCAGTCGGTGAATGAAGAAGGAGTCATAGGACTTAGTCGATAAAGCAAACAAGTCAATCGATAAAGGCACAAACAACTTCAGTAAAGGGAAATAAGAAATAGGCATTGAGCAAAGCAAGGCAAGCACCGAGTAGTTACCAAGTCACAGTAGTTACCGAGTTGAAGAGCAAGTCAATTATCAAGCCAAGTATACATGTTACCGAGTAACACAAGCTGACATAACGGGTTATAATAGATACATTAAATTTGGACACCGAGCATAAAATATTTTAGAAATTCTAAGAATATCATTTGGTAACATTGGAGATATAAACAAGATGATTGCACATTATTACAAGGTAAGATTCACCGATGGAAATTAAGTGGAATGTATACATTGGAGATGTAACCAATGCTAGCACCACTTAAGGAGAAGAATCTACAACTTTTCCACCACTTCTAGATCGAGTATAAAAGGATTAGTGTATGAAGATCAGAAGAGTCAGAGACAGAGAGTGAGAGAGAAGAGTCAGAGATAAAGTACAAAGAGTAGGTGATAAAGAGCATAGATGTTATCGAGTGTTAGAACAATTAGAGAAGAATTGTGAATGTGAATTAGAGTTGAAGCTACTAAGTACAAACTTTGAATTATGAGTGAAATTTAGAATGAGGTAATATGATATTGAGCATATTGAGTCTGACAAGCATTTGTTGATGCATCATTAATGACATTTTTAGTACTGGTTATAGTGTAATCAGAATTGTAAAATCCCTTGACTGGGTAGGCCCTAATAGGTCTTAATCTGTAAATCCTTTAACAGGGTACATCTCTTAGATTACAGCTATAAAATCCTTTAGAAAGATAGACTGTATAAGTCTTTGTACTCTTAATAGGGTAAATACTCTTAACAAGGTAAGCTATCAAAAATAGCTAATTTTGTAGCTCTAACTGAGAAAACCTTTTTATTGCAGTAGTGAAGGATTGTGGGTACCATTACCACCACAATTTTTCCTTCTGACCAAGGATTTATGCGAGACCAAAAATTATGGTGTTGTGAGTTATATTTTGTGTGATGATTTCTATATTTGTTAATGTTTAATACAAAGTTTATAATTTAGTAAATGGTTAGAAAGGTTGATAAAAAGTTTTTGGAGTACTAATTGACCCCTCCCCTCTTAGTACTTATCTTTCCATAATTAATCCAACAAAAAAGTATACTAAACACCAATAGAACCATCCCTACATCCAACACATACCATAAAGACATCAAACTCCTTTGTATACTCCATTAAGACACCTACATTAATAATCAAATCAACCACCACCTCAAACATGAATCCTCACATTCTCCATCATGCCAATGCACAAAAGATAAGCTTCCACCCAAAGATATATCACATTAAATGTCACACAGAAAAATAAGTACTACCTCAAGTTGATATCCAAACAAAAACACTAAATCTATGGTAAAAAAAGATGTCTAAATGGTTATAAAAAATCACCATAGCTAAAATAAGAACCACAACAACTTGTTAATATATGTTGCTAACTATAAGTTAAAACTAGGGCATGCACATCATAATGGGTAAATCTTGTAACATTAACATATCCAACACATAATATGTAATCAAAGGATCAAGGCATCCAAAAATTCAACAATATAAATTTTTAGTGTAATTAAGGTGTTGTACCTACTGATAATCTCACCTACATCATAATTACACTTTATCACTTAATTTTACTTAGTGATCACATTGTACTTTAGGATCATCTCCACTTTTGATGGTTTTATCAAGTTATCACTTATCCCCTCACTGGATCTTCCACCTTTAGTGTAATTATCACACCATCACTTTTCCACCTTATGTGGGTGATAGGTTATGAATTACATAGTATGATGCACTGTTTAGCATCTTTTCCATTCACCTTGCCTATATATGCAAGGTGCATTTTGTACATTAAATTGTCCATTAGCAATATCATTATTCTTTTATTATGATGCAATCTTCTTGGCATTCTCTTGCAAAAGCTATATTGGTCTTTCTTTAACACCTAAAACTCTAACATGGTATCAAAGTATTGAAGGTGTAAAGACTCTTTCTCAATAGTTGTGTTCTTAGCTTGAAGTTGTTGTTGGGTGTAGATTGAGGCTATGTGGGCTTCACCATTGCATTTGGGGGGTTGTTCTAAAGAATTTTGAGTACAAATACACCTATATTCATGTAATTTTTTTTTGTAGCAAAAAAAATTGCATTGTAGGGCCATTTGGCCCCTTCCAAGTGTGCAAATTGTAGAAAATGTGTTCCTGTCATAATTTATTTGTGCACATTGTTTATTTGTGCATATTTTTCAAGTATGTGGTACTCAATTTGCATTGTGAGTGTCTTTATTCAATAGATAGGGTGACTTGAGGTCTACATCATTGACCCATGCATTTTGTAACATAGGGATAGCATCCTTAGTGTGCATGGTTGTCCCATGTGTATTTTAGAAAAGGTACTTATATTGTGACCAACAAAATTCACAAACCATCACATGTATCTCTGCTAGATTGGTTTTATTACCATTTCACCAGGACATTTTTTACTTATGCATCATATCCAAATTAAAGACAATTATTTTTTGGGCTTAGAGTTATCATGGTGAAGGCATTTTTCTTTAAGATTTTGGCTTGGGCATCATCTGTTGATCAAGCGCTTAATCATCTTTGTATAGTTAATTCATGCATTCTCCTTGGTGATTCCCTTATTTTCATAATGAGATAAACATATTGAGGTCTGATTGTGTGTAGTTGTTATCATGTGAGCTAGCAACACTTTTTCTTTTTTGATTGGCCCAAATTTAATAGTCCCAATGTAAATATATGGCAGGGATCATGCTTTTAACACCCACTAAATTTAGTATTATCTTCTCCCTACATGTTGTGTGTCCACTTGGTGTTTTATGACTTGGCACGATCATGATACACTCATGAAATTGGTATAGTATTTTCTTGTTGGCACGTAGAACTACCAACTCATCACCCTTAAAGGAAAAATTATTTTGCCAAAAATCAAGTTTAGATTTTTTTGAAGTTTTTTTAAGAAACTATCTTTGTATTTTTTGAAGAATTATCATCGTAATGTGTTTTATAATTACTTTGGAGAAAGGGAACTATATAAAATGGAGTGATCTCATTCTCATTCATCTTAGTGAGTGCAATCTATTGTTGTATTTGTATAATGAAGTTCCTTGTCCTAGCACACCTTGTGAGCATATTATTTGGAAAGGGTTTAGGGCTCGAGTTTTTGTTGTTATTTTTGAATTTATGGATGATGAATTTTGGAGTCACTCATTCACTTTGAGTGTCCTCATGCTCTTTGAACTCACATTCGAGAGGTATATGAAGACCATGATTCTTTATTATTTGTTGATACATCTCTTTTCAACTCTAATGTGTCTCTTAATCCTTTAGAGCAAATAGCACATGGTTATGATCCTTTGGAGGAGGTTGCAGATGCTTCAAACATTCTTGATTCTTTGTTAGAGGAAGTTGATTCGCCATCACTATAGACTTGAATCATTCTTTATTTGCATAAATATCATTATCTTTTTTATTGGGATTCCTATTTTTCAAACATTGGTTCATTATTTGTGGAGTATCACATTTTAGATTTGGGAGACACATTTGAGGGGATTTGTCTTCTCTTTGATGATAGTTTCATCACAATTGGAGATTATTCTACATCATCTTTGGAGATTGACATTCACAAGTCTCCTCTTTCACTTGATTTTTCATATTTCATGGTTCATTTTAATCATACTTATGTGATGGCTTCTTTAAGCTTGAGAATCCCACTCAATTTTCAAAGGTATCTCTCCTATTTGATGATAATTATGGTACCAATGTTGTCACTTCATTATTGTCTTTGGAGATTGTTTGAAATTAGTTTCCATTGGTTCCTTGTTTACCATTTTAAATTATTATTGGGAATGTTCTTGATTGGTTTGTGGCATCTTCATCATCCAAGGAATTGGTCACATGTGAGAATTTTTTAGAGACATCACCATACTACATTTGGATTCTACTTCCTAATTCCTATCCAAAATGGGAAGCATTACTACATTTGTACTTGGTTCATATTCTTCTCAAGGGGAGAAATGTTGTTTGTAGGCATTGGACTGCGTTTTTCCTTTAAGCACTCACCATTTTTGTAGGACATTCTTAATTATAGGGCAAATATATAGTCTCCTTATTTCCTTCCTATGGAGGGCTACTTGATTGTATATCCATAAAGTATGTAGTACTTGGGGGATCTTGAGTCCTTCATACATTATGTTTTGTTTGTTTCTTTTCTCTCTCTTAGAGAGGAGTTTTTTCCTGTGTGTTTTTCTCCTTTTCTTTTTTTGTGAGTGATTGCATTTGTATTGTACATAGATACCTAACATGGCCTATTATTTAGGACCTATATTGCATAATTGCATAATAATTGTACTCAGTAAGTTGTACTTAATGGGGGGGTGTTGGTGTAATTAAGGTGTTGTACCTAGTGATAGCCTTGCCTATGTCCTAATTATACTTTATCACTTAAGATTTCTTAGCGATCACATTACACTTTAGGAGAATGCCCACTTTTGGTGGTTTTATCAAATTATCACTTATCCACCTCAAGTGGATCTTCCGCCTTTAGTGGACTTATCATAATATCACTTTTCTACCTTATGTGGGTGATAGGTTGTACACTACATATTATTATGACACTTTTTAGCATCTTGTCTATTCACATTGCCTATATATGCAAGGTTCATTATGTACATGGAAATGTCCACTAACAATATAATCATTCTTGCATTGTGATACAATCTTCTCTCCATTCTCTTGTGGAAGTTACCTTGGCCTTTCTTTGATCCTAGGGGTGTTTTAGAGTCACCTAAAACTCTAACATAATCACATATAAGGTGTGAACAAGATCATGCAGTACCAAGAGATATCCATAAAGATATAGAAGACCTACAAAGAAAAATGTTACAAAATAACTTTCACCAATACTCTCCATAACTCTCCCAAGTTCCTCACACTTGATATAAGAAAGAGATAAAGGATCCTTAATATTGTCACCAAAGGAAATAATAATAAGACATGACCATGAACATAGTGATGAAAATAGGTCCACACATATCAACTCTAATATCACACAAACTAAAACATTGAAGAAGAAAAATAAGACCAAATAGCTTAAACTTGTGAATTGTGACATACAACACATCCTTCTACACACACCTCTATATTATCTAGTTGTGATAAGTATGATATCCTTCATTAAACCCCAAATATTAGAGTAACTTCCAAATCTAACTAATACCAAGATGTAAGGCTCACAAACCAAAGGAAGACCAATTGAATAATATATTCACAAAATAAAGTGAATGAACCCAAAACATCATCTACTCTCCTTAGATAAAATGAAAACTCAGAAGAAAAAGGAGGGAAAAAAATCCCGCAAAAAAATCCTCAAAACATCTTTCCAAAACCAACGTCATAGCTTAAGTCTTATTCCTATGAGAAGAAAAAAGAGAAAACAAATAATGAAAAATAATCATCAAACCATCTTTCCAAAACCATCATCAAAGCTTAAGTCTCATTCCCATGATAAAATAAAGCACAAAACAAAATTCATCAAAAAATAAAGTGGTCAAATGTGTTTCCAATGATTATCCATTAAGAGTACCAAAATTGGGTAATAGGAATACCACTCAAACAAAGCCAAGTTATCATGATTGAATCAATGAATAATCTCCTTGAGAGTCCATGTTGAACTCACATCAAACTCAATTGTAATCTCCTCAATCTTTAGGCTAAAACCTCATAAAAGAGTATTCATCTCAAGAAACAATATCCAAAAAATAATATATCCCCCAAAATGAACAATGTACTCAATAGAAAGAGAACCAAAAATACCACATTTAAATATCTAACTATATAACCATGAGTATAATCATGATATCATGATCCAACATCTCCTCAAAACAAGGGATACATGTCCTAAGTTAACATACTATGCTCCCAATAGCACTTGTATGATGCCTACACTCAAAGAGTCCTCCATGGCTCCAAAATTCAAACATCTCCAAAGAACATGAATCCAAAAAAATCCTATTAATAGAACCAAATATGTCATTTAACTCTCATTACATACAAGAAATAGGACCCAAGAGCTCCTTTATGGCACCAATAATAATCACAAATAATCATTCATCATAAATCATTGAATCCACATCATCACCAAAAGTTCCCAATAAATTATGATATTCAACTATATATGTCATAATGAAAAACATCTCCTAATTGAATTACATCTATGGACTCAACACAATAAAATAAATCGACTTCATTGAATCCAAAAGGGTAAACTAAAACCATGATCTTTGAAGCAGGAAGATATAACATTATATAAAATTATTGTGAAAAGCTCTCACTGGGTTCTTTAAGAAACCTATCCATGAAAACATGATAATTTTATCCAAAATAAAAATCATCAACAATCCTCACATGATAAAAAAACTTAACTACAACATTAAGAGATCTCATAAGGAAACGTAAAACCATGATCTCCAAAACAAGAAGATACACCACCATAAACAATCATGAATTAATCCAACACCAACAACAATGTACCTACACACAATATTAGTGTCATTCTAAAATCCCAAAAGCATAAGGAACCTCTATAAAACCATCATCACCACCAAATGTAATATTATCAAACTCCTATCAAGTCTCATGTGACTATTGTAGCATCGTAAATTGTATCGACATGAAATTTATTTCTTAAACAAGTCTTATTTTAGAAAGTGTGCCCCCCCTCTCGACAATTGTTTTGACACTTGGTTTATCTTGTTGATACATTGTTTAGAGACACTAGACATATTTTTCATCATGACTTTCTACCATCAGACTTTATGAGATGATGTTTACAGATTTATATGATGATGATGTTAGTCGTACTCTTTATATGCTTGTATTGGTTTCATGATTACCTTATGATATGTGAAATTATGAATTATGTAGTTGTTATGTTACCTTATAGAATAGTAAATGATGATAATGTAATGGTTCAATGATTAACTTAGGGTTACTTGCTTATGTAAAAATTGAATGAATGTACATTTCGATGTTTGTAGAATTAGGGTATAATGTGGATTATGTTTATGATTCATGAAATGCAATTTCTTTATGTATTGAGTTAGATGTTATTATTTCTCTTGTTTCACTTTCGATATTATTATATATGCATTGAGTTTATAGGATACTGACATCGGAATCGAGTGTGTAGGATTATGACCATGGTTGTAAATGCGGGAAAACAAGGATGGATCTATGCAAAATCAGTTTAAATCAAGGTCAGCTCTAAGAAGAGAACAACCTCATTGTTACATGATTTTATTTCATAAATGTGATGCATGTATGAATGATGTTGTAAATGTTTGTAAATGCATAATTTGATGTAAATGTAATTATGTAAATGTTAATGTTAAATATCCACTAGGCATGCCAAGTGTGTAATGTGATGTGTACTTTTGTGAGGTGTCAATTGACACTATTGTGATGAGATGACATACCTAAGTGGAATGTGGAACCTACCTTTTCTTTAGGTTATCTTGTGTATCCCTAGGCTTGGTTAGTGGTTTAGGAAACCAAGGTTTAGGTCATCGTAATTCCATTTTCGGATGCAAACTTTACTATAGTTTTTGAGGTGTTATATGGAGCCCTGTGGTGTAGTTAGGGTTGGTTTTTAGTGCCCCAAGTCATGTGCATGGGTTAGGGGGCCAATTTTTACCATTTTCACTTCCCTAAGCTTCCATATTGCCTCTCTAAGTGGGCCATCTTTGGTAATGACGAATTTGGGAATGCCTTCTAAGATAACTCTCTTTCCCATGTTTTGAATTGCATTCCATTTTCATAGCAAAGGGCAAGTGAAAAGTTAGCAAGAATCTAGAAACCTAACTTTCTTTGGGATGAGGGAAGGAGAGAGGAATGTTTTAGAGTCTTTAGGAAAAGAGACTAGGAAGTTAGACACTTCTTGACTATGCTAGTTAGGATTTGAGAGGAGGGGTTTGGAGAGAATTCTAAGGGACTTGAGAAATTCTAATGGTTTTGAGAAGTGAAGCAAGCTAGGAAGCAAAGGGATAGCTCTTCTACAAACCTCCATTTCCATTGCTTAGGAATAAGGTTGGTGGTTCTACCTTGTTTGTTCATGTTATTGTATTGTGAAGATTGATATTTTGTGTGAGTTTGTAATGTTTTGTTTTCATTATGCTCAAATGTATTTTGTCCTTGTATCTCTTTTTTTGTGTTTATCAATTGTGAAATGGGTGTGCAAGATAATTCTCATCCTTGGGAGGATTTGATAATGTCTTGGGGTGAAGGGCTTAGTTGGGAAATCCACGTGTTTTGAGAGCTTGGATGTATGGGCATCCTTGAGGCCTACTTATGTTATACCTTGGGGGCCATAAAGGATGTTTTTGATGCTCTTGTGATGAACTGGTATGTTGGAAGGGAGCCTTGTGAAGGCATGTAAGAATGTTTAGTAGTACTTGTTTTGTTTAAGTATGACCTCTCCATATGAGATATTTCCACCTTCACCCATATTGGGATCAATTATGAATCCTATGTGCTAGCTTGGGATTGGGAGTGAAATTTGTGATGTCTATGTTTCTTGTTGATGATTGTGGGTGTTGATTGTTTGTATCCCATCCTACTTTATTTCCCCTAGCTCGGGGGTGGCCATGTAATGGCCTAGGCTGGGAGGTGAGCCTCTATGGTCATGTGGTAAATGCCTTTGTGTTGTAGGTTTTGCTTGAGTATGAAAGGATGAAGTTTCTGATTTGAAGTTGTAAGAAAAATTAAATAAATAATTTAGGTGTGACAAGCCTAAAAGAATTTGTTCTATTCAAAATGTAAATTCATGAACTTGTAAATGTATAAAGAGAAAAGTTGTAAATAAAGTTTGATTAAATCCTCTTGTATGAAGAAATCAACATTAGGTGTATTTCAAAATATTTCTTATCAAAGATTGAATATTTTATTGTAGATAAATTTTCTGCAATTATAAAGGAAAACTGATGTTGTTACATGAATTTTGGTAAAAAATTGAAAGAGTTTTAATTTATTAATTGCTTTATTTCCTACAACCTCTATGTTGTTTAAATGATGAAATTTTCTAAGTTAAGAAAACAATGCATGATATTACAAAATGATTAAAATTTCTGAATAAAAGAAGAAACAAAGTATCTACATTTAAAAGTCATTTATCTACTATTTCAGTTTGTAATAAGCATCTAGATTTTAACAGGGTAATTTGGTTGTGTTTTGCTTATCACACCTCAATTTTACACATATTTTTGTCATCTCCATACCAAATTAGACCCGTGACCCAAATTTGAGGCCTTTTTGGTGATTAAGGGTGATTGGGTGGGTTTGGGGTGAGTTGGATTGTCTTTGACCTAAAATTTACCCCTAACCTTAATAAATAACCCCAAATTTAAATCATATGATGGTCTTGTGTTTTTAGTAAGATCCCCAGATCCATGTTAGTATCCTTCAAGTTTTTCACCCCAAAATCATTAGGTGAGGTATATAAACAAGGCTACCTCTCTCATTTTAGGATCTATCTCATCTAATCAACAAGAAAACAATCAAGAATTCATGACATTTCATCCCACCATATTATTTATTGTGGAAAGCTTCAAAAACCTTCATGCAAGCATGTTTTTTGTGATTTCCTTTTAGTTTTTTTGTGGATTCATGATATTGCACCAACACTTGTGATCTCATTTCAAGAGAATTTGCACCATCAAGGTATAAGACATGTCACTCCTCAAATCTAGCCTCTACTATATATCGACACACTTTCATTTCAACAAAATTTCAACTTGATTTCATGGTTGATTCTTAAACCAGGGTTTGACTTAGGTAAACCCCTTTCCACAATACTTTTCCCTCTTTTTTCTGTGTGCAAGAGACAGGTGGCACTCATGTGAAAGGAGCTACACACAAAGTAGACTAAGAGATATAGTTTGACATTCATTTAATCAAAAAGTGTTGTTTCAAAGGTGGTTTGACTTGTCCGTAACTGTCTAGGTCACCCTTGACCTCCTATTTTGAGCTAAAATTTGGTTTTCTAGTTTGTCACTATTTTTGCTTCCCAGATCTAATCTCAAAATTGTATTTTAAGTTTTTTGTCTATTTGTGCATAAAAAATCATATATATATATATATATATATATATATATATATATATATATATATATATATATATATATATATATATATATATATATATATATATATATATATATATATATATATATATATATATATATATATATATATATATATATATATATATATATATATATATATCTTACAATTTCTAATTCCATGTTCATAGTCATCTTCCATAAAAGAGAGGGATCACTACATCTACCTAGTGCTCAAACTTCCTTAAGCCTTGTGGACCATCTTCCTTCCAATGTGTGAGAGGATATAGGTGTGATCATCCTAGTTTGTTTATTTCTTTCAAAGCATTTCTTAAAAATCTTACCCATGTTTCTTATTAAGGGAGAAAAGATTTGAAGAGGCCTCGAAATCTTGTACAAATTTTTTTTGCCGGGATTACAGAACCCTCAAGCATACAATTGTGTAGGATAGGACCCTACAAACCAAAAATAGCACAAACTACAAGAAACCAACAACATAAAGATAAATAACCATACAAATCACAAGCTACAACAAGAAGGCCTAGGACCTAAACATAATACAAAAGGTTTTTATAAGCTCCCTTAATTGGTAACATGAGATGAGGGAATTTCAAGGATCCCTTAACCAAAAGATTTGGTTTTAAAGGGGTTCCCAAAACCTAAACTTCTAGAACGATAGAGATAATATTCAAAGAACAACCTAGAAAAAAATCAACATTCCAAGCAACAAGGGGGTTTTGGAAAACTCCCGAAAAATTCATGTTGGGTTTTAAAATGGTTCCTAAAACTATCCAAGAACATGGTAGTATTACCCTAATAAAAGATCAAATCCCCTTTTGCAAAAATCCTTTCCACCTCAAAAGAAAAGGAACCCACATCAATAGGGTAAGAAAAGGAAGAGGCCATCAGATAAGAAGAGTAACTACAATTCCACCCCACATCCAAGAAACCATAAACAACAAAATGCCACATAAATTTTCAATCAACCTCTTTCATGTAGTAATTCTCCACCTCCATAGGGGATTTTTCCACCTCCATAGGGGAATCTTCCACTTCTAGAGAGAGAGATAGAGAGAGAGAGAGAGATTCAAATCCTATTTGTGGCCATCATAATACACCCCACTTAAATAGGGGAAAACTCTAATTCCATAGGAGCCCTATAGGGAAGAACCCCAAAAAAGGAAACAAAAGCTTACTTTGAAGATACAAGAAGACATAAATAGGCTTAAAAAGGGATGATAAAGTCCCAAAAACCTATCCTTGACCAAAAACAACCATAGGTAAAAATGAGTGTCTGAAAACTAACAACAAACAATCCACCACCAAAAATCACAAAGCCACTATCCCTACTGACACAAATGTGTAGTATAAATAAAGAAACACTAGGCCCACACATGATCCACAATGAAACACCAAGGCCAAAAGGCATAGGCCACAACAAAATTATCTCCCATAACATCCATTAGAAACCCCATAGCCTCCAAGGACCAAAAAAGGCCAACACAAAAAACTCTAGGATCACTTCAAATAGTGACCACAAAAGATAGGAAGAATAAGCTCAACTAGCCAAAAAGATAAGGTTGAACTCAAAAAGATGCCAAAATGGTAATACCCACTAGAAAATGGTAAAAATCACCAAAGGATCACTCTTATCCAGGTTTCATGTGGATTTATAATAATATTCTTAATGAAATGCATGAAATATGTAGCTTTTGTAAAAACCTTTACATAAAATAAAAATCCTAAAGATGAAATTGATATGCACAAAATTTTAACCTCTTATAGGTTGTCATTTTCCAATAAGGATAGAGTTAATACTCCTAACAATACCACATTAGAGAGTACTAGATCCTCTCCTCCCAAAGATACCTTAGTGAAAGAGACTAAGAATGTTCATTTAAGTACCTTTTTTTTTCTTCTATTAAGCATATAAAGAAAAAGACCTTGTACATCGTTAAGATTTTATACCAACCACTACTACTTGATTAGTTTCGAGAACCAATACCTATTCCAAAAACCCATTTAGATAATACATAACTAGTACATAATATAGGGGTGTTACATACAAAATATCAAATGATAGAACATATAGTTGATCAAAACCATGTTTTCCAGGGGCTAGGGCCATCTGTCCACTTCAGTCTATTACCATCTTGAGTAATTACATTGTATGGATTTGTCATAATTACCTCCCAAGGAAATGGAGGTAGTGCTAGAAGAGCACTACAACTAGGATTGGCGGGTTGGTTGTTGTATGAGGAGAAAAGATAGGTGTTGTAGCAGCTTAATGGGCATCAGTCATGAGAACTGATGTGAAAGTACCTCTTTAGATCCTCTTCCTTCTCCTATATCCTATCCTCTTTATTAAAAACATTTTCAATCAAGATGATGTTATGCATTTTATTCATGATTTATCTCCAAACATAACACTAAGTAAAGAGAAAGATCTAGAAAACCCTTCCTCTTCCCAACCTAAAGAGGATGTGACTAATGATGATAGGATTTCACATCTCCCTAAATATATCAATACTCCTACTATCCCTCCTTATGAAACACACTTCCACAAACCTCAAGATGAAAATCATCCACCCTCTCAACTCAAGGCTTATTATAATGTAAGATATGACATTACCTCTCAACAAGTATATAGTGGACAAGGCCTTGGAATTTAAGAACAATGAATAAAAGGTCCCTATAGATCCTCTTACACAAGTCACTATAAAGGGTAGGATCTATACCTCAAGCCAACATTGCTCCTTCTTTCTCAAAACATAAATATCCTTCTTTATGAATTGTTTTGCCAACACAAGCAGATGACATAATTCCTTTCAATGATGAATATAATTAAGCCCCCGAGTAAGGGATCAATTTATAATGGACATGCAATTACAAAAAAGAATGAGGTTATGATCAAGGATACACACCTCTTTCATAAGAGATAATCCTTGATTAAACAAATAATTTCATGTAAGAAAAGGATGTCACATAATAAGAAAATGCCATTCCACCAAGGAAAGTGGATCCTTGGAAAGGAAAAGAGATTAAGAAATGGAACTAGTTGTGCTCTTGTAATAATATTTTGAATGTGATACTAGAGGGTGAGACATTTTGTTCACCAAGGTCTCTCTAACTAGTTGATTTGGAGCCTTTATTTTAGTACTAATCCCTTTGTTGTGTGTCTTTTATTTTCCTTTATCTTTTGCTTTTGTTTTGTGTGTCCTTACAGATAGTTGTAGAGTTAAGATCCTTGGTTTTGGGAGGCTTGTTCCATTAATCTTAGTGATGTCTTATCTCTTTTTAATCTTGCCCATGATCATCTACTTTACCATGATTATGCATGTATGCTCATACTCCCACTAAAGTGGGGACATAATACAACATCTTAAAGTGTATTTGTAACATAAAAGAAAATAAGGGTGGTGTGAGGGGGTGTAAGTCCACATAAGCTAATGATCTAAGCCCTATATCCTTTTTGGTTGTATTGGAAGGAATATGATCCACTTAGGCTCAAAAGGGGAATCAAGTGCTAAGTGGATGGAATGGTTCCTTTACTATTATGTAATTGAGGAGCAGTTGCATGAATGTAAAATTGATGGGTAGATGCAATATTTAGGGTAAAATAAAGAACAAAGTTGACTTCCAACATACACAAACTAATAGAGAAATGATAGATAAATTTTACTATCAGAAAAATAATCCAAAAACTATATCTGACCTACAAATTCAATTTGGAGCTAATCGAGAGGGACCAATTTGATTGGTTCAACCTATTACTGAGACTAGGTTGGTTGGGTAGGTCTATTCCTTGTACTTTTGATTATTTCCAATTGGAGATTGTAGTTAGGATCCTATACTTTCTAGATTTGGTCTCAAAACTAGCACCACCTGTTCCCACGCACAAAAAAGAGATAAATTGTTAGGTAGATAGGGGTTTGACTCAATCAAACCTTAGTTGAGGAATCAACCATGAAATTGAAATGAAATAAACTTGAATTGAAAGCATGCTAGTACAAAGTAGAGGCTAAATCTAAAAAATGCAATGTTTATACTTTCACAAATGGACTTGGAGTTGTAACATATATGAAGATTCTTGAAGTGGTATTAAATGCTTTTGTTATGCTTGATGTCACTTGCCTTGAGAAAGAATTAATTCACATTGATATTTGTGTGCTTAAAAGAATTATCTTCTTGCATGATTGAGGTCTCCTCTTCTTAGTCTTTGATGAGGGAAGTTTTCTACAATGGAGAAAATTATTTTTGAAAATGCGTTGGATGCTTGAAATTTGCCATAAAATGCTTGAGATGAAAGAGAGCTTGAACTTGCACTTGAGGTTAGAATGTCATTCTCATATCATGTGTTGTATTACCAAAATGAGGAGAGGTAGGTTGCTTATATACCCCCCACAAATAATTTGGAGCTCAAAACTTGAAGAAAGTTGATGAAAGTTTGAATTTCCTTCTCTACCACCAAGACCATTACACAGTTCAAATTTTAGAGCAATTATAGGGGAATATGCTGATCAAGTCAGGTAGTTCCCTCCTAAAAGAATGAAAAATTGGACCATGGGTCCTAATTATGGAGGGGATGCTAGAATGGAAAGTATAATCAGTATTGGATCAAGAATAACAAACATAGAGGCCCAAGGACACTAAAATAGGACCTAACTTAGCATCTAACTATGTGTGAGTATAATATAGGATGATACAATATCCAAAAACAATTTATCACTTACACAGGTCCCATTTCAGCAAGTGTGGCCTCCCTCATGTATGTCTTCACTTATCATACCTTGATTTCACACATAGTTTTTGTATCTCCATACCAAATTGGACCCTTGACCCAAATTTGAGTTTGTTTTTGGAAATCAAGGGTGACAAGGTAGTTTTGGGGTGAGTTGGGTCACCCTTGACCTAAGAGTCACCCTTGACCTTGAGAAATTACCCAAATTTGAATTAGATGATGTTCTTGTGATTTTAGTAGCATCCCCAAATCCATGTTGGCCTCCTTTGAGTTTAGCATCTCAAAATGGCTAGGTAAGGTATATAAACAAGGCCACCTCCCTCATTTTAGGATCCATCTCATCTCATCAAAAAGAAAGCAATCAAGTATTCAAGGGGCAATCAAACATTCAAATCATTTCATCCCACCATATTCTTCATTGTGGAAATCTTCAACAACCTTCATGCAAGCATGGATTTTGTGATATCTTTTTAGGTTTTTTTTGAGTCATGCTATTGTACCAACAGTTATGACCCCATTTCAAGAGCATTTGAACCATCAAGATATAAGACACATTGTTTCTTAGATCTAGTCTCTTCCATATATCAACACACTTTCATTTGAAGTACATTTTAATTTAATTTTATGGTTGGTTCCTAAAATGGGGTTTTCCTTAGGCAAACCCCTTTCCACAACACTTTTCCCTCTTTTTTATATGTGTAGGAGACATGTTGCACCCATGTAAAGGAGCTATGGACAAAGTAAATTTAGAGCTATAACTTGGCAATCATTTCATCAAAAAGTGTAGGGTCAAAGGCAAGTTGACCTGCACCTAACCCTCTTAGATGCCCTCAACCTCTTGTTTTGGGTTGAAATTTGATTTGCAAGTTACTCACTATTTCTACTTCCTAGATCTAGTTTTAAAATTGGATTCACAATTTTCTATTTTTCTGTGCATGCAAAAAATAATCTCTCTCTATTTTTCCTAGATCTTGCATTTTCCAATTCCACGTGCACAGTCTTCTTCCATAAAAGTGAAGGATCATTGCATGTGCCTAGCACTCAAGCCTCCTTGATCCCGATGGATCATCTTCCTTCCAATATTGGGAGGATATAGGTGTAAGATTCCTAGTTTATCCATCCATCCCAGTGAACCTCTCTCACACTTGTTTTCTTTCATGATAATTTCATAACATAGTCAACAAGTGTAGTTTGCACAACATAATTATATTAGGTAACATGATCTATCCACTTCACAACAAAAATAAAACTAATGAAACATGTAATCAAACAAAGTGACAAATTAGAATCTACATCCATATTGAAATATCTATAGGTATATACAGTTCATATTTAATTCATATATGTAACTTATAAGTAGATATAATCTACAACACTTATTAATTTGTAAATCTCACAATAAAATGTTTAATTTAGCAATAGAAAAGTTGAATCCCAACGATGGATCATGGAGTGTGATCTGAAACATCGATGCAAAAAGATTTTCACATAATTGAATCTAGAAACAACACACAAAATATACAAATAACCATGTCAAATAAAGATAATTAGATATATACATGTAATTTTTAAATTAATCAATCATAAAAGCACCTTAGGTTTCATTTTCCACAAACTCACAAAGTCCCATTATCAAGTGAACCCATAAGTAGCTTAAATAAAAATATCAATGAACAAATCACATAAAAATATCTTAAAACTCGATTCACTTGTGGTGTTTGTTAACCCCAACTGATGGTGATGATGATGAAGACCAAGATCAGAGGTATACAAGATTGTAGAAGGATTAGATCAATTGTTATTTTGTCATTGATGTCAAGAAATTGATTTCTGGTGTATATTGAGTTGCCATATTATTAGGAGTATGATATAAGTTGAGTGAGTTAAGGAAAAAGAGGAAGTGAAAAGCTGTGAAGGAGTTAGTGAAGTTGAAGAACTTAATTGGATAGCTAATATAGATCAAACAATGATACTTGGTAATAATGGTTTAGTTGTTTTCTACTTTACATTTGATGATATCAAGTCGGTAAAGGAGATTGGACAAGTGAGCAAGGTTAGAAAGTTGACAAGGCAAAGAAAACAATTTAGTTACCGAGCAGGAATAAGTCATTTGGTAAAAGGAAAGTAATTTTTGGTAAAGAGAAAGGAAGCCAAGACACCGAGTATAAGGAGTTAGTTACCGAGCGAAGCAAACAAAATTTCAATTGAAGGAAAAGAAAGGGCACCGAGCACAGAACATAAATTAAATACAAGTATCAAAACAACATTTAATGAAGAGCCATAATGATTTGGAAGATTCCAAGGATGAAGAAGAGTTAGTTAAAGAGATCTATGATCAGGAAAATTCAAGGTGATGATCTATGGTAAAGATTTAAGTGGCAAAAAATAAAGACACAAGTTTCAAGAAAAGTTCAAGTTTTGAGGTGATGAAAACAAGTTTTACCGAGTGCCAAGTTCATTGAATCAGTTCAAGAGGACAATTTGAAGGTTTAGAATAAACAAAGGAAAACCTAATCAAGAAGATTAAGAGGCAAAATAGAATCTATACAAAGGATGAAATTGAATGAAAAACAAGCTGGCTAGTTGAAGTGTTGATGTGTAACTGAGTGATGTAGTGAAGAAGAAAAAGGTGAAAATCTGAGTCTATAATAGAGATTGATGAAGTGTTGAGGCTAGTGAATAGTGAAGGAATGAAGTAAAGACAAAGAGCGCATAAGGGATCTGACTAAGCAAGAGGTAGTTGCAAATTTAAAGATCAAATTTTATAATGTTGCTTATTAACATTTGTAGCAGGAAAAAATCTCTTAATCGAGTGGACTTAATAGTCTTATTGTAAATCCTTGAGAGATGCGACATTCTAGAAGAGTGTTCAAAGACCTTTAACCAGGCCACTCCTAACAGGGTGAAGATCCTAACAGATTTGAGGTAAATCCCCTAACAGGGTCACATTTAACAATGTGCATTATAATCTTTAATAGGATTGACTCTTAACCGAGCATACTTCATAAGAGTATTTTGATTGGTGGGTGACAATTCCCACAATGGTTTTTCCCAAATTGAGTTTCCACGTTAAATACTGGTGTCAAATGTGTTGAATGTTTACTATGCATGTTATTTGTTGATTACTTAAAGTTGCTAATTGAAAAAGTTAATTTTCTACTATTATTAGTTATTACTGAAGTTTATCTTATCGAGTTGAATCAGAGTTAAAGTTTTTAAGGTTTAAAAGAATCATCGATTACTAATTCACCCCTCTTAGTAATCCAACAATGCTTTGAGAAAGTTTTTTGTAAATTAAAAGAAGTTTGAAGTCAGTTGCCCATGCACATGTTATGATTTCTCCATGTTTGGTAAGAAAAACTAAATTCTAGTCGACATTTTCTACAAAAATTGTACAATTTAGAAAAATTGATATCACAACATAATGCTCAAAAATTTATTTTCAACAACTATTAAAGGTAAAAATTTTGACATCTAGGTGAAAGTTATGTCTCCTAGAATAGAATCTATGCAATTAGGCTTGTGTTGGTGGTTGGTCGATAATGCTCAAGTAGTGCTTTAAATTTCAATTGTTGATTAAAAAATGTTTAATTTAATTATAAACCCAACAAGGGGGATTAGTAACTCCAATTCTTCCTGGGATTGAGGGTCCAAGTTGATAGTCAAGGGTTGGCTATTGACTTGTCAATGCTAGTGCATGTCGGTTGGTTAGGGGTAGAAGGGGTTCGTTGACCCCCCCCCCCCCCCCCCTTTACCCACTTTTCTCTTGTCTAATCCTTCTGATTTATTTATTTTAAAATAATTTTTTTAAATTGGAAGGATTTTTTTAATTTTTCCATCTTATCGACAAATTATACTATTGTACAACAAGGTAAGGTGGGTGAAAAAATTACATTTTTTTTAGTAACCAACAAATCAAGAAACCCCACACCCAAAAGGAAAGAAGAGAGGAGAGCCAAATTGAAAATTGAGTCCAAAACACCTCCCTCCCCCACTCCTCCTCCTTTGACAACCCACATATAGAAGCACACATCGAGGCCCTTTTGGTTAATGGGAAAGAGAAAGATCTTGGCAAACACTACTCCTCGACTTTTGGACATATCCTCTATACTAAAAATGATGCCCAAAGAAGAGCCATACAAAACCCACATTGTTGTGGAGATTAGCGAAAGAGCAAGCCATTCCATTACCATTAACAAAATGGAACTTGACCAAGGGATCAAACAACAGATTGATACCAAAACTAACAAAGACCCCAACCAAGATTTGAGGAATCCTCACTTCACTCAATAGAAACATCTGGACATAGTCCTCTTTCAAAAGCACCTAACCAAAAATAATGTCGACCAAATGCAGTGCCTCCCCAACCCAACACAACAACGATAGAGCCTTTTCTTGAACCACTGTAGTAACACTCCCATCTATCTCATCATCCTCACTGTCTTCAACTTCACCCTCCTCTGTAGAAACCCAAACACCTCCTCCAATCTTCTTGCCTTCACTCCTCATTTTGAAATTAGCTTAAGCCATACAACTAGTCTTTAATCCTACAATTTTATAGTTTAAATTTATGGATGAAATTCACAATTTCTCTAAAACTTAAATTAAATTTGAAATTTCATCTACATTTCTCTAATCCACAATGTGGAGTCCACCTTACAAAAATGATTTATAATTTATTGTTAGTATAATAAGTAAAAATAATTTTTGAATAAGTTATCTAATTGATTTTGTTTATTCTGAACATCATTAGCTAATTGTTAAACAATTTAGACTTATGCTACCAAATTATCCATTTGCAAAATTTATTTAGCATTGAATAAACATATTTTTATTTGGTTTAAAGCATCAAACCTTATATATATTTAATAGCTAATTTTGACATCTCATTAATAATTTTTCTTATATCCAATTAAATTAATTCTTCGTGATTAATATTAAAGAAGTTTAATCTATTCATATGACATTGAATGCCTATTTCAACAGATAATTTTTAATTACTTTTATTAAAATATTACTTATAAGATATAAAATATAAATATTAATAAATTAACAAGATTTATTTTTAAAAATATTAAATTTATTTGAGAAATGTTAGATCAAATATTTTATTGAAAAAGTATAAAATATGGCTATAAACCCTTTGAAAACATAGAATGGCTGTACATCATAAAGAGTACATAATATGACAAACGAAATCTCCCGTCTTATTTCATAACACTGACCCACGGCGGCGTAGTTTTTGTCAATAGCTGCCTTGGCAATTAATTCATATATTTGAAAATCTGGTCGACAATTCATTTGCTGCTCCGGAGTTTTTCAGGTAATAAACAGCGAGTTGAAGTACATTAATTTAGAGGCGGACCGTTGTCGAACATGTCCAGGTTTCGAGGCCTGTGGCAATCTTCTTTGAAGGCCACACGGAAAGGTGCAATACATTTTCTATTCCTCGTCTTTCCATTTTGCAAAGTGAATTTATTCGTGCATTTTCCTTACTCATTTGTGTGTATAGGGTTTTTTTTGTTTGTAAACTCTGCATTTGATTAAACTGCATTGATCTTAAGCCTTGGTCTGGGATCGTTAAATAAATTTATAGTCGGCATGATGTCGTATTCATAATAATGTCCATTTCCGTGCATTGTCAGCACTAAGCCATGCTGGGTATGTGGGAATTCATGCAGTTAAAACAAAGTTTGAAATTATGATTTATTGGCTGCTTCATTTAAATTTTTATGTTTTTGTTTTTGGCCCTTTGGGTTATTTTAAATTCGGAAATCTTTTGCATCCCTGTAAAATACCTATGAATATGCATTATTGCAATATACCAGAGCTGTCCAGCATAACTTCAGGGACAGATTTACAGCAGCTTTACAAAAGACATAAAGAAAAAAATAACAGAATCAAGATCCTGTTGATGACATGTAGACCACATATACGGAGATGTATTCCTTCTCTAAGTCTGGCATAGGATTATACCGTCTGAAGAAACAAAGAATTGCAATGTACTGATAAACTATATGCTGGTACAAATGCACCTTATAGTTCATACTACTTCATGCAACAAATAATGACGAATATCTCACAACAAGGTGAAAGCTTGGAATTCTAAGGCTTTGCGTGCACCCAAATAAGAATGAAACTCTCTCAAGCAATATCCTCCTTGTGAAGGTGGTCTGAATTTTAATTTTGATGGCATCTTGAGAGGTAACCCTAATGTCAGAAGTGTCGACAGTTGCAAAGATGCTTGAGGAAGTTTTGCTTTTTCTTCACCCCTCCTGAAGAAAAAGACAATAATCAGCAAGGGTTTTCAGCATAAATTTAAAGCTTAAAGATGACATTTATTTGAACCTTGGCCATATTAGTTATGAGGGGAACCCACCCTTGGTGATCAACAGTGAACACAATAACATATGGGATTCATAATTATTGAAAGGTAAAGCTCTCGAAGCAGAAGCTAAACTTATGTCACAAGCTTTGAAACATTTCTTTAACTCACTGCTTTCGAGAGCAGAGCAAAATAGTTAATCATCTGGTGAATGCAGGGGTTGAATTATATACTTTTTTGAAGTCCAACATTTTGCTGGAAAGGAAGAAACCTTACAACCTGCTAGATATGATAGTTTCTGCAGCCAAGGACAAAAGAAAAATGACTGTAAGTACCACAAAACTTAAAAATGGGCTAAACATGGATTCATTTCTAATTTTCTAATAATCTTCCTCCTCAAAAAGGATATAATCCAAACCAATGAATTCTATGATAAATAGCCTGAATATAATGTACATATACAATAAAAATACTTTAGAAGCAAGCCTACTAGTGAAGAGAATGTTTGGCCCTTTTCTCCACATAAATTCACAGGCATAAAGGAGAGAGTGGTTTATCGTGAATCCGAACTAATTCCTCAGCGTATTTGTAGGCCTCATTCTAGATCCCCTTAATCCAGACCTCCGCACTTTGCGCAATTCTCCTAATCCTATCAATGGCCTCAACCTATTCGGTTGGAATAGCTGGTGGGGGAACAAAAGATGGATCCTCTTCTAAAATTGGGCGAGGCAAGTTTTCGATGTATGCATATAAGGCCCTGATCTCCCCCTTTTGCCTCTGATATTTTTCTTCCAACTTCCTCATCTTGTCCTTGACAGCTTGTGTTGAATCATCAAATTCCTCCATGACCTGTGCTTGAGAGGCCTAACCAAGATCAATTTCTGTTATGTCATACTCCTCAGGAGCAATTTGATCCTTGGTCTTGTCGACTGTTGGAGTTGCTATCTGTAGAACTCCGGATCTTGATTCTCGTCTCAGGACCTTGGTGAACTTCTTGGCTTTTCCCTTTTCTCCTGATCTGTCAATTCAATCCAGAATTTCTTATAATTCAACTGCAGGGTCAACCTCCTTCTCTTGGCTTCTCTGAATCCTTTGCCTAAGCCATTCTGGAATATCCGTATTCTAATCCCTCTGTACTGCCAGCTGCTCTTTCCCTTGCACTCCTCTGGTATCAATCTCCTTAGCTCCAGGACTCTTTGCCATTACCTTTGGAGTTAGTTTATCTGTGGTGGGAATCTCTTCTTCTGTTGCAGGAGCTTCCGCTTCTATCTCAGGAATCTCTTCCTCTATTATCTTTTTGAAAAACATACCGAGGCTCTCCTCTGCCGTGACATCCTGTTCCTTGCTTCTTCCTGGCGCAAACCTCTCATTGGCATTAATGCTCAATCTATCCTGTATCGGCCTCGTCATACGTTGTTCTCCTTGCTGCTTTCTTCTTTCGCTTGCTTCTTCTTCATGTCTGGTGAATGCTCCTATTTCCTGCACACTGTGAGTCTGGCTAGGCGAAGATGGCACATTCTTAGACCTCAATTTCTTTTGCTGTGGTTCTTCAATCTGAAGATCCAATCTTCTTTTCGTATGCGTTTCTTGAGCCACCGCACCTTTCTCCTTCCTGTGCTCTGCACTCCCCGACGGGATGTCCCTTTCTTCTATCCTTCCTCCTGATGGCTGCCTTGGTCTCTCATCTCGCAGTTGTGGATGACCTAACAACTTGTATGTCCAATCCTCCTTTGGTATAGTCATCCTGTCGAACTGTTGTTCGACCCACCACTTTGTGAAGTCTATGACTGGTTTTGTCAATGTGTCAAGATCTACAATCTCCTTCCTTTGCCAGTTGTAAGTGTAATAATCCTAACTGGCGGCTTTAAATTAAAGGGCTGCAAAATCACTAATTTCTTGATGACGGTGCTGTTTAATTGTTTTCACGGTGTGCACGTGTCTTTCTTTGTTTAGAATTTACAATGCAAGAAAGGAAATGTATTGCGCCAAATTCAAGGTTACCTCTAATGTTGGATAAATTTCAATATATATAACAACCATACATTACGCCAGTCCAAAATGCATTTCTAAAGACACATTCATAATATTATGTTCAAAGGCTACCTTGACGTGACTCCAAGAAGACTGCTGTGAAGGGAGGCTGTGGCGGTCTAACAGTTGATGCAATGGAGTGTTGATAGCTCACGACCATCAACTATATCCTTTCCACGCTGTGTACATCACCTATCCCCTGGCATGCCCGATATCCAACTTCAAACAGCGTTGCCAACAATCCTGGAGACGTCTATCAAAATGCAGCTGCGTGTGTCCAAGAGACTCAGCGCAATCCACCGCCTAGCGTTGCCTTAAGACTTGGTAACGCTTGTGCTAATGCTGCTGCGTGTGCCAAAGAGGCCCGCGCGTGACAGTCCCTACGCACCACCCGAGCCAGATATATGGTGCGGTATGACGCCTTGTAGGTCCTAAAAGGAGTGCGTCCCCAAACTGTAAGTGTGGTCGCACTAAAATATGAAACCCGCCCAGTCACATACTCAACCAATCTTTCACTCAATGTGACCTTCCCATAGGTATTGCGTCCAAATATGACGCCCAACACCAATGCTGATATGGAGTCAAATAACAAGCTTGATAATTACCGATATATGCCTTCCTTCCTTGTTACTGTAATACAACCACTTGGTTCAAACTGAACTCATAAGCAAACTGCCCTCTATCTGAAAATAATGTTGGATATGAAATATTTCTTCCTTACCAATACATTGAGCTCAAAAATGAAATCTGAATGACTTCATCATTTTTGAGAGGCTGGGATTGCGTCCAACTTCTTGGAATTTCCTCAAGGGTTTCCGTCCTCAAGAAATAACCAGTCACTTAAGCAACTTGTTTGTTTTCTCTTGTTTTATAAATTTCATGGTGCCAATCCCAAGGAGTACTTTATGCTTTTATAACCTTGATATGGGGGAAAGCACGAAATTCCAAGCCATGTGGGATAAATTATAACCACTTAAGTCACTTAAGTTACTTTTGAATATAAAATGACTTTAAGTCATAAAGTAACTTTATAAGTTCACTTTATAAAATAAAGTGACTTAACTATGAAAAAGGGCCCCAAAATAATAAATAATCACCCAGAAAACCTGTGACTGGTTGACATCCTTCAGAAATAGCCATTAGCCTATCCAGATGGGGAGATAGACTAATCAGGCGCCAAAATGGCCTAGCGCGGAGAAGGGGACATTACAGTAAGGATGAATGACCTTTTCCTTTTCTGGGTTATACCCTCTCTAGAGCACATTTGGATCTTCGTCCATCTGATTAGGTACGTGGAAAATCTTGCATGCCCTGATTAGGTCTAATGGCAATCGAGAGCACATCCTTTTCCTAATCTCATTTAGGTGTGCTCTGTGTTGATGCCTCATTCCTGCCACTACTTTAATTTTGCCGTATGGATCAAAATCTAGCCTCCCTAAATAGAGTGGTAGACGGAAGAAGTTAAGCTTGTCAGATGACCTTTCAGTTGCTGGTAGACAGGGGCACATCTCAACTGCATTACTTCTAATGGAAAGTGGGAATTCCAGTCCTAGTTTCTTTTTCTTCTTCAGGACTTTGTCATAAGCTGTCAATTGTTGGGTGACTTCCAACAGGATCATTTTATCAGTAGGGTATTGTGGAAGCTTATACAGCTGCTCAGAAAATCCCTGCAATCTGATGTACGAGAAGGTGGGAAATTGAATGAACCACGCTCCAAACTCTTCTACCAACTTCATCGCCTCGGCAGATGATCTCATATGTAATCTCTTCTGCAAGGTCCTCACGATGTGCATTGCAAATGCATCATTGACTCGAGTGTAATCATCTATGGCCTATAGATACAGCTGTGGATAATAGTCGTGCACCCTCAATCGTGGATTTCCACTTTCGAGGGCTCCCTTGCACCTTAGTACCTCATACCTTGTGTTCCGTGCTAGCATATATATTACGTAAGAGCTCATGAAAAACTTCTTTGTATGCTCCAAATTCCTCAATTGCTCATCGAGATTGTCACTAATCAACCTAGCCCAATCGATGTGATTGAACTCCTCCACCACCTGTTGAACAAAATACCACATCCACGTCTCGAACAGGTAGGAGTGGGGTAAGCCGAATATCTTGCTCAGCATCATTATCAAATCGCTGTACTCCCGGTGGAAATCCAGCCACACAAGCTCCTTAGGCAGTTTGGAGTAGTGGGATTTGTTCCTCCTCATCTATTTGTTGTTAATGATTTCCTCGCAATGTTGAAGTCTAGCTATGTAAACTCTGTGCGCCTGCTCCTTCGTCTTCAAGACCAACTTCCGAGATGAAGGGATCCCAAATGCCTCGGTAATGGTTGGCAGGAAAAAATCGGCAATGATATTCCCGTCTGAGTTCTTAATCGTTCTATCCCTGGACTGGTAATGCTTCGCACACTCTATGATCATCTCAGCATGTTGAAAAGTGGGAGGGAATCCAACTACGGCTACAATTCCGCTGTTCACGATCTAGGCCGCTAGGTGTGTCGGGTGATGATCCTTATAGCCAAACATCCTCCTTCAGAACTCACTCAAATCTAGGCATCTGAGGTTTGTGTCTCCCACTTCTGTCCACTTCGAGACAATTGTGGATTCTGGGTAGAATCCTCTCTGCTCATTCTTTAACAACTGTCTCCAGCTTACGCTCATCCCTCTAGGCTCCGCCATCTGCAAAACAGAAAATAAACAAATATAAGAGCACGAAAGAAAGCGAGAAAACAAAAACATTCTCTTCGAAAAAGGAGAATTAAAAAAAAACTATAATTTCTCTAGTTTTTGCTCGATAATGAATTTTCTCTCTCATGGAAATTTGTGCCTCTTACCAACTCATTGAAGAAAATTTAAAATTTCACAATCTTCCTCAAATTCCTTCATGCTCTCCGAGAAATAACTTTCCTTCACCCAAAAACTTCACACTTTTCAAGAAATTTTTCTCTTCTCAAGAGACACCTCTCACGAACTCTTCTCGATTTCTGTGTGAGAATGAAATGAGCAAGACTTTCTTTTATAGACTTCAAACCCCAAAACTGCCATAATGTCTGCGCACTAAAATTAGGCAGTTGCCTTAGTTGCCACACAAGATTTCGCTTTTTTAAAAAAGAATCGTCGCCACTTGCCCGAGTTTTTCTCCTCGTTTTAATGGAGTTGCCAATTTGAGAGTCTGTTTTAACTTCATGGTGAAGTTATCTTTATTTCTTGTTTTTCCAATTCTCGATTTTTTGATTTTTTGAAGTTAATTAATTAAATATTAATAAAAATCAATATTTAATCAATTTTAAATTTTAAAACTTAAAATAAAAAATCTTTTAAAACAATTTACAATTTTTTCTTTTTTGAACTTTGCATCTTTTATTGCTTTTTATGCCTTTTCACTTTTTATTGATTTTGATAGTGCTATTACATTTGAGCTTTCTATTACAAACTACTCTCTTACATTTGCAACTTGGCTCTGATACCATGTTGATTTTGTGAGGATCATTGCAAATGTAATAGCACTATCTTATTGTATGTGTTTTCCAAATGCAACAATCTCTTGCATTTATATTGAGAATGAGCCAAGAAGAGACATGTCCCTTCATGGGACATGTCTATTCATTATTATGTAATTAATATAATGACAATTATGATTATATATATATACATACAAATATATGTATAATATCTCTTTAGTATTATATTAATTTCTCTAATATTTACATAACAATAATATTTATATATATATATATTTAAGTATATATATACATTTCATATATACTAAATATATATATATACACATATCTTCACTAGTATTGGCTCATAGTGTTTATCCGACTAAAGCTACAAAACATCAACACTCCCTCTTAGCCAAGGAAGATTAAACACATGATTAGGATCAGAAGAATCATTTACCGTGATATCAGAGATATGGTCTGACTAGGAGTATTAAGTCGAATGATATTCACCATAACTCATAGATTCATAAGAATATCATCTCATGATATTGAAAGTATTGGCCACAGAATATCAAGTCACATGATATTCACCAAGTACTCAAAAATTTATGTGAAAAGATATATTACCTTAATGTAATATCAGAGTTTATAGAGATATCATCTCATGATATTGGGAGTAATGGCCACAGAATATCAAGTCACATGATATTCACCATGTACTTAGAGTACTGGCCTACCAACATCAAGTCTTGTGATGTCCACCAGGTACTCAACAAATATTTTAGATATCACCTCAATATGATATCAGAGATATAGTCTGACCAAGAATATCAAGTCTCATGATATTCACCATAACTAAAAAATTTCCATAGGTAATCTATTCTTAATCCAAGGTATCATCTATTGTGATTTGTTTCAGCCATCACACAATGTCTATCACAATAGAAGGTCAATGGTCTGTTTAAGGAACTGAATCCACCATGCAAGAAATCATCTATTGTGATCTGCTTCAACCATCACACGATGTCTATCACAATAGAAGGTCAATGGTTTGTTTAAGGAACTGAATCCACCATGCAAGAAATCATTTATTGTGATCTGTTTCAGCCATCACACGATGTCTATCACAATAGAAGGTCAATGGTCTATTTAAGGAACTGAATCCACTATGCAGGAAATCATCTAATGTGATCTGTTTCAGCTATCACACAATGTCTATCACAATAGAAGGTCAAGTTATTGTAAGATCGTCACCTTTCAATAGCTCTTACAAAGACAAGTGATAATCATTTGGAAGTCGTCACTTCCTCATGATTTACACAGGGCCCATATAGGCATTCATAATTCATAGTCATCTGACTGTTTGAACACTGGAGAGTACCATCTCGATATGGAGAGTCACATAATTCATAGTCATCTGACTGTTTGAACTGAATCCACCATGCAAGAAATCATATCCTCTATCTGCTCCCTCTGAAGCTCAAGTTCTTGTATCAACCTCTCGTCCTCTTTGAAATGTTAGACTCCCTCTACATCTGGTCTCAATCATCAATTTGTTCGCAAGCATTAAGTTCTTTCTCCCTCGGATGCAATTTTCTTGTGCTTCCATCTTGAAGGTATGTCAGAGAGAGATTACAAATAGCAAACTATCTCGACCGGAAATACCAATGATAGAAGCATACAAGATTTTACTAACCAATAGTATAGCATGAATCACAAACTTCAAAAATTATGTGCATTAATAAAACATGGAATACTTATCTTTTATAAATTTCAAGTATTTCATTTTGTAAGGTGAGCCCATGTAGAAAATATCTTGCAAATTCATAGAATGATGTCACCGTTCTCGAACATTACCAGAATTCTTCACATGACCTGTCTTTAATATCCAAAGGTTCTATACACTATGACAATCTTCAATTTGATCGGATCCCTTCAAGCGGTTAGGCTTTTAAAGAAGGAACCTCGCTCTTTTACAGATTTCACATAGACCCGTACATAGTCGGTCATAACTTTTGAACCCGACACTTTCTTGCCAACCGCTCCGGTGAGATTCTTCTAAATTCGTTTATCACCAACATATCCAAAATTCAGCAAAATCCAATGGTGTATTTGTGAGATATGGTCCTCGTACTGAGATTGTATTTTCTGAGACAGTCACACATTCACCATCAACAAACTACTCTCTTACATTTGTGACTTGGCTCTGATACCATGTTAAGGGTTTTAGGATCGTTGCAAATGTAATAGCACTATCTTATTGTATGTATTTTTCAAATGCTACAATCTCTTGCATTTATATTGAGAATGCGCCAAGAAGAGACATGTTCCTTCATGGGACATGTCTATTCATTACTATGTAATTAATATAATGACAATTATGATTATATATATACATACAAATATATATATGTAATGTCCCCAATTTTAATAAAATTATTGTATTTGGGTCCCAATCGATTTAGTTTATCTCGGACCCATTTTCTTTTGTTGGCGTAGGTGTAGTTGTCGCCGTCCGCTCTTTTGTGCACTCTTGGGAGTTTTCCCGACGGGTATTTATGCTCGGCGTGTAGGTTAGTTTTGATATGTTGAGATTTGATATTTTATTTGTATTTGCGAATTCCTGTTGGGATTCTGTTGGCTGCCATTTCAGAGGTGAAAGATCCTCCCTATTTGGTTTATTGCAGTTTTGGTGGTTCACAGCCACCCTAGTCTGCCGTCGGGAATATCACTCCGATATTTCACTGTGCGCCAAATCTGTTGTGTTTTGCTTGTTTCGGATCTGGCAAATCTGAAACACCATCTTTGTATACATCTATGAAATCTATTTGCATCTTTGACATTAATGCAATTGGTGGCATCGTTCGTACTTGGCATTCGGTATTCTGTGGCACTATTATTGTTTGAATTACTTCTGGCATCATACGCATCTGGCACATATTAATAATATCAATAAGGTATTCTTCTGGCACATATTTGTGGTGTGTTCTGTCTATTGATTGCAATAATTATTTGATCATTGACGAAGGTAACATCTACAACATCTGGCAAGCATCTTAATCACTGGACGACCTCCTATCCTTCGGCGCTACTGTTTCAGACGGATCCTCTACCACACTGTACAACCTCCATCATTGCCGTACGACTTCCTTTCCCCATTGTACGGCCTGCACTTCATATTCTACGGCTTGCACCATCCTCCTCACTGTACGACCTGCAGACTTACTACATCGTACGGCCCAGACCACCATACCGTACGACACCCAGACTTCCACCCGTACAGACTTTGACCTCCGTATGGCTCAGGCCACTATCCTGTACAGACTCACCACCGTACGGTCCAAGAGACATATCGTACGACCACCTAATCTATACGGTCTTGGCAATTCTCCTCACTGTACGGACTTAGCATTACCGTACATCCTGCAGTTCTTAGTTACACCTTACTCTTGAACACTTGATCATTATTCTTTCGAGGGAAGAGATCCGCCATAGGTTGGGGACATTACAATATATATATAATATCTCTTGAGTATTATATTAATTTTTCTAATATTTACATAATAATAATATTTATATATATATTTAAGTATATATATACATCTCATATATACTAAATATATATATACATATCTTCACTAGTATTGACTCAGTGTTTATCCGACTGAAGCTACAAAACATCAACAGGTATTAATTAAATATTAATAAAAATCAATATTTAATTAATTTTTAGATTTAAATCCGAAATTGATTTATTCCAAGTTTTTCTTGTTTAGTTTAATTAAATATTGATTCTTAAATATTGATTCCAAGTTCAATTAATTCTCAATTCCATTCCAAAATGATATATTTTCAAATTTGCCACTTTCATCAATTCTCTGCCTTTTCAAATTTTAACTAAATATTAAATACAAGATTTAATATTTAATTGATTTTATATTTAATTTTAAGAATTGATTTTAACTTGCCATTTTTCTTTTCAAAGGGATTTAATAATCAAATATTAAATATAAAATTTAATATTTAATTAATTATCCTTTAAATCCCAAAATTGGTTTAATTTTCTCACTTTGCCATTTCACCACTTTTTGATTTTCCAATGATTTTAAAATCCATTACTTCGGATTCCTTGGTAATGTTCCTCCGCATATCCATCCATATTGTGGGCCTTACCCAAGCGCATTTTCTCTTTCCCCCATGAATTATTTTCTCAACTTTCTATGACAATGCGATTTTGGTGCTAGAGCGCATTTTGGACATGATGAAGGAATTTTAAGTTTGGAAAAGTTCCGCAACTAGCCCCGTTTTGCGCCCAAAAGAGTGTTATTCTCTTGCGCGGATTCCTTCATTGGCAATTTTTTTCGTGACCGTCTGTTGGCATTAAGCAATGGTAACTGGTAAGCTTGCTACCGATAAAAGTATTGTCATTGATTGGCAAAAGAGGATAGAGATTTGTCATCTCTCCAAAGTCTAAAGATCTAAGGAGATCTGTATGAAAAGAGGCTGATTTGGCAACCGGTGACACTATGCAAGAAAGAAAAGACTGTAAATCAAAAGCAACCGGTCACTACGGAAAGTCTCAAGAACCGAGTAATGTATATAGTCAAGGAAAGGAGGATTCACCGTCAATCGAGGACCAGGATGCAAACTGGTGTCAACAAGCTCAGAGGAAGAAAAGGTGCAAACCGGTGTCAACAACACAACCGAGGATAATGTGCTACCGGTAAGCAAAGGAAGGAACATTGACAAGTTAAAGCTCTTACCTATTCACAACATAAGGATCTCAACCGATCAAGAAAAGATTTCGGTATGATACGATGAACCAGGGAAGTCATAGTCAACTATCTGTTTCAACCAACTCTTTGACCGGGATTTACTGCACTAAATCTGAAAGACTTTGAGTTAACATGGTGATTGGTTTGAGGCGCGTTGGAAGGTTTTAAAGCCGAAATCTGTGGCTTTAAAACAAGGAGTTATCTCTTGTGAAGGAAAGGTGCTTGACACGCATCTATTGTTTTCTTCATAAAGCAGATAAAGCAAGAGCATGCGTCGAATGTTTCCTCAATGAACTAATACTCTATTGAGTGATGTATCCGAAAGGGATCTGAAGTTAGGTCATGCATAAGAGGTGCAATTAGGGCAAGAACTCTATAATACTATATATTCTTCTGCTTATTCAGAATATGAGTTGCCTTCATTTTGCCGAAGAAAAGAGTGAACCTGTACGCTTAAAGAAGCTAGGGCAAATAGCAAAGAGAAGAAGAAAGAGAAGAGTGTGTAGAGAAGCACAACAGTAGAGGAGAAACAAACTTGCGGCGACCGGTGATGCTTCTCAGTTGAGCACAAACAGAGATCTTATCAGGCTATGCACAACCATTTGTAAAAGGTCAATCTTTCTATTGTTTTCTAGCAATTACAATAGTTAAATTCCAATATTTGGGTGGACTCGAACAGGTCCCTTGTATCAAATCCCTTAACCGGGTGACATCTTGTAAGATGTTCTAAGTTCTCTAACCAGGCAGGCACTAACCGGCCTTATTGTAACAAATCCCTTAACCGGGTCGCATCTAACAGTGCGTTGTAATTCTTTAACTGAGAAGGCTCCTAACAGGGCGTACTCCAGAAGAGTGCAGAATTTGTGAGGTCTCCTCACACCGTGGTTTTCACCCTAATTGGGTTTCCACGTGATAAATCTGGTGTCACTGTGTGATTGTTTGCTTGATGTTATTTTATGCTTGAATCTGTTTGGCTTACAGTTATAAGTTTACTTCACCAGATTTAAAGAGAAAAGTTTTACAAGTGCTGATTCACCCCTCCCCTCTTAGCACTGGTTGGGACTGTCACCGTCTTGTATTTGCGCTCGAAGGAGAGCTTGGGCGGGATTTTTGATGAGTGACGGATTACTCCCTCCTTGGCATTATTCTACAACTAGCTAAAATAAACACCATGCTTTGTGCTTGGGCACATCCTGTCCAGGGTTGCAGATTTTTCTTGTTTGAAACTCCTCAACCTCCGTTGACTTGTGCTCCTGTCCTGACGGGATTTGGTATTCCCTTTGAGCATTCCTCCATTTATTGTTGCAAACACATGCCTTGAACTTGTTGGGAAGCATTGGTGGTTTGACGACAGATTTTGCTCGAACCAAAATTCCTCATCCGCGACTTAGAGCGCATTTACAGAGTCTCTTTCATATGTAATCCTTCTTCATTATCTTTGTCATGTGTGTAGAAGTACACAAGATGGACCGTATCACTTTTCTTGCATTACTTGAACATTTATGAGGATCTGCAACAGAGCTTTCAATTTTAGAAATTCCTCGATGTGTTAGGAGTGTGGATAAGAGGTCTTCAAATTTCAAATAGGTGCTTTGATGTCCTCTGTGAATTGCTTACACAATCCTCCGATTCGTTCTTGATCAATATTGGCTTCGACAAAGAGTCTTGCGGTTTGAACATAACTCAGAGGAAAGGTGGGGAGGATTCGGCATTTAGAACCATTCTCATAAATTTCTTTGTTTATTGTATTTTATGTTTGTGGAGTGGTCTAAGGCTTTCATCTTGAAGGTTCCCTGTGTAATTACTCCTTCACCATATGCCTTGAGCTTGCTGTCGTTTCCATTTCTTTTCTTCACCTATCAGACTTCATTCATTGCATGCGAATGTGTTAAAAGATTCCCTTTCTTCCGTGCGGGATTCACGTATTGTATAGAATCGGCATTAAGAGCACATATCGATGGCAGATAGGATATTATTTTTTTAAAGATATATCTTTGGTCGTGCGTGAAAGAAAGTTCAAAAACTTCCTTGACCACCGTTGACTTGTGCTGGGTGTCTAGTCTTTCCCTCACGGATTTTCTATTTGTCAAAATTCCTTGACCAAATCCATTTCATGCTAGAGCGCATATCGGAGCTCATGACAAACCTTTTCCATCTTTTGGAAATTCCCTAACTTCAGTAGAAAATGCGCTCAAGACAAGTAGGGTATGGTGGCGGAATTTTTACTTTGGAAGTTTTCCATGACTTGCATGATTATGTGCTTGAGTGCATATTAAAGCCCCTTGCGGATTTTCTCAGTCATTGGCTTTTGACTAATAGGCATCAAATCGCGCTTTGTTGTTTCGTGTTCCACAAATCTCCTTAACTTTGTGTTGATGCCCGAGTTCTGAAATTACTTTACTTGGCTTGCTTTGACACAACTATAGTCCCCCATTAATTTGCTACCCACCCAAACATAGTTCTATTTAAGGAAATCAGCCTCAAAACTCGAAATCAAGGAACATCTCAAAATTGTAAACTTGACGGTCGGGGGACGAAACTTGACTTAGGACCTTCACCATTTAACCACTTCTCAGTTGGAACAGGGGAACACCTACAAGACTGCTACCAGAGCTATTGAGAAAGCCGAAACCAAAAGGCCAAGCGAACGAAAAGATAAGGGGTCCCATCATGGATGGGCGATGTGTGATTAGGTCACAACACTTTCCTTAAAATTATATACTGCTGTTCTTTTATATTCTTTTTGTAATGTCCCCCATTCCCAATGAACTCTAGTAAGTGAAAAAAATTAATTATTTAATATTATGTATCAAATAGAACATTATTAAACCAATATTAAATAATTAACAGAGGTGACTTAATAAAATTGTTTAACAAAGTCACAATTGCTCTACAGGAATGAAACTGAATTATTACTATATCAATGCCCCAGGAATCGTTGCAAGGCATCGATTGAATAATGAACTCTTTCTTATGGTTTCGAGTGAACTCAAATCTATATTTATCGGATTTGGAGCCGAGGAAGCAATCTTTGTCAATGCAATACTTGACCTAGTTGGAACTTGGAAGAATCATCAATGGAGATACATATTGCTCAGAAGACAGGCAATCATCAGGTATTTTAATTTTGATATTTGAGAAGATTTGTATTGAAGTTCTAGTTCCCAATTTTATATCAATAACTGAAGACTTGATAAGGAGAAACAAAGAGTTCATTTTAGTGGGAAATATGTTGGCCAAACCCGATATCAGGTATTGTTAGTTTTTGAATGCAATGGAAATATTGGAATAATACTTTGATAGTAATATTTTGTTTTCCAACTCTATAATCGTTATACACAATCAGAAGTTTATTGAGCAATTCATCGTGCATTTTGGTGCTGTTATATACACGGAAGAAGTTCCATCTATTGGCTTTGTAGCAATCGGGTGTGAAAAGATATAGATTTTAAAGATTATAAATACAAAGATGTTGGGAAGACATGGTCACGGTGAAGTTGAGACACGATAATCATTGCCGATGAAGAATATAGAAACGAAGCACCTACTGTAATAACACTAGCATACTTGCTGCACAACAAAGAGTATCACGTGAGTTAGAGCAGAGGAAACAAAATGAAGAAGGTTACAACTGGTTAGAGCAGAGGAAGCAAACTATTGATATGATATCGTGTATTATTATTTCCGGCATGTGATTTGGCACACAGCCTGAGTAAGGGAGTAGTGGTGGGATATGAAGGAAGCATATATTGATAACTTTGGCACATAGCCTCAACCATTAGTGGAATCTATTCCAGTCAACTTCCAGACAAGATACCAATATATTTCCATATGTTGACTCCTCTGGCACGTCAACAACAATCAAGAGTATCGACAACTTTGACTATTGATTACATTCACCATTTTCTATTTTGGTGTGTTGTCAATATCTGGAAGGAGTGCCAACACGACTCTTCTATCTGTCTTTGGAGCAGTCCAATATTTTTTGAAGTGCATGATCATATATATAGACATTTGTTTTATTAAATTTCTCTGAGGTTCCTCTTAATTACTCTGCAATGATAAATTGGAAAACTGAGAGTAAATGAAAACCATCAGTTGACATTAAACATGTTAGAAGATAATATAACTGTTAACATCATAACAAGTCAACTAGAAATTGTTTGACAAAATGTTAGAGGAATCTAGTTGCAGATTTTTGTTATAGTAATAACAAAGGATATTACAGTGGTATCAGAGTTGTGCATCCTGCCAGCCTAAGGATTTTTGGGAAAAACCTCATAGTATGAGCAAAAAGCCTACCCATAATTACTATCTCAGGCGAAACACATCAAATCTTGAATTGCATTTAGAGGAAAATATGGGTGAAGGGAGTACCAAAGACCGAGGAGAGGAAAAATTCCTAAGTTTATTAGAAACTTTGGTCAAAGGGCAGCAAGGTGTAGACCAAAGAGCACAAGCTGTAGAGTAAAGAGCACAACAATAGACCCAACACCTAGATTTATTAACATAAACGATGGCTCGTCAACTCAAAATGAACATTGACGGTACAAATGCTAATGTTGACCAAAACTGAGATAATTTAGTTAATGGCAAGACTCCTATTCAGAGGGCTACCACTACTAGTTCTAGACCTATGATGCCAAATTTTCCTCCTAGGGTTGAACCTCAGGAAGACAATGGGCCAACATTGATAGAATTACAGGACCAGTTCAGATAGGAATGGATGGATTCAGGCTTGTGTATTAATATGCCCCTCAAGGATTATATGGATCTCAGAATGAGGCACTTGCCAAATAGGGGTTGTAGAGATCATAATAATGATCTTAAAAGGAAGGTTGGCAAGCTTAGTTTACCTTTCTTCTATGGTTCAGGACGAACACCTGAACGGACCTGGGTTCAGAAAGTCGACATGTACTTTGAGCTTAATTCGATGCTTGAGGATGGGGCAATTAAGTACGCTGCCTTGCATTTGGATGGAGTTGCACATGATTGGTGGCATCATGGATTAATTACCTTAGGCCATGATCAAATCATGTCATATATGGAATTTACAGATTGGCTCATAGAAAGATTTGACAAGGACCCAAAACTTCACCTCAAAGAATTAGCACAATTAAAGCAATGGGGAACTGTTGATAATTATATAGCTGAGTTTCAGAGACTCTCCATGATGGTTACTGATATTTTTGGAAGAATACTGCTTGTATTATTCATGGATGGATTAATTGACCCTCTAAAGGGTTGGGTCAAAGTGCTTAATCCTAGCTTGCTTCAAGAGGCTATCAAGAAAGCTAGGGACATGGACATGGATGCAGTCACTGTAAAAAGCAAATTGCCACCCAAGGGATCTTCTTCTCAAAAGGACAAAGGTAAAAAGCCTATTTAGAAAGATTGGTCAAAGAATAATAAAATGGATGATGAAACTCGATAGGAACTTAGAAGACGAAAGTTATGTTTTGGTTTCAAGGAGCTCTGGGAACTGTTGTGAGGTTTTCACACCATCACCCCATTGCAAATGGGGACCCCCTCTTTTCGCCTTTTACTCCTGTAGTTTAGGTTTTAGTGAGTCAGTTTGGCAGGTTGCCTTAATTGGCAGGGAATGATTGCAGAGTTTGATATGAGGTTGAATTTGAAATTAGTCAAGTGAGTCTTGGAGTTTGAGCGAGGAGGTTTCAAAGTCATGGAATTGAGGAGGGCGAACGTTGATAATGTCAAAGGCAAAAGGAGAATTTCGACCAAGATCAAGCATGTTTTGAGGTGGCAGAAATCTTTTGATTTGAGGAATTCCGCCCTGGGATAATTCTTCAAACATAAAAAATCCCGCCATCAAAAGCCTCAAGTTCGATGAAATTGAAGTGACTAAGGAAGAGTAAACATTGAGGATCAACATGATGAGATTGTGGAGTTAGAACCATATTTTTGAGGCAAATTTGGAACACAAATACTGGTCAAAATTCCTCTGATTAGAGGAATTCTGCCAGTCCTCATTAGTCCTCAAATTTTGAAAATTCTGCCTCAATTAATGAGAAAGATTATGATACAAACTTGATCACGTGGTTTTAAAAGGAAGAATGGATGAAGAATTGTGTTCAACGATGAAGTTAGGGGGTGGAAATTTTTTTTTTTAGACAAGCTCGACTGCTAGAAGGTTGGTGGAATTCCTCTGATTAGAGGATTTCCACCCATGGAATACTTATATGTGAAAATTTCCGCCCTCTTCATAATAGCCAAAGTTGGATTGAAGTAAATGATTAAACGCTGTGAAGTAAGAATGAAGGAAAATAAGAGTGAGTTTTGGAGTTGAAATACAAAAAAGGATAAGCCCAATTTTGGCGGAATTCCTCTGATTAGAGGAATCCTGCCCTCAAACTCCTCCAAACTTGAGAACTCCGCCCAAGATTTCCTCTAATTTGAAATTTACGCCCTTGTTAGGTGATCAAAGTGAGATAGAATTCTATGGTTAGACACTGCAAAAAATGGAAAAATGCATGGAAGAGTGATCGAATTTTGTCAAGGTAGAAAATTCTAAGTTGGAATGCTGGAGAGGAATGAGGCCAAAGTTGGCAAAATTCCTCTTATTACAATTCCGCCTTGAAATTCCTCCCAAATTGAAAATTCCACCCATTCCAAAATTGCGTATCTTGCCAAAATCAAGTCATTTCATAGGGAGTTCAATGTTGAAAGGGTCAATGTTTTGAATAGATGGAGTTATTTGATCAGGGAGACTAATGACCCTTGGTGAAATTCCTTTGATTAGAGGAATTCCGCTCATGAATTTCCCTCCAAGAGGAGTTGGGTGGTTTTGAAGTTTTGTAAATTTAAATTTTTCCTTCCCTTTTGTTCTGGTTGGCCCAAATAGCTAAATCGGTTATTTAAATTGAATTTTCATTGGTTGTCTACAACCAAGTTGGCCTATAGGGAGTCGTGCCCCTTCAGTATGAGCCATCGCCTATATAAGGGGTCAATGGTAATTCATTTTCTCACCAAGTCAAATTGAACTCAGCTCTGCAATGAGATACTGAATTCCCTCTAATTCGGCAGCATTTTCCTCTAAATTTGCAGCGACTTTGATCCTTGGTTAGGCGACGATTTTGTCAGCATTACAATAGCGAATCCCTCTGAGCAAGACACCAAAACAAACATCTTTATCTCTGCATATAACCAGCGATCTGTCTTATCTATGGCAATGAATTCCATTTCTAGATTTGTTCTTAGCATCAAAGGTGTGAATGTGAATATGGAGGCATCTTGATATTATGGTCTTTTGAATTTTTTTGAAATTTTGATTGCTTCCTGGGTGATTAAAATCAGGATTTCATGTTCAAAATGTCAAGTGTAGGAATGTAGCAAAGGAAATCAGAATTATATGTGAATTAAATTTCAAATTTCCTTTGCAAAGGCCTAATATGAATTAAATCAAGCTTGAATGATAATAGTTGAAATATCATTAAAATAAAACTAAGTTTGATCATTAGGAGCCTCATTGAAAGAATAAAAAATTTAATTTGGAGGGGGGGCTCCATTAGCAATATTGAGTCTTAATTAAATGAAGGGGAGATAATTTTATTGCTAATAGACTAAATTTTAAAACCTTTCTTCAATTTTCTTTAATTAGAGAAAATAGGAGGTTCTTGTCAGACTCAAGTAATGAGATTTTCAGTAGGGGAGAGAATTTTAGGATTCAAATTTGACTTAGTTTATTAAATTCGAATTCAAGTTTAATCCTTAGCACACTAACCAATTTCAAAACTCTAAACTGTAATTAAGGATTTGTTGTGGCAGGGAGGAACATGCCAAGAGCTAAAACTAGGAACACAAAGATGGAGTGGCAAGTTCGAATGAAGAAAGACACCAAGGAGATCGGACCAAAATCCCTTTTCACTCCAAAATACAAGAAGATCGAAGATACTAGCTTGGGCCCCCTTGATATGATTCAAGTGAGACAAAGGATGACAAGAGAACCTAGGTTGAGGATAGCAAAGATAATAGCGAAGAAAGGGATAGTCGATGCAGCTGCCTTCCCTCCTATGCAGTGTACTGAACTGGTCCTTGAATGTGCAAAGAACTACAATGCTCAAAAGAAAGTGGTTGAATGCGGTGAAGAGAAGAAGCTTATAACTGTGCTATCAACCAAGGCTATTGCAATGGCATTCAACATACCATCTCACGAAGGAGAAGTCTTTATCACCATAGAGGAGGCTTCTAAGTAATATAATGATCAAGTAGATGCATGTGCAAAGAGAGTGAATGAAGAGTGGATGGCAGAACCATGGAGCCATTACTCCAAAATTTTGAAGCTAAACAAGATAACTATATCAGATTTCAAGCAGGATATCGGAGATCTTTATCGTGATACTGAACAGGGTGATGGGAGAGCCACGGGGAGGCACATTCAAGCCTTGGATGTTTCATTTCATAGACAAGATCCTATCAGGAGAGGTGATGTTTGCATGGGCAAAGATTATTAGTGTCAACATTGATCGTCAATTGAGAATAATAAAGGACACCAATTCATTCTACATGACATCCTACCTTGTCTACATGCTAGCTAGACTACTCAAATTCCTAGGATTAAAAGCTTTGGGAAAATGTGGAACCGAAAAGGGAGATTACTTAGTGCACGCATGCTATGCACAACTACACCTCCACAATCTTAAGGACTTACAGATTTTCAATGATGCATTCGCCATGAAGAGTGTGAGGCAGCTACAAGGGGCTCCAAAGGTGAGGCTTTTGGAGGAGGCAAAGAAGTTGATTGAAAAATATAGATCATGGTACATCCAAAATAACAATTTCACTATCTCCAAATACTTGGAAGTACAATTTGCCCAAGGAAGCTCCCAAGGTATTCGACAAACAAGATAGTCATCTTGGAGGTAGCAAGACAACATGTCTCCTTCGACAAAATTCAAAGGCAGAAGCACAAACAAGGAGTTAAGTTTCCACTCAATCTTAGTGGTGAGGCATGTCCCCAGCAACAACCGAGACAACGGATCAGGAATTGGAAAATTATCGGCTAGGATTCTATGAGTCAAGAGCAAATTTTGACCCCAAGAAGAAGATCAAGAGAGCACATGGGAACCAATATATCCAATCCCACATTTAGAGGAGTATTGGGCCAATGCGAGTGATGATTTTGAAGTCAAAAAGAGGACATTCTCAAGGTTGATTGCAGATGAGATAAAAAATACAAATGGAAGGGAGTAGAAATCTCGGATCAGCTGGAGGATGATGGTAAAGTCGTTAGAAGGGACTTCATAACCACTACAAACCATGAGTTGGAATCGATTGATTTAGGGGATGAGAGGGAGATTAGTCTTGATAATTTGATGATTCCGGTTTCCCTCTACACTCAGGAATGGTTGGATCAAAAGATGATTGAATTAGTAAGAAGAAAGATACCCTTAAACATATATAAACTGGAGGAGGTTGAAGAAATAGAAGAAGAGTCGTCGGACCAGCCTCAAGCATCAAGTGGGCAGAAAAGTGAACCTAGCAAGAAAAGAAAGAACACTACAAAGGTTTCACCGAGCAAGAACTTGAAGGAGAAGGGAATCAAAATTGAGGAGCCACAATCAAAGAGCCAGAAATAGACAAATCCTCTATCCAAAGAAAGTACCACTTCAAAGCAAACAAAAACTATGCCATCCAAGGGCAACGAGGTACATCAAGAGATCTCTTCCGAATCAGAAGACAACACAAGTGAGAGTTCTTCAAGATATTGACCGCTGAGTGCCTCTGGATTAGAAGGAATGCCTTCCCCATCGAATGACAATAATGATGAGATGGTTGATATTGAGGATTCCCCTTAGGATGGATAGATCCCACCTCCTAATGAAGGCCCTAGTGAAGATGTTGCAGTTCTCCCAGTCGCAAGTCAAAGAAGAGAAGAGCCTAATCTAGAGTTGGCAGAATGCACAACACCTGAGTGATTATGGGATATGATGCAAGGCGAGCAAAATGTTGTTGAGACAGGACCAGTCGAGAACATTGAAGATCTTATACAACACGAAGAAGAAGAAAGTCAACCTGCAGGAAGAGTGCCTAAGGTGATCAGAGATGATTCAAGGACTTGTAAGGTTCAAATTGCTATCCCTAAGGTGAATAAAATGAGAGATAATACCCAGATCCAGGATTATGAGATAGTTGAGCATGAGTTGGGAACCACTGCAAAAGAGATAGAATATGAGGAGGCTCAGGATGCTCTTAGAGCCATGCAAAAGAGAGTGGATAAAGAAATTGCGGAGAACAAGTACAAGGAGGAGGACCAAAGGTTGGTAGCATATTACAGGAATGCCTACAAACCAATCCAACAGATAGATTACATAGTTACACCACCACTTGCCCTTGAAAGAGGAGATATTGACAATATAGAAAGTGCAAGAATTTCACTTCAGGGGATTCGATCCTAGATGGACAGAGTTGTGCAGGAAGGGTTAACATTCCTCCTAGGATTTGTAGAATAGTTTCAGACAGTCACAACACTTAAGGCTACATTTCATGCTTTCAACAATCTTTGGAATGAGTTTCTACCTATTAAGGATAAAACTATACCTCAACTATAGGCTATGGTAGATACTCTTGAACGATTGTTGAAAAGGGGTAAGGTGATCAAGGTGGGAGGAATGGAGAACATAGAGGCATGGTTCTTCGCTCTAGCTCACAGACTAGAGGTTTTGGAGAAGATAAGGAATAATATTGCTCATCTTGGTGTTTCCATCCGCAATATAATTGCAGACACCTGGACTGCAATAGGGATTGCCTTCAACTTCGAAGTGCTAAGAGAAGAAAACATGAATTTAGAAATCCTGAGTGAAAGATTGAGATCTTTCAGCGTTGGAGAATATGGTGTCATTAGGAGTGAGTTCTTGGAAGGTCTCTCATCTCTTAGACTTCTCATGTCTTCAGCAAGAGACAATGCAACTAAGTGGGAGAAAACAATTGTTGCATCTAGAATTGAAATGAACTTAGCAGAAAGGAGGATTCGACACACACCTACACCTCCAATGAGTGAAATCAACAACATGGTGTCTAGGTTCATTGAATTGACAAAGAAAGAAAGAGGCAAAGGAAATATTGTTTTAGAGGATAATTTGATGTAAGCCTAAGTGGCAAACTATTTTCTTATTGGTTGGTTCTCTAGGTGCTTAATTTTGATTGACCCACATTTTTGGTGCCATTTGATTGGTTGCTACTTTTATGTAATTTTGCTATTGGTCTATTTTTGGGATGCTTGAATCTCATTGGTCGATGAGATGACAACCCTAATTAGGGTTTGTAGGATTCAATCTGGGCCATTGATTTTGATTTAATTTTGGTCGTCTATTGTATTTGAGCTCCCTATATTAGGACTGCTCCTCTCATTTGTAAAAAAAAAAAATGTTGGGGAATTGCTGCTAAGATATGCCAAATTTTCTCTACTTATCATTGTTGTGTCTTGCATGGTGATTAGTTTTGACCAAGTTTGAATTATTGCATGGTTATCTTCATCCTCACTTAGAATAGATTTAATTTCAAGTTGCTTTTCATTCCAAGTTTTTGAGATAAAGTAGAATAGAATTTGCTTCAAGTAGTTTAGTTAAATGAAAGTAGTTGTGGATGTTCACTTGCTTGACTCAAACAAATCTGGGCCACTAGTCTCTTGTTGATTGTAAGTGTGCCTTGTGTGGTTAGCCGATGAATGAAAGTACTTAACTTCAATTGGTATTGAATCTTTAGTTTGCATCCATTTGATGGGATTGAAGAAGAAATGTTGATTTGAAAATCATTTAAGTATACCTTAGAAGCTTGCACTAGGTGGGTGGAGTTGCTGACAAGATTGCATCTAGTAGAGTCCAAGTATATCCATGCTTCCTTGCATTCAAAATTAGGAGAAGTAGAAGTCAAGTTTAAGTTCAAGTTGAGAAGTCAAGAGTTTGAAACCAAAAATGATATTTTCATTGCACATTGTGAAGCCAAATCTTTAGAAGTGCATTGTCAAATATTGAGAAACAATGTAAGTCCCTAAGTGTTTACCGACATATCACATTATTTCACTGAGCGAGTATCCACAATTAATGGAATCTTGAAGTCATCTCATGATCTTACTTTGCAAGCTTAGCATGAGAGATGACCTTATATCAAGAGAGGATTGCGTAGTTGGTGTTTCACTCCAAAACATTGAGTGTTTGATTCTGCATGTTGTAGTGGAACAAAACTCACATCTGTTTAAGTTAGATCAAGAACGTATGGCTTTCTTATATTAACTTAGTATGTGTGATATATATAATCACAATAGATGTATATATTTATTACAGATATATTAACAAATATATATCTAATTGTATTATATTATAATTCTGCACCTTTTGTTTAGAAGAGAGACTGTATTGTTTCATGTATATATATTCTTCATGGAATGAACTCTTATAGGAGAGATATGGTGGTATAGAGACACGTCTCCTTACAGAGACATGACTCTATACCGTCATGTCTCTTCATAACCGTCATGTTCAAACTGTCACGGTGTTATTAGCAAGGTAACCGAATGCATAACAAAAGACATTAGATAATACACGACACGATCATAGTGTATCACCTGTTTATTAATCATAGTTTATGGTGACCGATCGGTGAGTAAACAGTCACCGGTTATGTAGAAGTCTTCGATAATAATTCGGTATACTCACCTGATATTAATCAGGGTTTAATATGAATATTTATTAATGGAAATCGGTATTCATAAATCAATATTCATACCGAACACTAAAATATAATTTGATCAAATACAATATACATTTATAAATGTATATTAATATATATAATATTAATGACATTAACATTATATATATTAATATGCATATATATAATGTAGAATAATATTATCTCATATTGTTAAATATAACCAATACAAAATGGTATTAATAAGGTTGAACATTAATGATGTCTATTTACTCTAATATTATAAGTATGTATATTAATATAATAATAATGTCCATCATTATATATATTAATATATTGCATATTTATTTTCTCATAATATTATGATCATTTTATCCAATCGAAGCTATAAACATCAACACTCCCTCTTAGCTAGGGAAGATAAAATGCAACTCACAATAAATTCATAAAGTGTGAGGGTTAGTTCCCAGGTGGATTGCCTCCATCGGCGATTCGATCCACAAGCTCCTATGTGGATTGCCTCCATCGGTGATTCTATCCACAAACTCATGAGCTATGGTGTGGATTGCCTCCATTGGCGATTCTATCCACAAGCTCCTGTGTGGATTGCCTCCATCGGCGATTCTATCCACAAACTCATGAGCTTCAGAGTGGATTTGCCTCCATCTGCGATTCTATCCACAAGTAAGATATGTTTAATTTTCACAAAAATATCTATCACAATAGAAAAGTTATTGCAAGATCGTCACCTTCCAATAACTTTAACAAATACAAGTGATAATCATTTGGAAGTCGTCACTTCCTTATGATTTACACAGGGCCCACATAATTATTAAATAACATTAACATAATAATCAATAACCATTACAAGTTAACCTTAGAAGTGTTCTTATCTTTATCAGTGAACTCCCTCTCGATCATAAGGTATCTTGAATTTCATTTAGAAAAATTTCTCTGAACATACATTTGAATTATTTACTTCAGCAAGGGAAGCTTGCATTCTAAGTCTGTCAGGACACTTTCTTGCGTTGTGACCATATTTGTCACATCTAAAACATTGCATTGAAGAGAAGTCTCTTGGTTTCTTGAACGGCTGTTGATCATATGACTTCTTGCCCTTTTTCCTTTTTGAACCAGTGACGAGGGCCTGAACATCTTCTTTAGTGGATTCCAAGACTCCTCTGGATTTCAGGTTGTACTCTTCTTGAATGCAGTCAGCTTTTAGTCGATCAAATTTGGGGAGTTTGGTGCGAGCACTTACTCCTTGTCTAAAGTTTTCCCATGAGATAGGGAGCCCATTTAGAGTTATCATAGATAACTCCTTATTATCATAAATGTGACCAATAGAAGAGAGTTGATTCCTTAATTCTGTTATCCTCATAAAATATGAGGTGATAGTCTCTCCTTTACTCATTTTAATATTAGAGAGTTGATTTTTAAGAGTAAGAATTCTGCTGGTATTGTTGATCTGAAACATGTTTTCTAGGGCTTTGAACATGTCATGAGTAGAGTCCAACTTTGTGATGACAGGTAGTAAATGATTTCTCACTCCATCTACTAATAATTCCATTGCTCTAATATTGTCCTTTTCCCATTTATTTTTCTCATCATTTTCATTAGGTTGAAGAGGATTCTCTATTATTGACTTCAAGTCATTCTTCCTTAATACTAACATCATTCGAAGTTTCCACGATTCAAAATCGGAGGCACCTTCAAGTCTGTCTTCTAGACTCATTCCATTTGCCATTTTGAGATTTCCAAAAAATCTGATCTTGATCTTCCTTCAAGTGGTTAGACTTCAATGAAGGAATTTGGCTTTGATACCATGTTAAAGTTAGATCAAGAATGTATGGCTTTCTTATATTAACTTCGTATGTGTGATATATATAATCACAATAGATGTATATATTTATTACAGATATATTAACAAATATATATCTAATTGTATTATATTATAATTCTGCACCTTTTGTTTAGAAGAGAGACTGTATTGTTTCATGTATATATATTCTTCATGGAATGAACTCTTATAGGAGAGATATGGTGGTATAGAGACATGTCTCCTTATGGAGACATGACTCTATACCGTCATGTCTCTTCATAACCATCATGTTCAAACTGTCACGGTGTTATTAGCAAGGTAACCGAATGCATAACAAAAGACATTAGATAATACACGACACACGATCATAGTGTATCACCTGTTTATTAATCATAGTTTATGGTGACCGATCGGTGAGTAAACAGTCACCGGTTATGTAGAAGTCTTCGATAATAATTCGGTATACTCACCCGATATTAATCGGGGTTTAATATGAATATTTATTAATGGAGATCGGTATTCATAAATCAATATTCATACTGATCACTAAAATATAATTTGATCAAATACAATATACATTTATATATGTATATTAATATATATAATATTAATGACATTAACATTATATATATTAATATGCATATATATAATGTAGAATAATTTAATCTCTTATTGTTAAATATAACCAATACAAAATGGTATTAATAAGGTTGAACATTAATGATGTCTATTTACTCTAATATTATAAGTATGTATATTAATATAATAATAATGTCCATCATTATATATATTAATATATTGCATATTTATTTTCTCATAATATTATGATCATTTTATCCGATCGAAGCTATAAACATCAACAACATCAACAGGAACTAGGATATAAATGTCTTGGTAAGGGAAGATACACTACATTGAGGTTATTTTCGACAGTGAAGATGAAGAGCACCTAGAGCTAGGACAAGATAGCAAACATTATGATACAAAAGAGGAACAAGCTCCAAATGTTGGTTCTACACCTTTGGATATGTGATGTCCCCTTCTAGTTGACATCAGTTAGCAGAGTAGATTGGCCTATCACTGACCCTCGTAGGCCAATGAGGTTGGATAAAGGACCCCTTGAGGGATGCAGCTTATTCAGTGGTTAGAATCTTGTAGGATTGGTGTTCGTTTGAGGCCTTCAAGACTCCGTATGCAGTAATTTCTATTTATAGTAAGTTTGAGATGCTTAGAGAGGGACCCCTGCTATTTTTAGAAATGAGGTATGGTCGTATGCGGCTTGATCATGTCATCTTCTAGTTCAGACGAAGTGCAAAGATGTTGAGTAATAATGGAGATATGAATATTTATCTGGTTAAAATAAATATTTATAGTGTTGAGCTTATATTATTAAGTTATAATATATTTTTATATTATAACTTAAGTGATTTAAGTGAAGGGTCAAGTCATCATTAGTTGGGGCCAATTTGAGATTTAATTTTAAAAGAATTATTTGTACACCAACTATGGAGTTGAGGTAAAAAAATTAAAAAGTTATATTTATTACTCATGTCAAATCAAAGGAGTGAGTTTTTTGAAGGATTTTTGAACCCTAATGTGAGAGGCCTATTTATTACATGGAATTTGAATAAGAGGCATTATTACGATTGATGATTTTACTTTTCTTTTCTATGGAGCATTGGAGTTTGTGCAAACCAAGGGTTTCTGCAGAATTCTTCGCTTATTGGCATTGAAGAGCGTTATTTCTTCTCTGTAGCAGCAATTAGATGGTGTGAAATATTCACCTGATATTGCTTGTCAGATTGGCTTCACACAGAGGTCAATAGTGGACTGATTTGAGGATAATATTGCAGTCTTTTTCTTTCAAATTTGGGTCAGATTGCTGGAGAATATTTATGCAGTGACCAGGGAGTGATTGGCATTGTTTTCAAGGCTGTACGACCTGTGTTTTTGTGACCCCAGCAGCAGCCGTACCATATTCTTGAAGGGTGGTACGATTTTGGTTAAGAAGGGCAGAATAAATTCAATAAAAATTACAAGGAGTGACGCCTTGTGTTAGAGAAGGAATTGGCGCGTTCAGAAGGGATTATAGTTGCTGTTTGGAGGTGAAGCCCATCATTATTTGTCCTAGCTTTTTCAACCAGCACATGTGAATAAAATTTCTTCCTTCAATAAATGGTATGCTTTTTATGTAATGAATTTCTTACATGAATTAGTAAAGGAGAATAAATGATATCAGCTGCTTAATTTTTATGAGTTTAATTCTTTTCCTGTTCTAGAAGTTTATGTATTTCAAATGCATTTGCTTTTTATGTAAAACCCTCTCAAAAAACCAAAAAAATCACAAAACAACAAAACACAAAAAACAAGCATTGCCTGTTTCATAAGATAGAGCCTGTTGGATTCTTACAGGATACAAGGGGTGGAACTATTGCTGCACTCACTGGTACTCCACGCTATAACATATTCAGAGTACAAGGTGTTCTCCAAGGACAATGAGTTGTTGTGATGCTCGATAGTGGAGCAACTCACAACTTTATAGATGCTACCTTGGTGGCCAAGAGGGGTTTGCAGACTGAGGAGTGCGAGGGATTTGATTTAAGGTAGATAGCATACCCATTTTGCTTTGTGTTTGCAGAGTACCTAAATTGAGCATTATGTTAGGTAATTATACTGTTATTTATGATTTCTATGTGGTGGCGGTAGAGGTTATAAATGTCATTTTTGGAATTGAATAGATGGAGTCCTTGTACAAATACTCCCAAAGTTTCAAACAGTTAGAATTTACTTTCAAAGTAGATGGGAAGAAAATAGTTTTGAGGGGCATGTCAAATGGTGCACCCAGAATCGTGTCAACAAAGTGGATGGAAGCAATATTAAGACATGGAGATGTGGCTTGGGCAGCACAATGCTTAGTATCTTCTAAACCAACAGCTAGCTGTCCTAAGTAATATCATGATGATTTGCAGGCAGTTTTGAATACAGTATAGTTCTCAGTGATATACCTCCAGGGAGACCACCAAATAGAGGTTTTGAGCACACAATTGAGTTAGGAGAGGGTACTAAGCCTATCGTTACCACTCCTTATAGGCACCCTAAGAAGTTTAAAGATGAAATAGAAAAGGCTATCAAAGAGTTGCTTGACATGGGTCATATTTGTCCTAGTTCGAGTCCATTTGCTTCTTTGGTCATCTTGGTTAATAAGAAAGATGGAACACTTAGGATGTGCATAGATACCTTGCTTTGAATAAGAAAACAATAAAAAACAGATATCCGATACCGTGAATTGATGAGTTATTGGATAAACTCCATGGTGCTATATATTTTTCAAAAATTGATCTGAGATCAGGCTATCATCATATTAGACTTCAGGAACAATATATTCCTAAGACTGAATTTAGGTGTCATTGTGGACACAAGTTCTTGGTCATGCCTTTCAGATTGACCGATGCTCTGATGTCTCTTCAGACCTCTATGAACCATATCTTTAACAAATAGTTGAGGAAATATCTACTTGTATTCTTCGATGACATTCTAATTTACAACAGAACTTGGGAGGACCATTTGAAGCATCTTGATGAAGTTTTGAATATCATGGAAGCACAATCCTTATATGCAAAAGCTTGCAAGTGTGAATTTGGTATGACTGAGATTCTCTATTTTGGACACATTATTAGTGTAGCAGGGGTACATGTACATTAGGAAAAAACACAAGAAATTTTGGATTGGCCACCACCATAGACACTGAGTTGAGAGGATTCTTTGGTTTATGTAGTTATTATAGAAGGTTTGTTAAGGGGTCTTACAACTTGGGGCTTCCTTAGCTAATCTTACTAAAAAGGGTGCTTTCAAGTGGACACTAGAAGCACAGCAATTATTTGATAAGTCAAAGGAGGTTATGAGTACTTGTCTAGTTCTTGCACTTCTTGATTTCTCCCAACTATTCGTGTTGGAATGTGATGCCTCAAGGGAGGGAATCAGAGTAGTCTTAATGCAGAATAGGCATCCTATCGCCTATGAGAGTAGGAAATTCAGAGATGCCAAGAAATTATACTCTATGTTTCATAAGGAAATACTTGCAATTATGCATGCATTAGCAAAATTTAGACAGTATCTGGTTGGTGAAATGTTTCTGGTTAGGACAAACCATAACAGTTTGAAGTACTTCCTAGAACAAAAGGATCTTAATGAACGCCAACAGAAGTAGGTTAACAATAGTTAGGTGTATGACTTCAAAATAGATATGTGAAAGGAAAGAAGAATGTTGTAGTAGATACATTATTTAGGAGACTGCCTATATGCTCCTATATACTCATTATCCGAAGTGACAACTGATTGGGAATCTTATTTATTGGCCGAATATTCCAAAAACACTTTTGCTTGTGAATTAGTGGATGACAAGGTACATGATGACAATTACAAAATAGTAGAGGATATTATCTACTATAAAGACAAGATTTATTTGGTACTAAAATTGAAGTTGAAGAGAGGACCCTGAAATTTGTTCATAAAACTCCTTTGACAGGGCATCTAGGTTACTTCAAAACTTATAGACAGGTTAGAGAGAGGTTCTCTTTGAAAGGCCTCGAGGATGATGTCCTTTGATTTGTTAGGGAACACAAGACTTGTCAGTTTAACAAGTTAGATAGTTTTCCTCCAAGATTACTTCAGCCTCTGCCTATACCAGTACAAAAACAGTTCAGGATAAGAATATCATCTTTGTTGTAGTTGATGAGCTAATCAATTATACGGACTTTTATGCCATCTCTGTAGAGTACAGGGTAGTGTAGATTGCCAAGTTCTTTTGCGAGGTTTTCAGGCTTTATGGATTGCCTAAGAATATAATCAGCGATAGGGATAGCCAGTTTCTCAGTGGGTTTTGGGGATAATTGTTCAAATTGTAAGGAACCGAATTAACTCCTGGTAACAGTTAGCACCCTCAGATGGATGGCCAAACTGAAATAGTTGATAAATGGATTGAGAGATACTTGCACCATAATGTTGCCGAACAACATAATTTGTGGATTAGATGGCTTCATTTGGGTGAGTATTGCTACAACACCACCTACCATATTTCCATCAGCATGTCACCTTTCATAGCGTTGTATGGATACGAAGTTACTTTGCTCTTGGATAGGGCTTTTAGTGATAACAGAGCATGAAAATTGAAAGATTGGATTTACGAATGTCAGGATGTCCTTAAGATTCTCAAGGAGAATTTGTAGTACACACAAAACAACAGAAGATTTATCCTGACAAGAAGCAAGTTGAGCATAGTTTTGAGATTGGAAATTCGGTGTACTTGCACCTACAACCATCCTATCAGTCATCGTTAAAAATGATTTGTGCTTAGAAATTGAGGCCACATATTTATGGATTGTATAGAGTAACCAAGATGGTGGGTGAAGTAACGTATGAATTTGATTTTCTGGAGAATAGTCGTATACATAATGTATTCCATGTTTCATGCCTTAAAAAAGGCATTAGGACTGCAGGTTATAGTGATAGGAGATTTAACCCCTCTTGATGAAGGTGGTAAATTGGAGTTAATTCTAGAAGAGGTAGTGGATGTTCATGAGAGGAAGTTGAGAAGTAGAACGATTAAGGAGGACCTCATTTGACAAATTTACCCCCGCTTGATGAAGAAGGTAAATTGGAGTGGTAGTGGATATTTGTGAGAGGAAGTTGAGGAGTAGAATGATCAAGGAGTACCTCATTCGATGGAAGAATTTGCCTCTTGAAGATGCTATGTGGGAAAAAGAACAAATTTTAGAACATTCGAATTTGAAATTGCTTGTGGCAAGCAATTCCAGGCAAGGGAGACTGTAATGTCCACCATTCCCAATGAACTCCTACAGGTTGTAGTGTTAGTAGATTTACCCCCTCTTGATGAAGAAGGTAAATTGGAGTAAATGCTAGAAGAGGTAGTGGATATTTGTGATAGGAAGTTGAGCAAAACAATCAAGGATTGCCTCATCCGATGGAAGAATTTGCCTCTTGAAGATGGTACATGGGAAAAAGAATAAATTTTAGAACATCCGAATTCGAAATTGCTTGTGGGCAAGCAAATCCAGGCAGGGGAGACTGTAATGTCCCCCATTCCCAATGAACTGTAGTGAGGAAAATTAATTATATAATATTATGTTTAAAATAGAACATTATTAAACTAATATTAAATAATTAATAAAGGTGACTTTATAAAATTATTTAATAAAGTCACAACTGCTCTACAAGAATGAAACTGAATTTTATTACTATATCAATGCCTTGGGAATAGTTGCAAGGCATCCATCGAATAATTAACTCTTTCCTATAGTTTTGAGTGAACTCAAATTGAAATCTATATTTCTTGGATCCAGAGCTGAGGAGGCCATCTTCATCAGTGCAATACCTGACCTAGTTGGAATTTGGAAGAATCAAACAAATTCTTCAGTGAGATTGTCAATGGAGATACATACTACTCAGAAGACAAGGAATCATTGTGTATTTTAAGTTTGATTTTTGAGAAGATTTGTATTAAAGTTCTAGTTCCCAATTTTATATCAATAACTGAAGACTTCGAAAGAAGCAACAAAGAGTATATTTCTGTGGGAAATATGTTGGCCAAACTCAATATTGCGTATTACTAATTTGTGAATGCAATGGAAGTATTGGAACAATACTTCGGTTGTAATATTCTGTTTTCCAACTGTATAATTGTCATACACAATCAAAGGTTTATCAAGCAATTCATCCTGTGTTTTGGTGTCGTTATATATACAAAAGAAGTTCTGTCTATTGGCTTTGTAGCAGTCGGGTGTGAAAGGATACAAATTTTAAAGATTATAAATACACAGACGTTGCTTCTGGGAGGACACGGTTACAATGAAGTTGAGACACGATAATTATTCCCAATGAAGAATATAAAAACAAAGCACTTACTATAATAACACCAACATAGGTGGCACACAACAAAGAAAATAGCCTAAGTATTTAAGGAAATACAATGAAGAAGGTTACAACTGGTTAGAGCAAAGGAAACAAACTATTGATATGATATTGTGTATTATTATTTCTGGCATGTGATTTGGCACACAACCCAAGTAATGGAGTAGTGGCGAAATTTGCAGGAAGCATATATTGATAACTCTGGCACGTAGCCTCAGGCATTAGCAGAATCTGTTCCAGACAAGAAAAGCATACCAATATATTTTTGTGTGTTGTTTCCTCTAGCACGCCAATAGCAATCAAGAGTACCGACAACTCTAACTATTGATTACATTCACCTTTTTCTATTATGGCATGCTATCGATATCTAGGAGTGTTGATGTGGCTCTTCTATCTTTGTCTTTGGATCAGTCCAACATTTTTCTAGGTGCATGATCATATATAGGAACTAATAGCCATTTCAACTTGATTTTCACTTGTTCTCATTTTGCAGGAGTGGAAAATCGACCTTTGTAGGTACTTTTGGTCCAAACTTGGTAAAAATTCGATCCTCATAAGGACTTTGCACTTCGCTTGCAAGATTTAATCTTTTTAGTCTAGATTCTCAAGTAAAATAAGGTATTAATACACTTTGAAGACCAGTTGTCTAACCAAAATACCCCGACACTTAAGAAATTTCCCCTAGGATTTGACAATTTTTGCATTTTATCCCTAATGACCTTAAACCCTTAAGACCTGTCTATGCTTTCAACCTTGGTGATTTGAAGATTTGTCCATTTCTCAATCCTTGAAGCTCAGAGTTGACACTCTATTGCCAAAACCCTAAAACTAATAGGCGAAAAGAGGGGGTCCTTATTTGCAATGGGGTGATAGTGTGAAAAGGTCACAACAGGAACCACATTATGACCGTCTGCCTTCTTGAGCCTAGATACATGAAATACATTATGAATCGTGTTGCTCGTTGGTAGCTCAAGCTCATAGGCAACTTATCCAACCCACTGACATACTTTGAATGGTCCATAAATTTGAGCTTGAGTTTCTCTGCTCCACTCTTCTTGAGAGTAGATTGTCCATATGGTTGCAATGTTAGATAAGCAATGTCCCAAAATGAAAATTGTGCTCTTTCCGATGCTGATGAACACAACTTTTGCTAATTTTTGTGCTTTTTGCAAGTTTTCCTTTAATTACTTTATGATGTCTTGACTCTCCTGCAGTATGTCCTTTGCCTTAGGCACTTTTCTATCCCCAAATAGTAGATCCATGAAGTTGGGAGCCTCATATCCATATAAATCTATGAATGTTGACATCTTGAAAGGCATGTGATAAGTCGTATTATAGCAATACTCACCAAGGTGTAGCCATTTGATCCAAGCTCTCTGCTTCCTAGAAACATAGTTCCTGAGATACCCTTCCACCCATTTGTTGACAATCTCTGTTTGCCCATTTGTTTGTGGGTGGTAGTTGGTGCTAGGAGTGAGCTCAGTTCCACTCAATTTTGAGAGCTCCAACCAAAAGATGCTTAGGAACTTGCTGCCCCTATCACTCAGAATTCTCTTGGGCATCCCATGCAGTCTTAAGATCTCCCCGAAGAATAAATCAGCTACATGTGTAGCCATGTATGCCATTGAAATGGCAAAGAAGTGTGTAAATTTTGTCAACTTTCCAACCGCCACATAAATACAATCGTTGCCCTGCACCTTAGGTAACATTGTGATGGAGTCCATAGAGATACATTCCCATTTCTAATTAGGAATGGGTAAGGGCTGAAGTAATCCAATTGGATAAGTGTTCTCATTTTTATTCTGTTGGCAAGGGGGGCACTTTTTGACATATTTAAGGACTTTATTTTTAAGCCCTTTCCAAGTAAACCTCTCCTAGATCTGCCTATAAGTCTTAAAGAAATCAAGGTGACCAGCCATAGGTGCATCATGGAAAGTCCTCATTATCTTCATCTTAAGTTGTGAATAAGGCACCGAATAGATTATATCCTTATATATGATCAACTCATTAACCACTGTGTACTTGTCATCATGAAGTGTGCTCGAAAAATCTGTGCCTAAATCTTTGGCATACTCCATTGCAATTAACTCTCTCCAATCAATAGAAATCTCTATCAAAGAGCATATGTGAGGCCTCCCAAAAGTGCATCAACAATTATGTTTTTATTCCCCTCGACATAAAAATGTCAAAATCGGTGCCTATAATTTGTTGACCCACTTGTGCTGCCTATCATTGAGATCTTTTTGGTTCTTGAAGTATTTGATGCTGTTTGTCTGTTATGATGATGAACTTGCCCCTATCTAGGTATGGTCTAAATTTGGCCAAGGCGTGCATAATGGCCAACATCTCTCAACTCCCCTCTTACAACCACATGACCCAAATATGTTAAAAAATTCTTTGGTAAACTCACACTTAAAATAGTGCAATAGTTGTTTTTTTTCCTTAAAAACTTTCAAGACTTGATGTAAGTGAACTTGTTTTTTTTCTCATGCGACACTCAAGATAAGAATGTCATCTACATACACTATGGTACATGTATCTATGAATCTTGCAAAACATTACAAAACATCATGCATCAAACACAAATTAGTTGGTGCATTACATAAATCAACAGGGATAGCTAAACATTTCTAGAGCCCTTGCTTGGTTCTGAAAATGTCTTCTATGTATCCTTCTCATTTATTCTTACTTGATGGTGTTATGAAAATGTATATTCATAAAAGATTAACTAAGTTGACCATTAAAGAAACATTCTAATATTCTAATACCCTCCCTTAATGGTCATCGTCTAACTGTAGTCTTTTGGTCACAAATTTTTCAAAACATTCTGCTGCTGCTGAGACCCTCCTTGGATCTGCAAAATGTTAATGACCAAGAAGCCAAAATCCATCCAAAAAAGAACCTAGAAGGGTGCCCCCTTCTTCAGAAAGCTTTGCAAAAGAGACGAGCTTGCCTAGAATCAGCAAAACATTAGACCAGAAATCATCACAAAACATCCAACTTGATGTTGGATAATGGAGCTGCTCTTCCCTGGAGACAGACAAACATTGAGAACAACTAGCACAATTTTGAGGAAAAATTGGCAAACCCTCCAAACTTTGTAGATGAGTATGATGCCCCAAAATAGACTGCAAAAAGCCATGAATTTGTTTTCTTAGGAGAAAAATCAGAAAAACCATACACAATTTTTGAGGTGAAAAATTGATCAAAACTAGACAACAGAATCTGAGACATAGATCAGAGAATACAAAGCTTCGTTTTTGAAGAAAAAATGGTAAAACCCAATAGATAATTTTTAAGGAAAAAAATTATAAACCCACCAGATAATTTTTGAGGGAAAAATTATAAACCCACCAGATAATTTTTGAGGAAAAAATTATAAGCCCAACAAATAATTTTTGAGGAAAAAATTATAAACTCACCAAAGAAACCTTCATGCGGCAAAACATGAGACTTCGCATGGTAAAACAACACATGCAAGAAACATGCAAGTACATGCAACCCTTGAAAATCAGAGACTTTTGCTCAAATTGAGAAATTGCGCGATCAAATCCCTCGACTAGGCTTGCGATTTTCAGCAAAAATCTTTGAAGACGAACCACAAAAATTTCATAAAATACCTCCAACGATTTTTATTTTAAAAAATCAAAAAACAATTTTTTGGAAAAAGATTTCCAGATTAGAAGAGGCTCGATTTTTTTAAAAGAAATCTGCCAAATTTTACGAAATCCCATCGACCCGCTCTGATACCATGTTATGAAAATTAATATTCATAAAATATTAACTAAGATGACCATTAAAGAAACATTATAATATTCTAATAGATGGTAAGCTAATTTTAGATGCACTTTGGTGAAATACTTTGTGTTGCTGCTGATCCCAGAGTCATCTATTTGTGGGAGTAAATAATGGTTCTTTATGATGATCTCATTGAGAATCCAACAATCTATGCACATCTTGAAGAACCATTTTTTCATATCATTACAATGGGTTAATCATAGGGCAAAGTACGTAAATGTATTGCACCTTGTTCCAATAACTCTTAAAGTTGCTTTATAACCTCATTGCTTTCCATTACTGAGTCTATATAACTCTATGTTGGGTCGAGCACATGCAGGAAGCAAGTGGGTCTCATGGTCTACCTCTCTCTAGGAGACAGCCTCTTAGGCTTATGAAAAACTTTCTCAAATGAACAATTCATTATCTCCTTGGTCTTCGTGCTAGTATGAAACTTAGAAGAAGCCTCTATTCCATCCCTTGTTTATCTTTCAAAAGCAATAAACAAAATTGCTTGTTATCTTGAATTAGCTTGTGTGCCTGATTCAAACTTACCATGGCAATCGTTGCTTTGGTTTGGTGTCCTTTGACAATGTCTTTGATCCCATCCTTGACCCATTGGTACTTGTTAGCCCCACATAAATATAGCATCTCTCACATACAAGTATGGATTCCTAAGCACAATAACAAATGAATTAAGTAAGATCACACATCGAGAATTAATAGAAAACAGAATTTCAACCTCTTCTTTACTTGAATCTTGACACTCTTTTGACCCAACCCAAAGGGAAAGATTGAGGATGATGATAGGCCTTCAAACCAAGCTTTCAAACTCTCTACTTAAATTATAGTGCATTGGGAATTGAGGTCTACAAATGCAGTTACCCTTGTTTTCTTTGCTTGGAGTTTTAGATCGAATAGTTGATTCATTACGTCAACTTCTTGTTTTCTCATGATGGTCATTATAGCTATACATTCTATAGGTGCAACTTGGGATGCAACCATCAATACTTGTTTTTTCTGTGATCATCAATATTGCAATGTGAACAATGACTTTTGAGTGTCCTTGAACTGGTGAACAGCAGCATTATTCTTCATAGCTTTCCATGTATTGAAGGGGTTGACTTTCTTTTCCGTTGATTGATCCTTACTTTGTTGTTATGTAACATCCCCTTATAATATGGCCTAGAAATACAATTAAAAACTAGAAATAAATGGGCCACTTTTTATTTCCCAAATTGAAAATAAAACTAAAAGAAAAAGGAAATATGAAAGAGGGAGGGAAAGGTGAAAAGGTTATAAAAGAGTAAGTGAAGGCGCATTTGAGGGGGGGAGTTTATACTTTCTCTTGGATTGAAACCTTCGTGGTTTCGGAGATTGGAACTTGTTATTTCAACCTCTTAAGACACAAACCCTTTTGGGAAGACCAGTTTTGGAGGCGAAAGATTTCTTCCTAGCTGGTGTTGGCAGAGTCACTCAGATTTCGCAAAGGAGTTCAACATTCAAGGATTTGAAAATTTGGCGAGGTCACTTTAGAGACAAATTTGTAGAATACGGTGATTTAATTGTTATCTTGGTAATTCATTTTGCAAAATTATTGTTATCATGTTTGAGAAAATAATATATAAATATTTGCTGGAATCGATTGATATTGAAGAGTCCATTTGAATAATGTTATCTGTTTGTAAATGACCAGCCTTATTTTATAATTGCCCCTTGAAATATTCAGATTGTATTGAAGTTCAAGGTTTTAATTTTATTGAAGCAAAAGAAGTAGTGGACATTGGTGTGGCCACCATCAGAGATTAATAAAGTTCATTATTGACCAATTGAATATTGTGAGGAATGTGAAAAGATTATTTCAAATCCTTCAAGCCAATTCAAAACTGACTCTTCATATCTATTTTGAAATCAAAAGCATTTTAAGGAATAAAATAGCTGGTGCTTTGGCGTAAACAAGCCTGTTCATGGCAATTTGAAGAGCTGAAATCAGTCTAAAGGGAACAATTTGGAGATTGTTTACTTGCTTTATTCTGTTGGCTGGCCCTTTCGTCAAATAGATTTCCTTTTTGGACATGATTTATGTTTGGTGGCATAAGTTGAAGCTTGGGTGTTGCATAAATTTGCCATGTGATATCGGCTTCACCATGGAGAAATAAAAAGCAAGCCATGTAAACCTGAGTGGGCATTTGGAGACTACTGATGAAAGTAATATTGAGACACCAATGGAGCTTAATGGCCATGTCGACTCCTATTTCTAAATCGATAGGAGATTCTTTCCTTCTATGACAGTGCACCTTCTATAGACAGATAGGGGCAGAGAATATGAAGTGTCTTTGCAGAATTGAAGAGTTCAAACAATTGTTGGAAGTTGGAACCTGACTCCTTTCTCTATTGTGTGAGAGCAGTTGGTGAGATGGGATTATGTCTAGAAGCTACTAAGGAGGGATTGGATGGACATTACCATACATTCTGGGCCGCCTATGTGAATTGTATATAGCTGGTTGTACATATTTATTTGAGCATAAATAGTGATAGGTGTACGCTATGCATGGAGACGTTGCTAAAAATTGAGGATGGTCGATTGGGACAAGTTTGTTGAGTTCACACCTGGTTGATTGACAATTTCATTACTCTTTCTATGTCATGTCCACAAATAATGATTATTTGGTTAATAAAATAAAGGAATGAATTATTTAATATTAATTTGGCAAAGTAATTAATATTAAATAATTACTCAGAGTGTAACATTAAGTTACGTTTTTAAATAAAGTAGTATTCCTTACGGGAATACTACAACTAATTTGGTTGTCAATAAAAGACTTGTTCATGAAGAGGAAGATATGCTTGGATATTTTACAGAAGTGGTTTACAGAAGTGAAGATACTTATTTCCTTTCGTCAGATCTTTTGTTTGGCCTAGGTAATTGAAAATACTAAGGAAGATTTGGAAAGGCACATAATGCACTGTAGAAGAATAGACACACGACGAAAGGAGTGCTATTTGACATCGCGCTGGAGGAAGGGAACATCCGAATTGGAACCGCAGTGGAGTTCACATTATTCCCCACTAAGTCATGAGGATCCTCTTTGCAAATGACAAAGATGTTGTATGTGGTATGACACAAGGGAGTGTGTATTGTTTACTGCCAGCGGAAAGTATTCACAAGAGGAATGTCAGGGTTGAACGCATCTCCTTACAAAGAAGGTTGGCAATGAGAACGGTTGAAGGGATTGTAGCAGACATTTGCGAACTTCCACGTCCTTCTTAGCAAAGAAATCCGAACTTGGCATCATCCGATGAGACAGACAGTTCCCGACATGTGCGACAAATCCTGCAGGAAGTATGAAGGGTGAGTGTTTGACGACTTCAACCACATAGCGGGTCCTACAGAAGTCAAGGAGACTTCGTCAGTTCTACTACAAAAATTGACATAGGTGCATATGTCAATTTTATAATTATTACAGACTGGAATTCCATACTGTAAATTTAATTATTCTGTTTCTAGAATTTGAATGGATCTTTAAGTATTCTTATGTATTAAAATTTAGTAGAATCGAATCAGTTGGAATTATTTCAAAATTAATAGAGGAATTGATATCAGAATAGGAAAACCTCAGCATTTGCAATTAGGAAGTTTACAGTGTTTGACTGAAGATTTGCAGTGAGAATAGATACTAGAAATTGGATTATTTCATTCTAGCCACTATTGGTAAAATTGCTGTGGTTTCATTTGCTGCTGTTGTGTGGACAAAGGTGTGTGAAGAGAAGGGAGGGTCGTGGGCCCCTGAACAGAGCTGATTTTTTCAGCTCCTTAGGCTGATGTTATTTCCTTGATATAGACATTCATTTAAAGCATGAACTCTTTAGAAAAGACTGTTGGCATTAAGTGATGATAACCGGTAAGCTTGCTACCGGTACTAGTGTTGTCATTGATTGGCAAAAAGAGTATAGAGACTTGTCATCTCTATAAAGTCTACAACTCCAAGGAGATCTGTATGAAAGGAAGATGGTTTGGCAGAAGTAGTGGCTACCACCGGTCACTATACAACAACCGGGTAGTGTATGTAGTATAGCAAAGAAGGATTCAACAGAGGACGTGGCTACAACCGATGTAGTCACAAACAGGGACAACAACACTAAACCGGTGTCAACAATACAACCGAGGATGATGCAACCGGTGAGCCAAGGAAAGGGGCAGTAACAGGTCAACAACCCTTACCTGTTCACAGCATAAGGATCTCAATTGATTTATTAATAACTCCAGTATGAACCGAGGAAGTCATAGTCAAACTAACTATTCCATTTAACTTTTTGACAAAGAGTTCTTGCACTAAATCCGGAAGTCTTTGAGTTAAACTGGTGATCGGTTTGAAGCGAGCTTGGAGGTTTTAAAGCCGAGAACAGTGGCTTTAAAACTGGCGATCGGATTGAGGCAAGTTTGGAGGATTTAAAGCCGAGACTAGTAGTTTTAAAACAAAACGTTATCTCCTATGAAGGAAAGTTGCTTGACACGCAACTACTGCTTTCTTTAATTAGATAGATAAAGCAAGGACATGCATCTGATGTTTCCTCAGTAAACTGGTACTCCACTGAGCAATGAATTTGATAAAGATCTGGAGTTAGGTCATGTTTAATGAGCTCAATTAGGGCCCAGACTCTATATATTCTTCTGCCCAAGGCAAATAGAAGTTGCCTTCATTCTGCCGAGTAAAAGAGTGAACCTGTACGCTAAAGAAGCCAGGGGTGAAAAGAAGAAAGAAGAAGTGAGAAAGAAGATTGTGCAGAGTTATACAATAGTAGAGGAGAAGACACTTGCAGTGACCGGTGATGCTTCTCAGTGAGCACAAACAAAGATCTTATCAGGCTATGCTTAGCCATCTGTAAAAGGTCAAACCTTCTATTGTTCTCTAGCAATTACAATAGTTAAATCCTAGTATTTGGGTGGACTCTAACATGTCCCTCGTATCAAATCCCTTAGCCGGGTGGCATCTTGTAAGGTGTTCAAAGTCCTTTAATCAGGCAGGCACTAACCGGCCTTTTTGTAACAAATCCCTTAACCGGGTCGCACCTAGCAGTGTGTTATTATCCTTTAACCGGGAAAGCTCCTTACAGGGCGTACTCCGGGAGAGTACAAAATTTGTGAGATCTCCTCACACCGTGGTTTTTACCCTTACCGGGTTTCCATGTGATAAATCTGGTGTCACTGTGTGATTGTTTGCTTACTGTTATTATATGTCTATATCTGACTGCCTTTCAGCTGTAAGTTTACTTCACTAGATAAAAAGATGGAGAAGTTTTAGAAGTGCTGATTCACCCCTCCCCTCTCAGCACCGGTTGGGACTGTCAAAGACACCCGTACCAGCCTTGGAGATAACAAGAAGTGTTGATTTCAGAATGGCTTGGTCTAACAATTATTGTTTATTGAGATGCTTTCTGTAGCTTCACAGTTGTCTTGGCTGAAGACTAGCTTTTTCAGCAATCTTCCTATTTGGGCATGATAGTTTGATATTGATTCTTCTCACATTGTAGAAGCTGCTGGGTAATATCTGTATACAACAATTTCTTCCAAATTCTGATACATGTATGTCTGAAGCAATAAATATTCATTTATAGTTTGATACTTGCATGTATATAGTTAGCTCTTATCACTGTTCTTATTTGCCAATTAGAAGAAATAATTTCTTCAACTATGTGTGTTTGGTTAAGTAATTCTGTTCATCCACTGGAAATATATTAATTCTTGAGAGATTCAAGCTAGCAAACATTGGGTAACTAATCTCTGCAATTAAGTCCGCATGGGTATCGGAGTTGGCTTGGTCCTTGGGTTTGCTCCCTAGTGGTCTCGAGTTCGATTCCAAATCCCAGACTCACCTAATACATTTGGCTTGTGGGCGGCTTGGTACATCCACAGAGGATTAGTCTCGCCCCAGCCTGCCCCTTCCCGACTCCAACTTGTCAGCAAGTAAGACCAAGGTAGGGTGGGTTGGGCACTAGGCTGGGTCGCGGGGATACCTTTGGCGCAAAAAAGAAAAAAGAAAAAACTAATCTCTGCTATTAGAAATTTCTGACCGTGCTTACAAACACTGCAATCATCATACAAAGTTAGAATAAGAAAACTGTTTGACAGTATTTCTGAGAAGGGAAAAAATATTAAAAATCAGCAAGATATTTCTAGGGATATTACATGTTGACTCTCTTTTTAGGAGATTCTCCTTCACCCTCCTTTTCCTCTTTTATGTAGTATGCCAATACATAAGCCACATTTAAATCAGCTAGCTAAGTGTTAATGCCTCTCCTACAAAAAATTGAATGCAACCCACTGAGGTATTTTGTAAGTGTTAAGGAAATATAGGATGAATAGGTAAGTGAATGATCTGCTCTTGTTGATGGACTGAGGAATGCAATTGCCTTTGTGATTGATTGATTCCTCATTCCAATCAAGCATATATTTTATACAAAGGGTCAGCAACTTGGAGGATCATGACTCTTCATGATGTCCATTAATTACTAACTAATATAATTAGTTTACTTAACATCTCTTAACTAATCATCTCTAGACAAGATCGATCTGCATAGGAGGAGTTTCAATAACAATAAACATAATTAACTATTAAGAGTGATCTGCATTAACATTACAGTCCAGATTATAATCTGACTGTAATGCTAATGTAGAGCATTACATAACTGATGTAATTATATTTAATTGTGATTCCATCAGACATTAAATCTGATTGAAACTATATTTCAACAGTAAGGATATAATCATCCTTGAAGTCCAGACAAAGTAATGTCTTGCTTACAGAATTTGGTTGTGTAATCTTGGATGCTTGGACTACATTTTTGCCCATAGTAGAGTCACTTTGTCTTTTGGTTGTTTCATGGTCAATTGAATGGAATTTCTTCCTTAGCAAGTCTTTGAAACTTTTCCAATTGTAGTTTGTTGGTTTTCTTTTCCTTTCTCAAAAGAAAAGTAGCTTCCCACCATACAAGAGCATGACTACTCATTTTCAAGCGAGTAATTTTTTTTTCTAAGCTTCAGTAATGTTATGCACATTGAAATAAACATCCATTTGCTTTGTCCAAGTGTCTGAAATCTCAACATTAACTTGACCTTCAAAAGGTTTGATGTCTAAGTTTCAGCTTTGAATGGAGTTGTTGCAGATTTTACCTTGGGTTCACTTTCTTCCCAATGGGTCTCATGGTCACCCTTCTCTTCTTTTCAGTTCTGTCTAATGCCAAATTTTTTCCCTAAAGCCCACACTAGAGTATTGGTAGATGACAGCTCTTGGTCATTTGGTCTTGTCAGGCTATATGCTCTTGTTGTTGAGGGATTTATTAAAATATTATTTGTTTCTTTAATGGTCATCTTAGTCGTCTTAGGTGGTTTCTATTTTCATCTTTAGTTCATTATTGTTTCTTATAGAAACATCGTCTTTGTAAATCTATATAAGGAGCTTTCGTCTCCCCTATTAATATTACTTTGATTTATGATAACATGGTATCAAAGCCAATCGATGAGATTTTTCAGAATTTGGCAATTTTTTTAAAATAAAATTTGCGCCCTCTTGTTTTTTGTGAGGTGTTTTGGTCGTGGGTATTTTGGCCATATGCAAATTTTGAGGGTTTTTTTGGGCGTCGAGTTTTTTACAAAAGTCAAGGGCTTGTCTGCATCTGCCCTCCTGCACGACGAAACTCTGCGTTATTCTTCCTTGTTTGCGTCACATTCTGTGGTTTCTTGGCATCGTTTTTTCATTTTTTCCGTGCCGTTTTTTGCGATGCAACCTCACTAGTTTTGGCTAAGGTTTTTTTTTGAAGAATCGTGACTTCTGTGGTTTTTGAGCCACATATATGCCGGCGTGTTTCCGTCTGCAATATGCCTGTGTCTGATGGCTTGTTTGCTGCAATTTCGTGCTTGCGTTTTGTTCTGCAACCTACATTTGGCGTTTTGGCTCTACAAGTTGTGTTTTTTGTATGCGAAAAGGGTTTTCCGTGCTTCTTGCTTGCCGTCCCTTTGAAGGATTGGTCGCCAATGGAGGTCCATTTTTTGTGTGTTTCGTGGGTTTTCAAGCCCTATAGGGTAGTTAGAAGTTTAGAACAATGAACATTAAGGGAGGGTATTAAAATAATGTAATGTTTCTTTAATGGTCATCTTAGTCGTTAGGTAGTTTCTATTTTCATCTTTAGTTCACGATTGTTTCTTTTAGAAACATCGTCTTTGTAAATCTATATAAGGAGCTCTCGTCTCCTTTGTTTAATATAATATTGATTTACGATAACAGGATTCATTGCTAGTGCTTCATTACTTGTGCCATGTCACTCTCTAGGGCTGAAACTCTTGCATTCATGTCACCAATTCTCACTTCTTTGTTACAACTACATGTTTTGATCTCTGGATTTGCTGGGACTAAACCTTCTCCATTTGAAGACCTTGTCGCTGTCATACAATTGCACTTTCCATTTGAATTCCCATGACTTTGTCTTGCGCTGGTACCAAAATGATGCATAGTTGGCTACAAAATTGTGCTTTGTGAACTACAAATGACCAATTTTTGTTTATGCTCTGTTTTAGAACTATAATTAATCTTTTGAAAGCTATGTGATGAACAAAATCCAAACTTGGGAGACATTTTAAACATACATTCACGCTGGAAAAACACAGTTTACCCTGGAAAATCTCCGCTAGTGGAGGAAAACCAAGCTTGTAAGGTGTCAGTAGCATGCCTACCTATCTGTATCAATTGGAAATAAATATAAAGAGGGGTATTTGCAATTGTTGAGCTGCTTTTAATTGTCTAATTTTCTATTAACTTAAGCTGTCTTTCTTTTGCTTCTATGCTGTCTCAAACACTTCTGTGAATTTTGAGGAGTCTCAAATGGGCTTCTAATATTTTTTTTTCAGAACTGTGGTGTGATCTTCCTGTGCATTGGAAGCCTTCCCAGATCAAAATGAAGTGTCAAATTTTTTTTCTGTTCAAGCCCCAGCTGGTGCTTATGCCATGGCATTTCTGAGAGTATTTCTCTCATCACAATGTTTATGTGTTAACTGGTTCATCTCAACATTTTTCTGAGGCAGCTAATTTGTCTATCAGACTATCACAGAACAACATGTTCTCACAGATATCCACATTTTGAAAGAACATCATTCTTGTTCCTTATCTCATCTAGATCCTTTTTGCATCACATATAAGCTGGCAGCCTCTAACAAATCTCACATCTGTGTAACCAGAGTAGCAAAACTGCAAAGATTGTGATAATTTGCGGATAAGTGACCTTGGCAAGTTCGGTTATTTGATCTGAATCGAATTGCCAACTTTTTCTCTATGCTTAGCAAGAATCCCTAGGAACTAAAAAGGTGAAAAATCACAATGAGTCACAATTCTATATGCAGCAGCATAATCATAATTTAATCTTGATTTGGCATGGAAAAATGTTCAAAGTTTTCCTCAAAATTTTCTCAATTTTCATTGTTTTTTTAATTTCCTTTTTTTTCCTATTAAATCCCAATTAATTGAAAAAATCTTTATCTTTTGGTTTGCTGAGGTATGTAACTACTAGCATAACAACTATTTGTTTGCAAACTAGAAGCATATTCTGCATGGAAGTAAGAAGAAATTAACTAGGGTTTCCTGGTGGCTTCTTGCATGGGACATTATCTCATAGAATTATCACCATTTGTGGCTATGGGGTCAAATAGGTGCCTGACACCCCATTGGTAAAATAGGGTGGAAAAAGAGTAATCTATCTGATGTGATTGGAAATCACTTGAAGAGCATATTTTATAAAACTGATTTAATTCGAGATTTCAATGTATATATGCTGAGAATTAGGGCAAAAACACTCAAATTAACTGCCAATATCATTTGGACAAGGGAAAAGAAACTTGATATTTAAATTTAAAGGTGTAATTTTTTATTAATATTTAAGGATGTAAAAAGAAAGCAGATGCCTATTGTGGGCCATCACAGTAACTAGAGATATAAAATCGGTTTTCAAGATTCCGCTCAATGAGTGCCTTGATAAGATCAAATAAGAAAATTTGCAAAGTGAAGTCTAATTACTCAAAAGGAAAATTAATAAAGCCTTGAAATGAATCCTTGGTGCTAATAATAGAGAATTTAGATTTTGACACAAGATTTCTGAATAGTAATCAGAGCCTAAAACCAATGCAAAACAAATGGTGAAGCACAAATTAAAGGCAAACTTTGGTTAGCTTTAATTTCTCTGTTTCTGTTTCCATCTTTTATTTTGATTGGGTAGCTTAAATTATGTTTAGCATAATAAAGTTGTGAAGTTTTAAATTGGCAATTTGGTAATATTCCTGTTTATATGTAGCAAACTTATTTGAAGTTAGTGTATGTGATGGATCTGATGCTAAAATAGTAAATACTGAAGTAGTGAACACTGAAGATTTAGTTTTTTCTTTCTTTTTGTGACTAGAAATTTAGAATCTATTTGTTTCAACTCAAGTATCCATGTGTTTTGAGTGGCTTTCCAAAAGTCTCTGTCTCTATTACTACATTTTGATGTTTGGCTACAGAAAACTACTAAGTCTAAGAGCCTTCTAGGTTGTTTGCAGCTTTGTCTTAAAGAATTTTTCTTCTGCCTGGGCTATTTGAGTGGTTAAGTTGATGAAAATAAATAGTTTTTCTTTAGTGTGCAGGTCCCTAGCCTCAATTACTAATATTATATTGAGAATGACCTTATTCATTTTTTTTCCTCAATTGTTGCACATTACCTAATACATACTTCGGTCAGTTCAGTAGTAACTGGGTGCTTTGCCTTGCCTTGCAGCACTTTCCTGGAAGTTAGAAGATCTAACACCACCTACTGAGACAGAAATATTTAGTTTCCGATCAAAGGATGATCTAAGAAGATGGAAATTGTATGCTGATTCTGAATATGGTGGTAAGTGTTTTCCCTGTGATTAAATGCCACTTTTTCTGAAAACATTTTAAATGCTGCATTAATTTTTTGGGCTATGATTGAACTTTTGCATAGGTTTGTTTTCGTAGAGTTGTTGTAATTACAAAGGTGCCTATAAGTTGATCAGAAGCCTAGATGATTCGGCTAAGGCACCATTAAATATTGAGAGTATTTAGATCCTGTAAAAGGTGTATTCCATGCTTTTAAAAGTATGTGAATGGTAGAGCTGAATGATTGATTAAGAAAATTATTTTATGCCCAGATCATCTATTTAAAACAATATTTTGTAATATAGCTCTTTATTGGCCTTATTTCACAAGTTTACACTTGATAGTCGTAAAATATCCATACCAGATTTATGTATTTTGAATCTTGTTTGACTAATTTTAAGGATCACTTCGTGTGGTTATTGAGATGGAGGATTACAGGCACCATGGTTTGATGTGGAAAGTTCAATTTTATCTGTATTGGCTTTGATTTGGCTGTTAGGGTAATTGGTGCAGGGGCACCTAGTCTACTTGATGTAACTAAGGTCCTAGGCTAATATTTTTGTTTTGAGTCATGTTTTGTGGTTGTAATAAGGTCTTGAAGACCATTTCTAATATATGTAAGGTGTTTTGAGTCAATGTTAGGTTTCTAGGTGGGTTGTTGAGTCATTTATGTAAAATGTTGCAAAATTGGAAAAAAGTTGTCAAGATGATTTTGCAATTTTGGCTTTAAGGGACGTTAAACGGTCAAGGAGTTTAAAAGGTAGTTAGGATCAGTTATTTTTGGGGGGGAAATGCTCGGAAAAGCATAAATACATGTTGTAAACATGGGTTGGGAAGGTTTTGGAAAGGAATGGAAAGAAAAAAATACGAAGTTTGCATGTCCAAAACAATGTTTTTCCACGAAATCTGAAGATGTTTTTCTCTGTTTTTATGCCTTGTATGGAGTTGTACGGATCTGTGGTTTCTTGAAACCAATTGGAAATGAAAGGGGAGGGAATCTAGTTTCTAATGAAGTTGGTTTCATTCCATTTCATTGAGTAGATCAAAAGTTATTGCATTTTTTCTACAGGTTGCTTGAAACCCTAGTTAGGGTAATATTGAGCAAACAAATCCATTTTTGAAGGTTTCCTTATAAAGTAACCTACCTTGGTTCTGAGTTATGTTGTATAAAGCCCAAATGGGTATCCAAAAGTGGTCTTATATCTTCTAGATCAGTTTTGGTTTGAAAGTTATTGCCAAAATACACGATTTTCTGCCCCCTTTAGGCCTAATTGCTGAATTACCAGGCAATTGTTGAGGGTGTTGGTCCAAAACAACCCTACCTGCATTTTGGATATGTTACAGAAGGGCATAAAGGGCATCTCAAAAGGTAACTAGATTGTGGAGATCAAACATGCCTGAGAAAATATGGTTGAAATACCCGTTTTGATGTATTACTAGGAACTGGTAGCCTAGAAAGGAGTAATCCACCCATTAAGAGTTTGAAACTTGCATTTGATGTTTGAAAGCCTTCATAGTTGTGAAACATGCTATCAATGAAGCCATAAGCACCCCTACTCTGCATTAATGAAGTGCTATTAATCCATGCCCTTGGTGAAAGTTAAGTGGTTATTTGTGGTTGTAAGAGGATTTTAAGCCCTGCTCTGCATCAGTAATGCTATTGAAGCTAACTTGGAATCCAGAAAAGGTGGGGAAATCCTCTTTGGCTTGATTATATGTCCAATAGTCATTGATGGCTATTTCAATGTAGTATGCTTAACACTTGTTGTTCATCGTGTCCTGGTGATTCTGCTTTGGTCTATGATTTGGGGTTGATTGAGACATTTTTTTGCTGCTTGTGCTTATGCTTCATACAAAAAAAAAATGGTTAAAATATGGTATCAACCATTGTGCCATGATTATACTGATCCCTAATGTGGTTAGCTTGGGTTATCTTACATACTATTTGCTTTGTTATTGAAAGTGTGGTTGTTGTTTTCCATAACACAGTTTGCTTCGTTATGGTCAACCATAGTAGCACACTTACCATTCTCAGCATGGAATGCTTGTATGTAGGTTGGTTTTCATTTGTGTATTTTACTATTTTAGACAGTTTCCTGTTTCAAATCCAAGACCACCAGGGCATTGAATACATAGGAGTGAACATAATCTATAACTTACAACAGTGAATTATATCCTCAAGAAAAGTTCTTGACATTCAAGCAAGGGGATGCGGAGTAGACCTTGGGCTCTTAAGGAGATCAAGATTTATGATCAGTCTTTAAAGCTAGAGAAGGAAATTATTAAGAATGAATAATTTGGATTTATGGACCAGTTGTAGCTATTATAATAGATCCCTTTGATCCACATGGGCCATTTAATAGGTACAAGATTGTTTCCAATGGTTGCCAAATAGGCGATTGGAAGATTTAGTTAAGCACAATCCTACTAAGGGCATAATAATGTTACATACTTAGATATAAAGTCATTTGCGAAGTCAGGAATCGCTAATATAGGGCATGTGCATTGAATCAAAACATCCAAAGGCTCCCTTTTTAGTGAGATCTGTAAGTGGGGCAGCCAACTTTGAAAAACCTTTAACAAAGCTCATGTAGAAGTTATAAAGTCCAAATAATCCCTTCAATTGTGAGAGATTTGTAGGTGGAGGCCAGCCAAGAATTTTTGATATTCTCCTGATCACACTCACTTAGAGCTGATTATTTGAACAAGGTATAGAAATTCTATTGTCCCAAACACACATTTTGTTTCCTTAGCATCCCAGACCAGAGAAAGGGTGCGCAGTCCAAAGAGTTGGGGAACATTAAACTGTAGAGATAAGGCACCATGAACGACATCGTTTGTAGAGAAGAGCCACAAAAAGAATCTCGCTGCTCCAAAAAAATGCTCCAGAAAACGATTCTGAGCAAAGAAACAACACGAAAATAAATTTGTGTTGCAGAAATCGGCTCAAAAAATGGCCCGAAAAAACTCTTAAATCTTCCAAATGCAGGCAGAGAAAATCTTAAAAAAAACACAAAAAAGAAGTGATGTTGTAAGGGTCGACATCTGTAAAAATGGCTGCATAGAACAAAAACGACCAATAAACAGGTCGTGCTAACCAAGAAACTCCAAATGTGGCTTTTGAAGAGCCATACAAACGACCACAAGCTTCAAAAAAACAAGCCGGTAAAAACCCTCAGCCAGTAATAGCGACCAAAAAGAACCACGATCAGAAGCTAGAAGGAAAAATTTCCGCCGAGGAAAAGAAAAACAAAAATGTTTTTCCAAAAAGCTTAAAAAAATTTCATCTGAAAATTTCTTATGAAAAAATAATTTGAATTTTACCTCTAATACCATATTACGAAAGTAATTAGTAAAATATTGAATGAATGATCAAGTGATCATTTATAGATTACAAAGAGACGATGTTTATATTATGAAACAATCGTAGACTTAGAAACTATCTAATATTTATAGTATCTACAATATTGACCATTAAATAAGGAATAATAAATATATTATTCTAATGCCCATGTCATACTGTAAATCAATATGTCATCAAAAAAATATAAAAACAAGCTTACAAAGCTGCATGTGAAAAATCATATTCATGCAAGACTGGAATGTGGTGAGGGTGTTGGTGAAACGAATGGACATAACCAGAAACTCAAAGTCACCAAAGTGGCATTTGAAGGCTTTCTTCTCTTTGTTCTCCTCTCTGACCCTTTTTTGATGGTATTTAGATCTCAAGTCTATCTTAGAGAAGTACACAATTCCTTGTAGCTCATCAATCTGCGAAATGGAGTACCTATTTTTTTAGTCTTCTTATTCAGTGCCATGTAGTCAAAGCACATGTGCATGGTCCCATATTTTTTCTTAACTAAAACAACTAAATAGACAAATGGGCTCTTACTATGCCGAAGAAGTTCCATCTCTAGAAGCTCTTTAATTGCCTTCTCACTCTCATCTTTATGCCTCTTCGGATGCATATAAGTAGTGGTAATAAGAGGGTTAGCACCTTCCTTTAACTCTACCACGTGCTTTAGTGACTCTATTAGGAGGCTTACTTGAAGGTATACTGCTGAAAACCTTGCTTCTCTTGGTTAGAAAAGCCTGAACATCTGGATGATAGCTCCTCTTCTCTTGTTTTGTGATTGTAGGCACACTAGTGCACTATGCTGCCCACTCAATCTGATCTTGTTTAATTAACCTCTCCATACGTTTGAATGTAACAATTTGAGGTTCTCCATTTTACATCCCTGTTGAGACCACTTTCTTTCCCTTTGAATGAATCTTCAACTCCGTGGTCTGAAAATTTAATGTGATTTCCCCCAAAGAGCGCAGCCATTATATGTCAAAAACTGCATTTGTATCTCCAATGCTAACTACAGAGAAGTCATCCTTGACTTCGTAGTGTTGATGTTAGTTTTGTTCTACTTACATAACACGTAGCAATTGAATACCTGATAGGAATACCAAACACTCAATCCTGTCTTGAAAAGTAAATATTCATGAAGAACATGAAAAAACTCCAAGGTTCCTTACACCTGTGGATACTAACTCAGTAAAATCATGTGATTTGCTGGTAATCACATTGGTGGACTTATGCAGGCTCATTCAAGATTACACAATTTGTTCATTGGTGATGGGTCTTAGCTTAGCAATTTGTATTATAATGCTTCTTCCTTCATAGATTACTTCCAACTTTGCTCTTTAAACTCTAACTCTAAAATTGCTGCTGCTTCTAACTGTGGATGGAAAGATTAATGGATGGACTAGGATTCAACTATGATGGAGTCTTATTTGCGACGTCAACTTCACCAAGTGCAAGCTTCAGAGGAAATCAAATGATTTTCATATCAACACCTTTACTTGAATTCAACACAAGTACAAATTGAAGATCCAATGCCAACTAAACTTAAGTGCAAATAACTAGTGTACCACACAAGGCTTCCCTATCAAATCAACAAGGATGCTAGTGGCCTAGTGTATTGGAATCCAATCAAACATCCACTAATGTAACCACATAATTTATTCCTATTTTTACTTCTACCTTTACTCATGCAATTTAATTTATTTCTATTAACTTTGAAAAAACAAATTCTTTTCTAACTTTGAGAATTGAAGATAATTATGCAATAATGCAAACTTGATAACCATTCATCATGCAAATTCACAACAATTAAAAGTAGAGCAAATTTGGCATTATATAAGCAACAATTTATCAATCAACCTCCCTTTACAAATGAGAGGGGTGGGGTTTATATAGGAACCCTTCAAGTAAAATGAATGGCCAAGATTAAGAGGCAAAACCGATGGCCCAGATTAATTCATTACAAACCCTAATTAGGGCATCCAAAAGTATTCAATAGGAAAGAAGCAGAATGAAACTAGCCAATGAGAAAATTCAAAGGCCCTGGGAACAAATAGGAAACAAGAGGAACGCCTAGTCATCAAACATGTCATCATCCAATAAGCTTATCCCTTTTTCTTTCTCTCTCTTTGCAAACTCCACAAACTTGAGCAAAATTGCTCGAAGTTCAATCATGTCAATACCAGGGAGTGTGCTGTGCAGTAGCTCAATGATCTCCAATCTTTCCATGCAGCTATCCAATGTAGTATCCCATTCTGTAATACGCTAATGTAAATCATTCACAGGAGACATAAGTGCCAGGAAACCATTCAAATGACTCTTCTCAAGAGAGTCTATGCCTCTGAAATACACTGATTCCAATTCTGCCTTCAGCCCATTTCTTGTAGATTATCCCTTTGCACACATCTGGCTTTAACTGAAACATCTCCTTAGCTGCATCAACAGGTAGCATGTACATCTTGTTGTAGCACGGGATCCCAAAGGTTTCTCATACTGCCTCTTCGCTTATGTATGCATATACCTTTCCTTTTATTCTGATTGTTCTTGTTTTTGAGTCATAATGTTTGGCGCATTCAAAGATCAATGCACTGCATTGTGTTGCTGCTGGGAATCCTGCTGCTTGGTAAAGTCTGCACTTTACTGTATTTGCTGCAATCCCGGATCTTTATGTCCATACATTCTTCTCTTTAATCCTGTCATGTCAAAGTGTTCCATGTTTGTATCTGTAAGTCTTCCCCACTTTGAAGTCATTGTGGATTCTGGATAGAAGCCCTTGGATAGCCTCTTGTATAACTCTTGTCTTGATGCACCCTTAGTCTCCGCTATCTTGTATGAAGCTCAAAATTAATATTTATGTATGTAATTACCGTAATGCAAGGCACCATTATACTTAGCCAAAAAAAGAATATGTCATGAAATGATTAGTGTGCATAGCCAAAAAAAAAGATATGTCATGAAATGATTAGTGTGCATACATTCAAAGTTGTAATTGCATGGCATCTTTATTTTTTAGGCAAAAATGACTAAGTAAAACATAAGATTGAATGCAGCCCCAAACCCTCTACAACAAGTTTGATCCATGCTCGTAGCCCCTATCAAATGATTATCATGATGACCAAAGACCTACAACATGCATTTCAATTCAAATTACAGCCCATATATGCATATTTAGATGTAAAATTCAAACCCTTGCATGATTGATTTTCTGAGGACATGACTGTAATTTGCATTTTCAGTCCTTAAAATGATGAAAATATGCACTGAAAATGATTTCCACGACTCCCCATGATCATCCAAACTTGTTTCTAACACTTAGTAAAATTCTGAAAATTCATGGAAAACTCAGATTTTCAGCCCTAGATCGGACATTTTTGCTCATAAGTCCTTCATTTTACCTCCGATTTGACTGAAACGAATTGCAAATGGTGAGGAATTGTCCAACAACAACTCAGCAAACAAGAAAGGGTAACTCTGGTGCTCGAATGATTTTAAAAAAATTATAGAAAAAATCGCCCCTCTTGGCATTTTCAGATTTTCATGTTTTTTCCCTGCATGTTCAGACTTGTAATGGCTGCAAATGATCACAAAAAATGAAGCGATTAAGTCAAGGAACAAATTAGAAAATAAATTTGCATTATAAAAAAAAGTCCAATTTTCCTCAAAAAAATCGCCCCACTAGGGCTGCAACAATCATCCAGATTTTTTCACCTTGCAAAAAACTCATCAATGGCTGTTATGTATTTTCTTTCTCTATGGCAGTCTCTTATAAAGGAAATTATTTTCACTTTTTGCCTCTCACAAGCAGTGTGGGATAAAACTTTATTGGGCATCTAAAAGATTCACTTTATTTTCCCCTTTACTTTATTATTTTCCTTTGTTTCATTAAACAATTAATAAAACCTTGTCCAATTTAGGAAAATCGCCCCACTACTGGAACAACATTTCGATCTTACCTTCACCTCATTGTTGTACCTGCAGTCACTTTAAACACTTGGCCAAATTTCACATTACATGCTCAAATTACCTTAAAAGGGGAAAATCAACCCCCTGCTACAGGATTTAGTACTTAGCCATTTTCATCCATTTTTCACTACAAAATTTTGCAAATAAGGCATTTGGACTACAGTATGACCCCCAATCACTTTGAATCTTTTGGAAATGTTGAATTACTGAAGGAATCACACTTAAAGTCAGTCATGTCAACATTTTGAGCATTTTTATAAGGAAAATTGACCTTTTAAAGGGATTTTAACAGTTTTGTACATAAAAAAATCAATCTCCTAGGGGTTTTAAGGCCCCCATTTGCACAATATGCCCTTAAATAACATTCCCGACAAACTGACTAACCAAAATTTCCATATGCTTAAAATTTTACGTTCAACTCATCACCACATGGCCTATAAACATTTGATTTTCAACTCTTTCTTTTTGAAATTGCAACTTCACCGCCTGAAAATACCACCTCTCAAACCTTCAAAGCACTTGGTTGATTGAAATGCCACTCAAAATTATTGAACCTGAGGCAACAAGCGAGAAAGAGGGGGTCCCCGTTTGCATAATGGGGCGATGGTATAAAAACCTCACAACACGTAGTTGCCCAATTGTAAACTCATCTAGGGAATCGTCCTAGTGCATGTAATAGTGAATCCATCTGCTACCATCACTCTAAATCCATCCACATTCTTTGCTTTGACTCTTATATGAGCCATAACTCTCTCATTGGTAAAATTATGCATAGCACCTATCAATCAATGCCACTATACGCTGCCCTCCCAGAACTCCACGAACATTGAAAGACTCATTCTTTTGAAAGTTAGAAAGTTGGGCAAGAGTGCACTCAATTTCCTTCTCCTCTGACTCTTTTGATGAATTTTCTTCCTCTTTCTCCTTTGAACTGGATTGCTGGTCTGAATTTTTTGTTGTTGATTCATCTAGTGAATAGTATTCTAAATGGTGTGCTTTGCCCTTGACTGAACATTTATGACCTGGTGCCCAAGATTCTTTAAGAATGAAACACAATTTCTTTCTTTTCAAGTCATTCGAGACCTCCCATCCATTCTAAATGATGTCTTCTTGGTTTGATGAGGATTCATAGGGTATAGGTTAGAGCATAGGATTTAAATTATTTAATAATGTTTGTTAATTTTTTATCCCATGTAAAAAGTAAAAGTTAAAAGTCAAATGTTAGTTTCCTAGTTGTTAGGAAGTTAGAGTATATTAGAAAATTGTTAGGAGGTTAGTGTAAGTTAAAACTTCCTATTATAAAATTGTTAGGAGGTTAGTATAAGTCAAAACTTCCTATTATTTTGGTCATTCCCATGAAGATTAATTTTGGCATACATAATGCCTATATAATAATGTATTTTGCTCTTTTCTGGAGCAAATTGGAATGCAAGTTTTACAGTGTTATTTTGCAGAGATTATTGTCATTTTAGTGTGCACGGGTCTTTGTTATTTTGTCTGTAAGTTTCATCTTTGACTGCTGGTTAACTTGCCTATTTCCATATCATGGTTGGATTTGTATCCTTGTGGAAATATTTTTTATTCTTATTGTTTTGGAAGGTCTTTGACTAAATTTGTTTCTAGGGGCTGCTAACTCCCTGCTTATTGCTTTCGTCATTGCCTCATTTAAAGATAGTGGATCAAATGCCTTAATCCATCCTCTATCAGGATCCATTAGTCCTCCACTAATAAGGACCACTAGTCACCTCTCTGTTATTTTAGGTGTTAAGTATCCTAGATCAGAGGTGATATATTAATTTTGTTTTATATAAGGCTGTGTATCTGATGTATATATTATTCTGTATATAACTCTGCACTTGGAAGATCACTACTTTTTATTTCCGTGTCTTCAAATGCAGATTCACTGAGTATAAATATCAATAAGAGAACATGTCTAATGTAGAGACATGTTTCTACATGATACATGTTCTTATTCCTTAATCACTGCTGAAGATACCGTTTCATAACATACATGTATCGGCGCTGATAGACAATGGTTATCGCAGAGGTTAGTATATGTCTCGGTTACGATACATATTACGTATCGTAACACATATAGTAATATGTGTTACGTAACACATAATATTACATGTGTTATGATACATATTATGTATCGTAACACATATAACATTATGTGCCACGATAGCTTAACTCTATTTAAACTGCACGATAAGTATCGTGATCCTTAATGATATGTATCGGTCAATAATGCAAGTAATATATGTATTATATATATAATTAGTATACATATATATATAACCCAATTATATATATATAATGAATACATTTAATTATATTTTATTCAGAGATGATTCCAATTGATTAATTTACTACTTGAGTAAATCGATCTGACTTACGCTATAACATTAACACTCCCTCTTAGCTTGGGAGGATGATTATGAAAAGATTCATACACAATAAAATATTACCTTAATGTAATATTAGAAATGATAAATGATATTATCTCATAATATCAGGAGTAATGGCCTACTAATATCAAATACATGATATTCACCAAGTACTCAGAAAGGGTTATAATGATATTATCTCTTAATATCAGGAGTAATGGCCTACTAATATCAAATCCATGATATTCACCAAGTACTCAGAGTAATGGCTTGCTAACATCAAGTTTCATGATGTTCACCAAGTACTCATATCTCTAATGGAAGTATATAAAGTATGTGCACCTTCCATAGGGATACCGTCATCATGATTTGCTTAGATATCAACAATATGATATCCATCATGATGAGAACAAGTTATTGTAAGATCGTCACCTTCCAATAATTGTCAGATATACAAGTGCAATCATTAAAAGTTGTCACTTCTTCATGATGCACACAAATCACATATATATTCATGAAATAACACTCATGATAACAAAGAAATATTTGATTAGCACAATGATCAAAGATACTGAGACTCATTCCCAGAAATTACAATTATACCAAGTTTACCTCTGAAGTACTCTACCTTAGTCTTCGCAAGAGGCTTGGTGAGTATATCTGCTGTCTGTTCATCTATACTAACATATTTCAACTCCACCACATTCTTCTCTACCATGTCTCTAATGTAGTGATAAGGTATCTCAATATGTTTGGACCTATTATGAAACATTGGATTCAAAGATAGTTTAATGCAATTCTGATTGTCACAATGAATAATGGTGGGTTTTAGTGGTTTTCCAAATAGTCCAACTAGAAGTTTTCTCAACCAAACTGCTTCTCGTGCTCCCATAGATGCTGCAATATATTCTGCTTCATTGGAACTTTGAGCTACTGAGGATTGTTTTTGGCTGAACCAAGAGATCATGGCTGATCCTAAACTGAAGAATCATCCAGAGGTGCTTTTCCGATCTACAATGTTTCCGGCCCAATCTGAATCAGTGTATCCATGCAAGTTTAGGTCCACATCTTTATATCTCAAACCATATCAGATTGTGCCTCAAAGATATCTTATGATGTGCTTAGCTGCTACTAGGTGTATTTGCTTTGGTTCACACATGAACTGACTAAGTGCATTTACTGCATAGCAAATATCTGGTCTAGTGTTTACTAAGTACATCAAAGACCCGATTATCTGTCTGTAGAGGGTAGAATCTGCAGGCTCCAAGTCATCAGTTGCTTCTTTGAGTTTGAGTAAATTTGTCTCCATTGGAGTAGACATGGGCTTGCAGTCCATCATTCCGAATCTCTTGATGTTGTCTACAGTATACTTTCCTTGATTTAGAAATATGTTATTTTCTTGTTGCTAGACTTCCAATCTGAGAAAATAATGAAGAATTCCTAAGTCTTTCATATCAAATTCAGATGTAGGTCTTGTTTGCATTTGGTGATGAGGTGCTCTTCCCCCGTGATTAATAAATCATCAACATAAAGAATCAAAATCAACATGTCTCCATCTAATACTTTGAAATAGAGATTTGGGTCTGCATCATTTTTGGAGAAGTTAAGTTTTGATAGATAATGATCGATCCTCTCATACCAAGATCTAGGAGCTTGTTTGAGACCATGTAATGCTTTCTTTAATTTGCAGACATGAGACTGTTTATTGTGAACTACAAATCCTTCAGGTTTCTCTAGGCATACTTCTTCAATAACTCCATTCAAGGAAGCAATCTTCACATCCATCTGATGAATTTTCCAACCCTTACATGCAGCAATAGCTATTACAGTTCTGATAGAGGTATACCTGGCAACTAGAGCAAATGTTTCTTCATAGTCAATGCCTTCTTTCTGAGAGAAACCTCTAGCAACAAACCTTGCCTTGCATTTTTCTATACTTCCATCTGCTGCATGTTTGATTTTGAATAACCATTTGGAGGAGACCACTGACTTATTTTTGGGCCTAGGTACAGTATCCCAGACATCATTCTTAATGATAGAATTGTATTCTTCTGTCATGACATCTTTCCAAGTATGGTGTTGAAGAGCTTCCTCAACATTTGAAGGCTTTGATTTTATTAATTCACTCATTAGTGCAACATAACTAGAAAATCTATTAGGCCTTTTGCTTTCTCTGGAAGTACCTGAAGGGGCTGCATGTCTTCCTGCTTCTTCAATCATCTTCTGGCCCATAGAGGCCTTTTCTTGTTTGTTCTAGTTTCTTCAGAGGTATCCATGTGATCAATGAAATCATTGTCCTTAATGATCTCTTGTGTCTCCCTCTGAATATTGGGGGAGAGATCTTCTTGAAAATCATCATTCATTTCATTTTCATCTTTGGATTTTTTCAATGCAATATCTTCGTCGAAGATCACATCTTTGCTTAGTTCAATATTTCTTTGTCCTGGATTGTAAATTCTATATGCTTTGGAAGTTTCACTATATCCAACTAGAATTCCTTTCTTCCCGAAAGGTTCTAATTTGTTTCTTTTCTCCTTAGGAATATGAATGTAGACTAGGCATCCAAATATCCTAAGATGGCTTATATTAGGTTTAGTTCCAGTGAATACTTCTTCAGGGGTCTTGTTTTCCAGATGAGAATGAAGACATCTATTTTGAATGCAAATGACAGTGCTAGAAGCTTCTGCCCAAAGGTGAGTTTCTAGGTTTTGGCCATGCATCATGGCTTTGGCACCTTCAACAATAGTTCTGTTCTTTGTTTCCGCAACTCCGTTTTGTTGAGTGTTGTAAGGACAATGTACTCCCTCTTAATTCGAGTATTTTTGCAAAAGTTTTAGAAAGTTTCTGAAGTGTATTCCTTCCCATTGTTTGTTCTTAGTGTTTTAATACTCTTTCCAAATAAATTTTCTACTAGAGCCTTAAATTCTTTAAACTTTAAGAGAATTCCTTCAGACTCTTTACACTTAAGAAAATATATCCAAGTTTTCCTAGAGTTGTCATCTACAAAGATAATGTGATGCAGAAATCCTCCAATGGAGGGAACAAACATAGGTCCACATAAATCATAATAATTAAGTTCTAGTACATTTTTAGATTTACTTTCACTTGTGTGAAAAGTGCTTTTGGTATTCTTCCCTAATGCACAACCTTCGTAGGTCCCTACATGTTCAGTTTTGAGTTTTGGTAGACCAGTAACCATCTTCTCCAAAGAGGGTAAACCACGAAAGTGGAAATGCCCTAGTCTCCTATGCCAAAGTTCATTCTGATTAGTTGACTCATGAATTAGGGCTTGAGAAGGAGAAGTACATAGTTTATAAAGACATCCTTGTCTTATACCAATAGTGTGAGCATTTTTAATGTTAGAGTTCTTGGGCCAAGCTAGTACTTTTCCTTCCATAAATGTGATCCTGAATCCCTTGTCTTCAATAGCTGAAATAGAGACTAAGTTTCTTTTGATCCCAGGTACAAATAGTATTCCTGTGAGTTGGAGTGAGATACCAGAGTTGAGTTGAATGGTACAAGACTCAATTCCTTTTACTGGATAGCCTGTATCATCTCCAATAGTTACTTCTTCATCAAAAGTTTCCTCAATAGAATCTAGGTGCTCTCAGAAGCTTGTTATGTGCCTGGAGGCCCCACTATCTATCACCCAGGTCTTCATGCTGTTTGTAACTTAACTAGATAGGGCAGAGTAAAATACAAGTTTCTTTGAATTTGTATCCATATTTCTAACCTCAACGAAAGAAGCTTAGGATTTTCTTCTATCAGGGCACTTCATCTCAAGATGACCATATTTATCACATCTATAGCATTGTACTTTGGATAGGTCTCTCATTTTCTTGGATGATTGTTTTCCATTAGTGTTCTTACCCCTTTTTCTTTTGTTATTAAACTTCTTTCCTCTTGTGTGAGTTTGAGTGTGAAGGATTTGAATCTCATCTGCAGGAGCATTTACACCAATCCCTCTGGATATCAACCTTGACTCTTCTTGGATGCAGTTTGTTTTCAGTCGTTCAAATTTGGGGAGTTTAGGCCGAGCGCTAATGCCTTGAATAAATGATTCCTAGGAAATAGGTAGTTCGTTTAGAGATATCATTTTTAGTTTCTTACTATCATAATCATGACCACTTGCAGAGAGTTGATTTCTCAAATCCATTATTCCCAGGAAGTATGAGGTGATAGTCTCTCCTTGATTCATCTTCATTTGACTGAGTTGATTTTTGAGAGTAAGGACTCTACTAGAGTTGTTTATCTCAAACATTTCTTCAAGTGCTTTGAACATGGCATATGCTGAATCTAATCTGATAATTATAGGCACTAGATGATCCTTCACTCCATCTACTAGCAACTTCATTGCTTTCGTATTGTTCTTTTCCCATTGAATCTTTTCATCTTTCTCATTTTGTTCAGGTTCCTTCTCTTTCACCACTGTGATTAATTCATTCTCTTTCAATGTTAGTAACATCCGAAATTTCGAAGTCACGAAATTGGAGGCGCCTTCAAGTCTGTCCTCAAGTCTAACTTTGATCACCATTTTGATGAATGTAGTAATTTTATCACACAAAGATATATTTAGGTAGATTTAATATAAAAGTCTGATCTTGATCTTTTATTTCACACCTGCTCTGATACCATGTTAAGTATCTTAGATCAGAGGTGATATATTAATTTTGTTTTATACAAGGTTGTGTATCTGATGTATATATTATTCTGTATATAACTTTGCACTTGGAAGATCACTACTTTTTATTTCTGTGTCTTCAAATGCAGATTCATTGAGTATAAATATCAATAAGAGAACATGTCTCATGTAGAGACATGTTCTTATTCCTTAATCATTGTTGCAGATACCGTTTCATAACACACATGTATGGGCGTTGATATACATGTTGGAAACTGCAATTGAAACAATTGTTATATTGTCATTGATGTCAAACCTTAACTAGTAAGACAGTTGCTATCTAGGATAGTACCATATCTATTGATTGATGAAGAGGATTAGGGCAAGGAGATAACAAGAGAACCTAAGGAAAGGTTGAGTTATTTGATACTTCAATGGGTACTTGATTAGTTGGCACATTGATAAGATAATGTATTGTTTATCTAAGTAAGAAGAAAGACTGAAGAGGTAGTCTTAACCGAGCAAAAGTGAAGAAATTTAGTTTAAGCCGAGTGATGTTAGTGTCGACCGAGTGCTAGTATATGCCGAGTAAATTTAGTGTTGACTGAATATCAGTTTATGCCGAGCGACAGGAAATTACCGAGCAAAGACAGTGTTAGCCAAGGAAGACAGTTTGTAGAGATGACCGAGACACGCAGAGATGACTGAGGAGAAGAGCGCAGTATTGACCGAGTGGCAATAATTTACATTTGGAGAAAGAGTTGAGATTCCCAGCCGACATAGTTGAATTCTTGGGATATGTAAATCGTGTTGACTTTATTAATGAATTGTATGGAGTATTTAATGCATGGTAAATCGTTTAATTATGGATTCAAAGAGAAGTTTGGAGATGTATCTAGAAGGAAGGATGAAGAACATAATGATGGAAGGATTCGATGAATTTGACCTAAACCTAAGATCTACGGAGGAGATTAAGCGGCAAAAGATGGATCTACCTAATCGAAGAGGTATAAAGGAAAACCTAATTGTGAGGTTACAACATGGGCTAAAGTTGATGTTTTTTGACTGATAAGTCTAAGAAGAAGGCTGAAGGTGAAATTGTGAAGGAGTTGAACAGAGTTGTGATTGCTTGAAGCGAATTCCGAGTAGATCAGAGATGGAGATGGAAACGAAGTTCAGTCAGTAAATCAACATATATGTGCGAAGTGGATCTATATTTGCAAAGTGAGTTGTATGTTTTTCAGATCAGAAACTACTGTTACTTTCTAACCATTGTATCAGTCTAAATCCTTTAATCAAGGTTGACCTAACAGTCATTGTATAAATCCTTTAATCAAGGTGGCATTCTAATGGAATGTACTTCAATCCTTTAACTAGGTCACTTTTGACAGAGTGTTCAAATCCTTTAACAGGGTCACACCTAGCAGTGTGTTTGTAAGCCTTTAACAGGGTTGGCTTTTCACAGAGATCACTTCAGAAGAGTGAAATATCAGTAGCATGTTACTATAAATCTTGGTGTTATACTTGTGTGAATGTTTTGATGTGAATGTTGTTATATTCTGCAAGTTAATTACTTTTGGATAGTGGACTGCATGTTATATGTTTCTGATATATGTTATAGAGACCGAGTTGTATTGGTGATTAGATCTGAGATTGCTTAAGTGCTAGAAAGTTCAATTGGTACATTTAGCCCTGAGAACAATTGATTCACCCCCCCTCTCTGTTGTTCTAAATAATTCTAACTATACAATGGTTATCACAAAGATTAGTATATCTCGGTTATGATATGTAATACGTATCGTAACACACATAGTAATATGTGTTACGTAACACATAATATTATGTGTTACGATACATATTATGTATCGTAACACATATAACATTATGTGCCACGATACCTTAACTCTATTTAAACCGCTCGATAAGTACCGTGATCCTTAATGATATGTATCGGTCAATAATGCAAGTAATAATTAATGTATTATATATATATAATTAGTATACATATATATAACCCAATTGTATATATATATATATATATATATAATGAATACATTTAGTTATATTTTATTCAGAGATGATTCCAATTGATTAATTTACTACTTGAGTAAATCGATTTGATTGACGCTATAACATTAACATTAGGAACTATAACTCAAAGCCTCTGAAATTTTGAGATGTGTGTCAAGGGAACCATATTGTAAGAACCTTGTTGGTTCTACCACTTTTTAATTGGCTTTGCTAGATTTTGTTTTTTCGCTATTTATAATTTTTTGTGTTTTCAGTGTTTTAAGCTTTTTTTTGGTATTTTGAAAATATGAAATAATACAATGGATGGAATTCAAACGTCCTTTACAAACTAGGTGCTAACAAATTCTTCTTATTGCAATTCAGGAAAATTGAATTATTACAATGATCACAAATGCATTGAAACATGAATTTATTGCAAACTCAAAAAACCTGGATATGGTTCGCAGCTGGAATTTAATGTCTCAAAATGAATGCAGCTTGTTTGAGAATGCATATCCTTGACCCCAAAGAAGAATGAGGCCAATGATACTCAACACCCCCAAACTTTGGCTCCTTCCAGCACTAACGTCACCTTCCAAAGCCTCACGTGGCTCTGCAAGTCCAAACGGCTGCCCACAATAATGCCAAATGCTGGTAATAAAGGCTGCAATTTGTCTTATTATCAAACCTTTCAACCACTGCAAGAAAACTGAATACATTCAATGCTATCACACCCTTGTGTTGCTGCCAATCAATTGAATTCTCTTAACAATTAGGCTCAAATGAAGACTCTGAATTGAATCTCCCCAATAGAAAATTTCAGTGCATCTTTCAGCACCTCAAATGCCTGAATTCTGTGAAGAATTAGCGTTCTCCAAGAGCAAACCCTGGTCCAAAGCACCAATTCCCAAATCAAATAATTCACGCAAAAGTAATAACAAAAGCCAATGATCATAATGGTATTCGATTCATTTCATGGGAGCCTTATATGCTTAATGCCCAAACCTTGCTTTTGCATTTTGAAACATTAAAATATATTTGGCTCAAAAAGAAATGTTGACTTATAATAAATTAATTCATTCCCCTTGAACTTGGCGTCAACTTCAATTCTTTAATTTTCTTTGATTTCTCTTTCTTTTTCCTTCCACTTTCCATCATCTCCGTGCTGTTAGATGTATCTATCAATTTACATGCTTCCATTGGTTTCTCTTCTCTAAGAGTTGTCAGTCCGAGAAAATTACATGTTGACAGGAGTACCTCATAGTCCTCCATTTTCCAGCGGAATAATCCATTCAGGGAACTCGTGTCATCTTCAAAATAATCTCCTAGCTCGAGCACCACTTCATCATTTGGTTCCATTGTTCTTCCTTCCTCCATTTCGAACTCTCCGCCCTTAAACTCTAAGTATGATGCCAACCCCTAGCTCAGCGCCTGGCTCCGCAGGTCAATGATGTACTTCCTCTTGTCACTCTCGATTGAGAGTGTGTCCCGCTTCCAATTGTGACTTGCCTTGGTAGAAATCAGCCAACCTCTCTCAAGAAGTGTGTTGCATGCCTTCTTTTCCAACTGGATAACTACAAAATCCAAGAAAAAGTATTGTGCCAATTGTTACCTTTTGTGCCATCAATGTCCCCAACGGTTTAAAGTCATGTTGGTTGGCCCTTACCAAGTGGAATGTTGGCGGGCAGAGTGTTGTCTTCCCCAGGCATTTCCAAGTTTCCTCCGACATCACATTAACTCCGGAGTCTCCGTTGACAATAGTATTTGTCAACTTTCTCCCCATTATTTCCATTTCAATGACGGTTGGCTTCTTTCCAATCATCAACAACATAGAGTTTGTGGCTTGATTGTCTTCAGGTGGTAACTTCATCGTTGGCTCCCCTTGTGGCTTGCATTGTCTTTGGCCAAGTGTGTCATCACCAACCACATTGGTAATTGCCACTCTCAATTGTGCAATAGCACCTGCCGAACAATGCTCTTCTCTGACTTTGATCGCAATGACGTACTTGCACTTCCATTGGAGGTTCCTTGGTCCTTCGCCATCACTTCTTCTACTTGTACTCTGGCTTTAAGGAGTCGTTCCTTCTTTGTACGAGGGTTTGGGTACATCGCCTTTCTTGTTCGTGCCCTCGTGATTCCCAAAACTACCTCATCTTGTTCCTCCACGTCCAACATATTAATACCCTTTTGCTTTAGATAGTTGGTGTCTTCATGGTCACTTGGTCCACACCATTTGCACAATAATTGTACATTGTCTTTCAATTTTTGGCAGTCTCTTCCAAAATGTCCCCATTCGCTAAATTGTTGACATTGTATGATAGGATGTCCTCTGGAGTTGTACTATATTTGATTATGTTGTTGATTTCCATAATCGCTTGGCGATATAGTTTGTTGTTTCGATGTAGTAGACTCTCCCTTTGTGAAGATTACCTGTGTGCTTTGAGCCTTCAAATTATGTGGACACTCCTTTATTGAATGACCCATCACTTGGCAAATCTCACAGAACATCATTTTAGGATAATTACCTTTGTACCTTCAATTTTGCACTTAGTACACCATAGTTCATTGGTTTCTTTACTGGTTCCTTTCTCAGTCTTTAGTTCTTTCATCATTCTAATCATGTCTCGTCGTAGGGCGTGGACTGTTGTTGATTCATCATCCCTACTACCCTCGATGTTAGTATCATCGTGCATCTTCTTTTTCCCTCGAGAGGATGTTTTGTTTTCACTTTCAATGTCCATTGCCCAATTGTAGGCATCAACGTACAGTGGTGGAGGCACCATTTTCATCTTCTTGCGCAGGGAGGGAATCAACCCCTCAATGAATTACCTCTTCTTCAACCCGTTGGTTGGTTGATTCTCCAACTTGCCCAACAATTCCTTGAGCCTATTATTGTAAGCCCATACACTCTCGTTCGTCCCTTCTTTGGTATTATAAATTTCGGCGACAATCTCATTGTTGTCTCATAGCAATTTGAACTCAGCCTCAAATGCCTTCCTCAGTGTGTCCCGAGTATCTATGGATGAAGCAACTAGCTTTGTTAACCAATTGATGGCTGTACCCCCTAGCATTGCTGGAAACACTCTCAACCAATAGTCCTTGTCAACCTGACTGTTTGCTACTCAGATAGTTTCACACATCTTCCAGTGCCTCATAGGGTCTTTCGACTTGTTCCTCGTGAACTTTAGTAGTTCTTGTCAATCCACATTCGAACTTGTCAGGGGAATCATCATCTTTCTTGCCTGCTTGCTCCCTTGTGTGTTGGACCTAGGTGGATTGTTTTGACTGCTATGTTTCGATACTTTCCTTGCACTCTCAACCATGTGTGCATCCTCTACATGTCCACCTCTAGCGTCCCCAACTCCTCGGGTACTTTCAAGCTCGTACTTCTACTTGTACTCCTTTCGTTCGACTAACTCATTTGTACTCCCTCCGTCCGAGGGTCTTTGGTCAATAGCCTCTAATGATGGGTTCTCTTGAGATGGATAGGTTCTCAATGCCGTGCAACATGTCAGTTAGTTCAAGCTTTCCTTCGTACTCCTCGTTTGACTACGTTTGTATGGAAAACTGTCTTGCTTGGTTGATAAGGTATGTTTCATCAACTTTTTCTCATAATCTTCTTTCTTCTCTATGTTCTGCAATTCTTAAAGATTGCCTGATCGCTTGGTCTTGACCACCTAGTGACCTCTTCTTGCCTTTATTGGGATCCAAGGGTACGAATCACGCAATGCTGACCCGATTTCTTTTAAGGCAATTCTTAAAGATCGCTTAATCACTTGGTCTTGACCACCTAGTGACCTCTTCTCACCTTTATTGGGATCTAAGGGTACGAATCACGCAATACTGACCCGATTTCTTTTAAGGCAACGACTCCAAATATTTATTGCTATACCTAGTAATTTACATACACAAAATAATAATACAAAACACGTATGAGATATATGAGTAAGATATATCTTTATTAGCTCATGAATTCATTACAAGGAGAAGACCAAAGATGGTCAGCCAAGGATTACAATATATTCGACAATACCATCCTCCCTTCCTTGGTAGTACATGACATATTTAAAGGACCCGATGATTGCCAAGAGGGACACAACTGTCAACCAACTGACATGACAACTACTCGAGAGTGATAACAAACTTAATATGGACAATTATTACATTGACAGATAACCAATATACTCAATCATAACAGTATGCATTTTATGCCGACTAGAGTATGTACTAGGTTTGAACAACAATCTACTTTATTTTAACCAAATTACAAAAATTTTTAACGTTCTAGTTCAATTTTGTGGGGAAGAGTCCATTATTTATGTAAACTAGGATAAAGTCATTGATTGAGGTGTTGACTTATTGTCATTGATCTCAAAGGGCAAGTCTGGAATTTGGAGATGGCTAAATTAAGTGATTGATTTATCTAGGTGCCCAAAATAGAGGAGGCAATTTAAATACTAAATTGCATTTATTGGCTGAAGTTTGCTTTTAAGGACATGCTGGCCATCCTAATCCTAATTTTGCCGCCCAAGTTCAAAATTCATTTTAATATTTTTGAGGGCCGTTAAACTTTGGCCAACCCTCCTAGGGTGATTGCCCTTCTTGCGGAAACTGAAATAAATTAATTGTATCTAATTATGGCCGACAACCTTTGTTGGGTCACACCTCTTGGGTGAAGAGGTGCTTGTGTGGGGCTTATGAGAAGGTTAATTGGTGGTTTAAGATGTAAGAAATCATTGAATATCTTTGCAATTTTTAGAGCAGATTGTGGGTAAAAATCAGAGTTTTGGAGCAGCCAGCTATATGGCAGATTCGTGAGCAAATTCTTGAAGAATTTATTGCAAATTTGTGTGTAACTATATGGCAGATTTGTGAGCAAATTCTTGAAGAATTTATTGGAAATTTGTGTGCAACTATATGACAGATTTATGAGCAACTTGTTGAAGATTGCAATGCAGATTTATGATCAGATAGTATTGAAAAGAAAAAAAGGAATATTAAGTGCTTTAAGGAATTCTGCAGATACTTCCGGAAGCCTGCAGTCACTTAAGGTATGAAATTAAAATACAATTTTATTTATTTAAAATATATATATATATATATACTTTCAGAATATTTTATTCTTTTACATATATAAATGGTTATAATATAGTGATGTATATCGAGATATATGCAATTAGAATTTATCAAATTATGCTATGGGCATCACATGTTTTTGAATTGTTTATAAATCTGAATTAAATTGTTGTACATTTATATGTGGATGATATGGGACCATAGAGAGAATGAATATTATTTAAGAGATGGATCCCATATTTGGAGGGGACTAGAAGAAATTATTATAATTTCCTAGTATTGAGATTGTTATCTCACCAAAAGGATGATACGGATGGATCCCTGTATCTAGAGGGGACTAGAGGAAATCGTTATAGTTTTCCTAGTCTCGAGATTGTTATAATCTCATGTAGGCAGTATATATACTGATTGCCAGTCATATGCATATGCGTAGGCTTGGAATGCATTTATTGCTTCCAAGAGATTCTTATGGGCAGTGCTCTATGGGATGACGTGTCGATAGCCCGGTTGCTTAGAGTGGATCTTATATCCCTCAAGCTGAGAATCGAGAATTCTGTGAAGCCCGACCTAGAGGCAGCCTTAAGGATCAAATACCTCCCCTACTAACTTAGTGTAGAGTACGAGTCATGCAAATATTGTGTAATATTTTGTACTAACATCGGTTTTGCAGAAAATTACATAAGGAGAATAAGAAGGGACATTACATAACCAATATTATTCATCAAGGTTATATATTAACTGGTTGTTTAATATCATATAAAATATTAAAGATAAATGATAATCAAAATATAATATATCATTAAATAATAAAATCTTAGAAATTAAATATGATATATCAAGATATAAATTAACAAGAAAATTAATTATAAATAAACAAACCTATTATTGATGAAATATAAGTATTTCATTTATGATTAAGGAAAAGATATAGAAAATTAGTTCGCACAAAGCTTAAATGAGAAATTTACGTAAGGTCCCGACTAGGGACATTAGAGTTACACGTGAATGTTGGTGCCACAGAATGAGCACTATGGGACATACTAAAATCACCTCATATATGGAATTCACAGAAAGATTAATTGAAAGGTTTGATGGCAAAGACCTAGAGCTTCATTTCAAAGAGTTGGCACAATTAAAGCAAAAGGGATCTATTGATGAATATATAATGGAATTCGAATGATTGTTGGCCCTAGTTATTGACATATTTGAAAGAAGGCTGATATTCCTATTCATGGATGGACTAATGGATTCACTAAGAGGATGGGTTAAGGCTCTCAACTGTAGCACCCTAGAAGAAGCCATTAAGAAATTCAGGGATATGGATCCCAAGACAAATAAGAACAAGGATCCAACCAAAGAACCCTCAAAACCTAAAGATCAACTACCATTTTCAAGAAATGCATCCGAAAGGAACAAATTTTATGAAGAAACCCAACAAGAGTTGAGGAGAAAAAAGTTATGCTTCACATGCAAAGAGCCTTAGGAGCCAAAACAATGATGCATGGGAAGTGGTTGTATCCATTACATAGAGGTGAGACCTAATAGTGAGGGAGAGGATGATGAAGGCCTAAGTAGTGGGCAAAGTGATTCGGAAGATGATACCAAACCACCCTCCTTTTAAAAGAAAAATGGTACCCTTGCCACCTTGGATGTATCTTCCAATGCTACTTCCAGGGTACAAGGAATTTTGCAAGGACAACACATAACTAATCTTATTGATAGTGGGGACACACACAACTTCATAAGCTCCACACTTGTCCCTTCTTGAAGATTTCCTATTTGTAAACAAGAAGCATTTGATGTAACATTGGCAAATGGCTCAAGCTTGGAATGCCATACATTAGCCCCAAGCTTAGAAGTCATCATAGGAATTAATGAAGTCAAAGATGATTTCCATGTGATGGAATTTGGCAAAGTAGACATGGTACTTGGCATATAATAGATGAAGACAATTGGCAGATTCATGCAAGAAGTACATCCTCAATGGACTACTTACCTAAGGAAATGCCAAGTTTTCTTAGGAATATCAAAAAGAGATCACAAGGTCAGCATCAAAGGCTAGAAGACAAGTTCCATGAAGAAATTAACAAACCACATTCAAAGGAAGCCTCTATTCTCATGACACCAATCAAACATATCAAAAGGTTCAAGAATGGTGTCCAAGAATTATTTAGAGGATTGTTTAGCAAAGCATGTAGAAGACCCACAAATATGTCCTTTTATGTGGAACACAACGTTGTTTCAATTACCAATCAAGTCAAGGAAGGAAAAGTTTAAGAATGCTTGTGGGAAAACATTTTCAAGGAGGGGAGACTGTGATGCCCTCATCTTTAATCTAGAACATAATAGCAATAAAATCACATAGGTGGTCAAGGGGTGGCAGAACTGAGCAGCTCAAGATAATTAGGTGATAGTTAATAGCAAAGTGTACATTGCAAATAAGAGTTCAAATAGATAGTTTGCATGTTCTTTCTAAAAAGCATCAAGTGTATCAAGGAAAATTGTGAAGTCTTATCAATAAGACGATTTTTCCAGTTGGCTTCAAAAGGCACAACAAAGAATGTGATATGAGAATGAGTCAGGATCCAGGATGACAGATATCTTCATCAAGACAAGGAAGAAATATGATGCTTAATGTAGATGTGGATGTCACATCATCATGCATCCATCACACATAAAGAGTATTCATAGCATCACCATCATTGCACAACCATCATACGATGATCAGATGATGAAGATAGTAAATAACATGCTGAAGTTATAATATCACATAGAGGCTCATAGCATCAATTATAAATGAAGACATTACTATCAGATTAAGGGAGTTATCATAAGCGTCAATCAGTATTACTCTGCATTATTTATGTCAAGCAAGAAGAAGAATATATTATCACTAAGGATCGATCAAAGATTACAATCAGTAATCTACTAATCACTTATCCAATAGATGTCGATGAAGTAGTTTGGTAGCAAACATATCCATAAGCAAAGCCGAATGATATCATCGTCACAAAAGATGAATCAGCATGATAATCATCGATTAAATAGACTTGGTATCGTTGTATGAACAGCCAGGAAACAATAAGCATATCAATCATATGAAAACCAATTCTCATCAATATCTGATAAAAGGAGATATTATTAACATCCACTTGCTCTGCTCGGTTATCACTGCATATTAAAGATTGATCATACATGGAGATCAAACAAAGATACAAGTAATCGATAGGACACTGTGTCTTGCTTGGATCAATCAAATCAAGGCATATCATTGATGCATTCTCAATAAGGATGATTAGAGTATAGAGACTAACGAAGAACGATTTAGTCTATAGATATCTAATAACCATTCAGTATGGTGCGATGTGAAGATCTGTTATTAATCATAACCCTTGGTAAGACAGCGACTTGAATAATTATGGAGCGATTAAGACATAACAGCTAATGATTATGATGACAGCGATTAGACAAGGTTTAAACAATTTGAATTAATAAATGTATGTCAAAAACCGATTGTTATGGAGATGCGATCTGCTTATGGAAGTAAATAATTAAGAACAGACATATCTCTTAGAATGCAACCAGTCCATTGTGCAAGATATGAAATGGAGATCAAATTCATTTTCCTAAGACATCATCGATTACCTTTATTTCTTATATATCCTTTTCAGATCGTTTTGAACCGTTTGCATATATGTCAAGTTCAAAATCAGGAAGAGCACCATCCTTGCAAATTCATAAAGATAAATCAGAAACAGCACTGTATTGCTATAAGCGATATCATATATATATATATTTGCATATTCATCAAGATAAATCAGGAGCAACAAATCACCCATTGATATAAGTGACTGGAAAGATAATTGCATATATTTAAGGAACACAATCAGACATAGTAATAGCATCGCTTTATGCAATATTGAGAACACTTGCAGATTTATAAAGTCAGATCAGGAATAGCATTCATCGCAATAAGCGATATGAAGATAATATAGCATATTTCTAATTGTCAAATCAGAGACAGCTGCCAATCACATTGCACATATTGTTAAGCACAGATTGGATATTAAAGATCATCCTTGCATAATTGTCATCAATCATATCAGAGACATCCCATATCTTAACAATATTTGCATTACACTAAGTCCAGATATATAGACTAAAATCATCTTGCATATATCTGAGTGTTGAATCATAGATAGCAGTGATATTGTTCTCATATATCATATCAATTGTATGACATAAGAACAGTCATTTAGAAGTGGCTTCATTTACTATTATTCTTACTTCAATCATTATCATTTAAGTGTTATTTGAAAATAAGTCTCTTGCAATTGATTTTTTGAAAGTTAATTGTCTTTATTTTATAAGATTTAACAAAAGGGGATATTACATACCATCTCATTCTTCTCTTTTTACCAGCAAGCCAAAAAACACAAACACTAATAAATCTCACAATAGAATTCTAAAATTCATCCAATTCTAATCACACAAGAAACTTGCAAAATAGTTCTTTGATGATTCACAGTTTGAAAATGCATTTGTACACCCTATTGCTAGGATTTAGAATTTGAATTGGGCATCAACCTTCAATTACGATCACAGTTATTTACAAACAAGCGTGTAGCTTTCCAAACATTAAACTTATGAGTGAATCTTATATTTTGTGTTCTTTGATCTAGATCTTGCCTCCAATCAACTCCAGCTGCATCTAGTTGATTCTAATGACGTTATTGGAAATTGATATTTTAATAGAGAAGGATGATGTAGTTTCCTGTTTCTAGGCAAAAAAATGCAGTACATTGTCCTATGCACTTGGGATAAGGATCATGGGTCCAATATTAAATGATTTCCTTTGTGCTTTCACTTTGGAATTGGATGCTTGGTTGTGAAATGTGTAAATAAACTTGTTTCTATAATTGTGGCAAGATGTAAAATTGCAATTCAATGTCGTCTGAACCATGATTGTGGGATCAATATCGTCTCAAGTGAGATTATCATGTGGCATTAGTTTAAAATATGTGGCGCACAGCTCGAATAGGTCTTCAAGTAGGTGCAACAAATCACGACTTTACAACAATGCATTAAAAATACACACTGGGAACACCTTTATGATATAGTCAAACATTGAAGGCATTTTAATGAATTGATTGTATTTCATAGTAGAATTATTGTTCATCACTTTGTGTGTTCAGTATGAAGATTGTGGTTATGCCCTTTTGGCAAGAATAAGATGATTGTGGCAAACAAAGAAACCTGCAAAAAACCAAACAAACACTTATTTTTGGTTGATGCAAAATAGCTCTTAGGCCTGGGATGGTCTTGCATAAGAGTTCTCGTGAAATTTTGATTAGGGATATATTTATAGATTGTTTCCTTTAAGATGTGAGTTATTGATCGATAGACGACAATTGCTTGAAGTAGCCTAGTGGCAATATTATTGTTGTTAGTGTGTGATATGGCCTAGAGTTAACCCATTAAAAGCAATGCCTCCATGTTGATGAATGCAAAAGGATACCAGTCTTTGGATGTGCTTTGCTAATGGTCTTCATCTATCCATGAATGAACTTTGGATTGTGCTTGCCCCTATGAATATTGTTCCTCATTACATAAACATTAAAAGGGGCATCAATTTTTGATGTTGGGATTAAATGAAGGGAGGTTTTATGCATATGATGTTTCTAAAACCATGATTAGATGATTATCTTCATCTGTCCATGAGTCAACTTCTGATCACGGCCACCACTATTGAGTTTGTTTGCCAATGTATAATATTAAGATGGACATTTGACTGAAGATTGGGGGAATGGATGTAGGGAGATTTTTATACATATGATAAATGCATTCATCTTTAACTAATGGATATTGTTAGCCCCACACAACATTAGCAATAACCAACATTTTTTAGTGGTATATATTTTCAAGCATTAGTTTAGAGGCTTGATTAAATCTTTTGTTTATTTATTTAAAAGAAAACGGTGGAATGGTGGAATGTTTTGCCCTTTTGGATGTCTCCATATTTGATATAATTCACCTTTGTCTTTTCTGCATTTAATAAAATCAGATTTCTTGATGTGCCTACTATCCTTTCTTTTCATCCGATGATTGAATAGACGCAATGTTTTATGTTATACTTATTCTTATTCCACTAAATGAATTTTATGCAATAAAAAGTTGCCAGTGGTGTGTCATATGGAATTGAATCTCATGACCATAACACCTTATCTCTTGGAAGATATAGTTCTAAAAAGAATGGAAATATACTTAGTCTAGATTTTTGGGATTTGCAGGTTTATCCTCAGCTTCATTGGAAATTAAAGGAACTGATGAGAAGTTTACTGGTATGAGTTATTCTTGTTCCTTTTACTCATATATGGCTCTAAAACAATAGAAATTCATCACTCTTAGTTTCCTTAGGATGCCATTGTCATCATATAGTCTCTTAGTTACTCGTGTAAAGAGATGCTTTCATTGCCTATATTAATCCAATGCATGGAATGAAGTATGTCCTTTATTGGTAGAGCTTTCCATTGTTTCCAAACAATATTGCATAATTGTTTCCATCACTATTATATGAGGATGTTTTCTCCAAGCTCACAATATATGCATGACATGTTGTTGAGGCACATGGAGAAAAATGAAATTGTTACTAAAGAAATTTGATTAGTAAGAAAATAAATCGTGGTGGGTACAAAAATGTAAAAATTGATAAATTAAAATAAAAAATTCTTTAAAAGAAATAAAAGTGTGTATTTGGTGCATTAACTATCATTGCAGCATAATTTCATGATTTTTTTTTGATAGGCAGTAGGCCGAAGCTGAATAATTTTATTAATAAAAACCTATGTACAGTCCAGCTCACTAGGGGCACTAGTAGGAAAGAGCTGGATGTAGAAAACCTACGGTCTAGCCCCAAAAAAGAAAGAAATTTAGATATAAATTTTACAAACTTCCCGTTATACATACGGGGTAATGCTTAATTAGTTTACAGACCATCCCTTAGGGATGAGTAATCCTTCTTTTTACATGATACAGTACAGTGTTGCAATGCCAAGCCTTCCTGTTATAGAAGGTTCACAAAGTCTTCTGCCTGAATATCCTTCTCATTTCTGGTAAGATTTTTGATCCTTCATGAAATAAACTCCTCTTGAGTACCTAAAAAAACTGCAATGTCATAGCCAAAACTCTTACGGACCAAGTTAGAATATGCTTTTAATAGTGTTACTGTTTTCCATGAAAGGTTATGGACCTTAAGGGAAAACTGTATACCTTCAGATTTCACCTCATACTTTTCTTTGCCTTAATTGAGTTTTAGTTAGAACAATGAGCCCATTACATCAGTTATTATTTTCAAGAGATGCTTGGAATGAACAATAAACAAACCATTATCCTTAAAAGATCAAACATTACTGGTTCTACTAGCTGAGAATAACTAAGGAGAGAAGTCAAATGAAACTTACTGAAGAAAAGCAATCTAAAGATCAACGGATCAGCCTTCTTGATAAATGCGTGATATTCTTCTAATGTGAACAATGCTTTTCCATACTATATGAATATACAGATGTTTATCCCTATGTAGTATGTATATATACCCTTAAGGTATATACATATATATACACACATATAAAAATCTTTAAATTCATATACTGTGGTTAAATATATATTGAATATGATGCCTCAATTAATAAGGGATCTTTTGCCATGAAGAAGCATAAATATGTCCATGATGAACATCTTAGCTTAGGAGTCCATTAAATCTAGACCCTGCCTTTCGTGAATCTAAACCCAGACCTTCAAAGTCAGAATTGGGATTATACAGAAAACGGCATTAACCTTAACATTTCTCCACATGTTTTCATGATACAAAGCCATTCAAAATAATCTTAGCTGCGCAGATAAATACTGAACTGAGGACATCCAGATTAAGTCACTTCATCAGATAAGAGAACAGGCTGTGTCCGTTGAAGACCACCTCACACCATTCATTGAATTTATTAACATGACAGCAAATATCCACTTATATGACTATGAATGTCTACTAAGTCTGAAAGTAACATAGAGAATCTAAAGCAGGGTATACACCATTCATTGAATTTATTAAGATGACAGCAAGTATCCACTTATATGACTAATGAATGTCTACTAAGTCTGAAAGTAACATAGAGAATCTAAAGCAGAGTATAATAACGGACAGAAGCAAAACATGAGTGGGAGTATATATTTGTATATATATGTTTATATATGTATGGATTTATATAAATATATATGTATAAAAATATACTAGAAACGAAAGAACAAACAAATCAAGAAGCAGAGTCCCATCATATATATATATATATATAAAATAATAATGAGAGGAGAAAAACCAGAGCACGAAAGAACTAGACAACAATGAGAGACAGAAAGAAACTATACAAGCAAGATTAATATATACTAAATAAAAGTATCAGTCCCAGAGTACAGCGGGCAACAAAAAGGACCCCTACAAATGAAGACCCAAAGGACCTCAAAACCACAAAAGCAAAGGAATAAGCCATGGAGGAGAGACCATAGGAGAAAAAATAAGACTAAGAATATAGTTGAAAATAAAGGAAAAGCGACCAAAGCCAAAAAGGAAGAAAGGTTAAGAATAAAGCAGCATAAGCAAGGAGAACAAAGACAAAGACACATAGTGGATCAAGGGGAGAAAAACCAATAAAGGGGAATAACCAATAAAGGGGAATAACCAAAAAAAACAAACCAAATAAAGCAATAAACGGCTAAAAGAGATGCAAGAACAGCCATGAGAAAAGGACGGATATGCGGGTAAACCTATATTTATAGGTTTACATGTAATCCTATATGTGTAGGAAAAACTATATATATATATATATATATATATATATAACAAACAAAATACTAAACATAGGGGATACTATCTCAAAAGCCAGGATCAGACATGAGTAAGTTAAACCAGCCAGATATTCTGCTACAAAACCAATTGTAGATCCGAAACTAGCAATTTCTACTGTTTGGATATCTGATACTGACGTTGGATTGGAAATCAGGAACCTATTTTTTCTGTGCTCTGACCATCAGCTCCTAGCTTAGCCAAGTTGTCTGCAGCTCGGTTTCCTTCCCTGTATATGTGATTGATTTGAATTTTTTTAAAATAATCCTATAATTCCAAGGCTCTACCTAATTTAGAGTTTAGATTCCAGTTGGGTTTTGTTTTGTCTTGATTGCATTAATGATGATCTAGGAATCTCCCTCAATTTCTAGTTTTTTTATTTCTAGGTCTTTGCAAATAAAGAGTCCTTCAATTAGGGCTTCAATTTCCACTATGTTATTGGAGGCTGTTCCAATGGGTTTGGCAATTTTGGCACATAAATTGCCATCCCAATGATGGACTATGCATCCAGCTCCCGCTACTCCCGGGTTACCCCTAGAAGCCCCGTCGAAATTGAGCTTGAACCAACCAAATTGAGGTGCAAACCATCTGCATTGTTCTATCTCCTGTTTAGTGGTGTTGCCCCCTTTACCATATTGTGGGGGGATTTGTAGGTCAAACCAGTCTTTCCTAATTTTACTATCCCATGTTGTGGATCTGTTTTCAACATGACCTCCATTGTGCAACCTGTTGTTAACCGTTTCTACAATTGCTGCTTCTATTTTATTAAGAAGATTATCTTTTTCCATCCTTTTCTCTTGGAACAGTCTCCTATTTCTTTCTTTCCAGACTTCCCATATCAGGATAGAAGGAGCAATCTTTCATTAGCTTGTGTATAAACTGCCCTTACAAATTGTCGACCAACTTTTTAAGGTGTCTAGGAGATTATTTACAAATGCTGATTTCCAATCTAGTTTCTTGCATAACCATAGCCAACAATCCATAGTATAAGGGTAGTTAAGCAATAAGTGGTCTACTATTTCCTCCTGCGATTCATAGAGAATGCATCTTGAGAGCCCCTCAAACTCAATTTTTCTGAACCATTCTATAGTCAGAATTCTTTTTTGCGAGGCTGCCCATAGAAACATCCCAGCCTTGGGTGAACATACCTTATCCCAGCATAAGTTGAGGGGGAGTTCAGTATGTTGCCATTGTTGGTTATTACATAATACCTCATACCCTGCTTTTGCCTTGTATTCTCCTGAGTTAGAACCATACCAGATTAGTTTATCTGCCCCTTTTGTGATAGTGACGTTTCTTGATTCTAAAAGTTCTCTAAGTTCTTGTTTCTCTTCTCTAGACAAAGGTGTATCATTTAGAGACTTCCAATGCCACCCAAGAGCCAGATCACCAGATGGGATCGTAATATAATCTTTAACTCTATCCCTGCACAAATTTGTTAGTATATCTTTGATTCTAAGGGATGAAATGATTTCATTTAAAGCCATGTAGCCTCCCCATGAATCTTCCCAGAAGAGTGCATTTACCCCATTTGCTATATCCCAGGTGATTTTATCCATTATTAGTTTCCTGCATTCCAGTATAAAATTTTATATTCTAGAGCCTTTAGGAGGGTTTCTTGTTCTGAAGATACTAGAGGGGTCATTACCAAATAAGTACTTATTTTGGACAATTTTGACCCATTTTCTATCTAGGTCTTGATATATCTTCCATACTAGCTTAGCACCTAAGGCCTTACTTTGCCAGCTAAGTTTTTTGATGCCCAGTCCTCTTGCCTTAGTTGGTTTACAGATCTGATCCCATGTAATGAGTGCTAGTTTTATCTTTTCAGAGACTCCTTGCCATAAAAATGTCCTCATTTTCTTGTCTAGTTTGTTCTTAGCACCTTGTGTCAAGGGTAGACAGGACATCTGATATGTACGAAGTGCTGAAAGTACCGATTTCAGCATGGTGACTCTCCTGCATTAGACATCCATTTTCCTTTCTAGGAGTCTATCTTTTGATCCATTTTTTAATTGATTGGTTCCCATAATTTGTTGGTTCTGCAACCTTTATCTAAGGGTAGACCCAAATATTTACATGGGAATGTACCCTTATTGTAACCTAAGGTACAACATATGTCTTCCTCTATTTTAGGTTTAGTATTTAAGAAATAGGCTTCAGATTTTTCAAGATTTACCACTTGCCCAGAAGCTTGCATATATTGATTCAATAGTTCTTTGAATCCTATGGCTACTTCCATCACTCCTTTGCCAGAGAGAAATGTATCATCTACAAATTTTGATGGGTGATATTTGGGACACCTTTTGTGACTTTAATTCCTGTTATAAGTCCTACTTCTTGTACTTTTTGCACTGATCTACCAAAAGCTTCAGCCATGATTATAGAGAGGAACATGGATATTGGATCCCCGTCTTAGGTCCTTGGATATTTCGAAATATGCAGCTGGTGATCCGTTTAATAAGAGAGAAATCCCAGGAGTAGACATACAATTGAAAATTAAGTTAATCTATTGCTTAGAAAATCCAAAGGCTTCTAAGCATTTGCATAGGAATCTCCAGTCAACTTTATCATATGCTTTTTTAATGTCTAGTTTATAAACATACATGGTTCTTTGTTGATTTGGGCTAAATGATAGTTTCCTGTACTATAATCACTCCATCTAGAATGGATCTGCCTGGCACAAATCCAGTTTGTTCCTTTGAAATAATGTTGGGCAGCAAAATCTTCATTTTGTTTGCTAAGGCCTTTGAAAGAACTTTATATTTAGTGTTGCATAAGGCGATTGGCTTGAAGTCTCCTAATTCCTTTGTTTTTTCTTTTTTGGGGATGAGAGTAATGAAAGTGCCTGATTTTCTTGTGCTTTCTATAGTGTCTTTCATCTCTTCCCCAAGGATATGCCAACATTTTTAGAAGAAGCCAACTTGAAACCCATCTGGGCTTGGGGCCTTATCTCGGTGTATTTGGTCTAAGGGTGATTTTATTTCATCTATGGTAAATTCTTTATTTAGGATGTTGTTTTGTTCAGCAGTATTAATCTTGGGAGTATTATTTAGAAGCTGCTGCTGGGAGGTTAGATCAGAAAACTCCTAGTTGTTTAAAATGTTTGGATAGAAATTAATAAACTCATTAGTTAGGTCCTCTGGATTCTCTATTGTTTCACCTCTATCATTTTTGATCTTTAGAATCCTATTAATGTTTCTCCTTTGTTTAGTGCTATTGTGGAAAAACTTCGAGTTTTTGTCCCCATCAGATAACCAAGTTTCCCTTGATTTTTGTTTCCAGTATGTCTCTTCCTTGGTCAAGAGTTCCTCATGTTTCCTCAACAACTCTTTCTCTCTAAGATATCTATTATTATCCATACCTTCTCTAATTACATTTTCATTAACTTCCTAAATTTCCTTTTCCACCTCTTCTTTTTTTATGAAGATATTTATAAAATGTTCTTTATTCCATTGCAGAATTTTTTGTTTCAGCATTTTAAGTTTTGAGACGAAGCAGTACATCTTAGATCCTTCAAAGCTACCCTCCAGCCACCATTTCTCAATCAGTCCCAAAAATTCCTTGTCTTGGAACCACATATTTTCAAACTTAAAGGGGGCAATTATGGGGTCTACTTTCCTCTTCAATGTCCAGAGTCACTGGAAATTGATCAAAACCAGAGGTCCCTAATATTGATGTAAATAGTTCTGTTGAATGTAGTTAAGTTCCCTTTAAACATAAATCTGTCTACTTTTTCTGCTATATTGCAAAAATTCTCCCTACGATTGTTCCAGGTGAATGTTCCATTACAAGTACCGATGTCCAAGATGTTATTACTGTTTACCCATTCTCTGAAGTCTTTCAAAGTTTGTGATTCTTGTTGTATTCCTCCGCTTTTCTCATTGAGATGTAAGATTGTGTTAAAGTCGCCACCTATATTAAAGTTCAGGTTAGGATGTTGTTTGAAATGTTGCTCTAACTCCTTCCAAAGTTCTCTTTATCATGGGTTCTAATAGGACCATAAACATTAATAAGAAATTTTTTTATTGGATGTCTGAAGCTGTGAACCCAGCCTCCTAACCAATTGGTCTTTTGATAGAGATATCAAAACTAACTTTCCCCCGATCCCAAATGGTTGCTAGACCCCCCGATGCTCCTACAATGTTTCCAAATTCAATTTTCCATAATCCAATCTTCTTTTTAAAATTATTCATTTCTTCCTCATTCAGTTTTGTCTCTTGTATGATAACAATTTCAGAATTGAAGGTTGTGAGATTTCACTTTAATAAGCGCTGTTTGTTAGGGGCATTGATGCCCCTAACATTCCAGGTGGTGATCTTCATGGTGCCTTGGGAAGGACCTTCCCCTTCCTTGCATGAAAAAGTGATGTTAGTTTAGCTTGGCCTTCAGCTGACCTGACTTGTTCTCTTAGCTCATTAAGTGACTTTCTTCCTCGTTTCTTTAATACTTTCCCACAGTTTGGACTAACCAAGTCAGGACAATTAATTGCTATTCCCAATTTTATGGATTCCATCATCTCTCCTCGAGTGCTTTTCTCATTTGTATCCCAAAACTTCTTATTTTTCTCCAATTCTTGATTGTTTAGTTCTAAATATCCATAAATGCCTCCCTATTGCCTTTATCCTCTTCCTCATCAACTTCTACATCGGCTACATGCTCCTCTCCAATGCCTTGATCCAACCCCCTCATGGATATAATTGCCTCTAATTGTGGTGGGATTTGTGCTTTTTTCGTTACTACATTGCTATCATCTTCCCTTACACCATTCTTCTCTCTATCTGCCATTTTTTTTACTCCTTTTGTGTCATCAAGTCTGTTCTCTATCTCTAGAGACCTTTCTACTTGGGAGGCTGTCTATCAAAACAGTTATAACCACTGTTTACTATATTCATAGCCTCAATGTTGGGATTCAGATCCTCTCTGATGTTGGCTACAGATTCATCCTCACCATAATTATCATTGTTTAATAGAAGAAGCTCCTCCTTAGCTACTTCTTTGATACTATCCGGTTCAACAATAATGGACTCCAAACAACTCTTTTTTCTTCCTTGTTCAGGCAATTATCATTTATTTTTGTCAGAAATTCTTGTGGGAAGTTTTGTACCCTCTTTTTTGAGTGATCAATAACTTCAAATCCTCTCGTATCTTCATTAAGTTTAATGGTTATACCTGGGGGAGGGAGGGGCATAACTTTGGAATTAGCTTTAGCATCAACCTTTTTCTTTCTAAGGTAAATTTTGTTAGCTAGCATATCTCCATTAAAAACGGTTGGTTCCACAACCTAGCTGCCTTTATCCGTTTTAATTTGCAGGGGGTTTAATTCTGAAATCAAAGAGTCTATGTTGATCAAAACTTTCACATCTACTCTAAGATCTCCTTTTGTGGTTTCATAACCCATGTAGTCTCCAAGTTCATTACCAATAAGTTCAAGGATGTTGGGAAAATGATACTCAATCGGTAAGGTGCCTGAGCTTACCCATCTGGACAAAGTCGATGGTTTGTAAATCCTAGGTTTAATGTTAGGGGATCATTTTGAAAGATGTAAACCATGCCCAAGTATAACCTGGTTTTACCATGAAGGATCTCATGTTTGATATCTTCATTCATGCATTCAATTAACAAAATCCTATTCTCCAGGGTAGAGATACTTACCTGGCTAGGAAATTGTGCTAGCCACCATTCCTTGATTCTCTGGATCGGTTCATTGGAACCACTCTAGATTGCCAAGATTCCCAACTGAGAATAGATCTCCCATATGGACGACATCCTTTCAGAATCAATAAACAATGTTCTACCTCTACTAGGGTTGCAATTTGCCGGTATTGATTCTTCTTTTTCTGGGTGTCTCCGATCAAGTTTTTTGAATCCTAGGTCTTGCCTATTCCCAGTTCTTTTTTTTGGAGATACCCAATTTCTATCCCTGACGGAAATTTTATTTCCCTTAGTTGCAAATTTAGGGATTTCGGAGGTGATTGGAACCATCCATATATTGCATTGAGGCTTTCCCTTTATTAGGGCTTCGCTGTTCCTTCGTGGGTATCTCGAGTTACTATCTCATGCATGCTTTTGTCCCTAGGTGTCTTAAACTTCCTCTGTTCATTGCTAGCGTGATGAATCTGGAATGACTTAGTGAACCCTCTTTTGCCAAAGCTCCCAATCTTCTTTGATGCGCAAAGTTTTGTTTTGGGAAGGATGCCAAATTATTAGCCGTGTAGGAGAAATTGGTAACTGATCTCCAAGCCCGTTTGTTCTAAACCTCCTTCCAGCCATCCTTTGGAAAGTCTTTGGGTTTTTGTCGAATAGGTGTGTAGTTTTTGAAGATTCGCATGATCGCAAAATTCCGCAGTTCGCAATATAAATTTATGGTTTAATTTCAAGATTTTATTTGATTATAGCTTCATGAAGAAAATAATATGGCATTATTACATGAGAAAAGTGTACAAAACTACAATAGGGGAAAAAAATAATTTTTAAAATTTCTTAGTTCTTGATGTCTTGTCATTCTCCATTTTCGATGGGAACAAAAGTCTCCAGTTTTCAATTTTTTTTATCTTTAGTAAAATTATGGAAGAAATATTTTGATAAAATTATGATAATTGTCCTTGTACAGTGCTTGATGTATTATTGGGCATCATTGGAGATGTACATTCCTTTTTGCCATTAATCCGTTCATAACTATACCCCCTTGGGCCCCAACCCCACACTTAATGGCATCAGCCGGCCCTTACACGTCGTAGGGGGATGCTTGAGCTTAATATATGCATGGCTTTTCTCCAATTTCACAATATATGCATGACATGGTGTTGAGGCACATGCAGAAAAATGGAAATTGTTAAAAAATAATTTTGATTAGTAAGAAAATAAATCATGGTTGGTACAAAATGTAAAAATTGACAAATTAAAATAAAAACCTCTTTGAAAGAAATAAAGGTTTGTTGTGGGCACATTAACTGATATTGCAGCATAATTTCATGATTTTTTTTCGATTACATTTTTCCAATGAAAACAATGCCATGGCATATTGCATGAGAAATTTGTAAGAAACAATAATAGGGAAATTGTTTTCTTTTTTTAAAATTTCTTAGTTCTTGATATCTTGTCATTCTCAATTGTAAGATGGGAACAAAAGTCTCTATTTTTCAATGTTTTTATATTCAGTAAAAGTTGTTAACGTTTTAGCTATTTCAGAATCTAAAACATTTAAATTATATCTTTAATTTTATTTAAATAAAATCGCAAATTGTATTGGTAAATAAAATTAGGTGCCTTGCAATCTCGGGCCCTCCCATTGGCATCTAATATTTTCCTAGGTGGGTCGGCTCTTTCTCTTCTTGGCGCCAAATAAAAGATTTAAGGTCGGCCAGGTCGGCCTTAGTGGCCGACCTTACCTATGTTTAACTTGGCCTTAGTGGCTGACCTTACCTATGTTTATTCTCCCTTCCTCATATTTAAGGAGGATTTTTGGCTGCCATCAAACACATAAAAACAAAAAAGTGAAATACTCTGTATTGTATGCGATCATCATCAATATATATGCGAACTTCTTCAATGCAGTCTTCAGCAGCAAATAATATTACAATCCCCTGACAACAGAAAATACTTGACAACGATTTGTTTCTGGCTGAAGAGACTTCATCAATATATGTGAGCATCATCAAACCAAACTGCCACAAGATTGCAATCTCCTGTTTGACAGCGATTTATATCCAGTTGAAGATCAGTGATCCTTGAAAACGATTTATATTCAGTTAAAGATCTGTGATCTTCTGACAACGATCAATGTGTTGAAGTTCAATAATCCTAGACAGTGAACTCAAGTAAATCTGCCCTTAATTTAGAGTGACGGTCTGATCCATGGTGAGCACATCTTGAAGATCCAGTTCACATCTACATCCGGCCTTCATCCACAAATCAGAAGTCGGATCTGGACCATTGTTGGGTACCTTCTCTTCATGTTTAATTTTCTTCGTGGATCGGGGATCCTCAGCAAATACTCATCGATATTGTTGTAAGTGAATTGGGAAACGATAATCAATTGGATCTAAATGCTGGGTTTTTCCTCATAGAGGTTTCCCAGGGTAAAAATTGTGTTGTGTCTTATTCTGATTTTGTCTAAATTTACTGTTATGTTATTAGATTAGATTTGATTACTTAAAATTTAACATGGTATCAGAGCCAAGTTCTTGCTAACTGTATTAGATCTAACTTGTATTCTTTAGATTTGTTGTCTTTGTGTGTTTCCTTCTTGTGTCAAAATGGTGACAAGATTGAAGGTGGAAGATAGACTTGAAGGTGCCCTCAACTTCAACTCTTGGAAAGTACGAATTTTGATTGCTCTTGAAGAACATGACTTGCTGGAATTTTTTCAAAGTGAAAATGTTTAAACACCTACGGATTTGGAAGTGCTTCGTCAATTCAAGAAGAAAGCTATCAAGGCCAAGAAGATCTTAATAGATTCTGTCAGAGATCATATTGTTCCTGTCATCTCAAGGATGTCTACAGCCAGAGATATGTTCAAACAATTGAAAGGTATGTTAGAAATAAACAACATGAGCCGGACACTTACCTTGAGAAGAGACTTCAAATAAAAATGAAGAGGATGAGTCAGTCATGGAGTTCTTCATGAAGATTTCAGAATTAAGAGATAAAATAAGTGCTATTGATAGTGAAGTTGTAGACAAGGATCTCGTCATGCTTGCACTCAATGGTCTCCCTCCCTCATGGGAACCCTTCATTCAAGGTTTAAGCGGTAGAGGTAACTTTCCCTCATTTGATCTCCTTCGTGCTGACTGCATTCAAGAGGAATCTAGGCTCATAACAAGAGGAATCAAGTCTACCCGTAATGAAGAAAACTTAGTTCTTGCTACCCAATCGGTCAAAGGTGATCATTGGAAGAACAACTTCAAGAGGAATAATGATTTCAGATCCAATGATGCTCACAGCTCAAGGAAGAAGCCAAGAGATCTCTCTCATATCCAATGCTTCAAATGTAACAAATTTGGTCACTATGCTAGGGATTGTCAGGTTCAACTCATTCAGCAAAAGGCTAACCCAAGCGAAGTTGTCAACCTTGAAGATAAGGAAAACTTTCTCCTTAGTATTTCATTTGTGTTAGATAGTTTAGAATCAATGTTGTTTGAGATCTAACTATTTTTGTTGAAACTAACATTAGGGTAAGGATATGTGTTGTAGATTTCTTTTCTTATTTGTGCAAGAGCGAGGATCAAGAGGGAGTCACACACTTTCTCATCATTTAAGTTTGGTATATTCAGATTTAAGAGGTAATGAGTATTTAGCTTGGAATACTCTTGGGTAAAGTAATCTTGAATCAATTTTGACTTTTGTTCATCATTTTGATTATGATTGAACTAACTTGAAGGGATGAGTGTATGTCTTTTTCTTAACCTTGAGTATAGGAAATTGATTGGATCCTTTGGAGTGCTTCAAGAGAAGCTATCGGGTTTGGCATCTCGAAGGAAGACCGATTGCCTTAGAAGTAGCTTTGGAAGAATCTTGAAGTTGTGGAGGACACAACTACTGCTGAGAGGGAGTCTCAACTTCCTTGATGTACTTGATTTGATTAACCACCCTTGCGGGCAATGTAAGGTGGATGTTGTATTATTTGGATCTTCTTTAAGAGAAGATATGTATGACCACCCTTTGCGGGCAATGCAAGGTGGAGATGTATTTGTTGTATTTTGACCATCCTCTGCAAGCAATGCAAGATGGTGTTGTAATCATTTTTGAAGTTCACCCTCTGCGGGCAATGTAAGGTGGCAAAGGTTTTGATTACCCTTTGTGGGCAATGCAAGGTGATCCTTTTGAGGCTTATCATCTTCCACCCTCTGCGAGTAGGTACAGTGGATATTCTTGACCATCCTTTGCGAGTAGGCATGATGGTTCCACCCTCTTCGAGTAGGTATGGTGGATATGTTTTGACTATCCTCTGCGAGTAGGCATGATGGGAATGGTTGATTTGTTTTTACAGGTATGCATCCATCCTTTGCAAATAGGTATGATGGAAAGGTAAGGTAATAGCTAGATCCCTCATAGCTAAGAGGGAGTGTTAATGTTTTAGCTATTTCAGAATCTAAAACATTTAAATTATATCTTTAATTTAATATAAATAAAATCACAAATTGTATTGGTAAATAAAATTAGGTGCCTTGAAATCTCGGGCCCTCCCATTGGCGTTTAATCTTTTCCTAGGTGGGTCGGCTCTTTCTCTTCTTGGCGCCAAATAAAAGATTTAAGGTCGGTCAGGTCGGCCTTAGCGGCCGACCTTAACTATGTGTTGGCATTAAGAGATGGTAACCGGTAAGCTTACTACCCGTACATGGCAATTAAGTATTGTCATTGATTGGCAAAAGAGGAAAGAGGAAAGATGTGTTTGACATCTCAATCTAAGGTCTAAAGATCTAAGGAGAACACCAATGATGGATCTGTATGTAAAGAGACTGGTTTGGAAACTAGTGACAGTATGCAAGAAAGAAGAGACTATATCTGCTCATCAAAAGGAACCGGTCACTAAGCTAAGTGCATCGGCAACCAAGGAAAGAATTCAACCGAGGAACGGATACAACCGGTGTCGACTATGTAACCGAGGAAAGGGTGCAACCGGTAAGCAGAGAAAGGAAAGGTAACAGGTCAAAGTTCTTACCTGTTCACAACATAAGGATCTTAACCGATCAAGTGAAGACTTCGTTATGGTAAGATAGACCGGGGAAGTCATAGTCTACTAATTGTTAAACAACTCCTTGACCGGGATTTATTGCACTAAATCCGGAAGACTTTGAGTTAACATGATGATCAATGCAAGGTGCGTTTGAAGGTTTTAAAGCCGGAATTTGTGGCTTTAAAACATGGAGTTATCTCTCTTGAAGGAAAGGTGATTAACACGCATCTATTGTTTTCTTCATAAAGCAGATAAAGAAAGAGCATGCATCAGATGTTTCCTCAGTGAACTAATACTCCACTGGGTGATGAATCCGAAGGAGATCTGTAAACAGGCCATGGATGAGAAGCGCAATTAGGGCAAGGACTATATATTCTTTCCTAGTATTTTGGGTGGACTTTAACAAGTCCCTTGTATTAAATTCCTTAATCAGGTGACATCTTTTCAAATGTTCTAAGTCCTCTAACCAGGCAAGCACTAACCGGCCTTATTGTATCAAATCCCTTAACCGGGTCGCATCTAATAGTGCGTTGTAATCGTTTAACAGGGAAGGCTCCTAATAGGGCGCACTTCAGAAGACTGCAGAATTTGTGAGGTCTCCTCACACCGTGGTTTTCACCCGATTTGGGTTTCCACGTGATAAATCTGGTGTCACTTCTTGATGGATGGCTTGATGTTACTTTTATGCTTGAATCTGTTTTGCTTATAGTTATAGGTATACTTCATCAGATTTATTGAGAAGAAGTTTTATAGGTGTTGATTCACCCCTCCCCTCTCAGCACCAGTTGGGACTGTCAATTGGTATCAGAGCTCCAGGTTTCTTTTCTTTACTGCTTAACCGCATAAAGAAAAAGTCAAGATGATGAGAAAGGAAGGAGCAAAGTTTTCAAAGGAAAACTTTACTCTATGGTGCAGCAGAATGAAGTTGTACATGAAGACCACTAGAGATCAATATTGGACTCATGTAACCACTGATTACAATGAACCCACTGGTACCTTAACTCCTCATGAATTGAAGATCAAGATTGAACACATGGTTGCCATGGATATGATAGCCAACACACTACCGGATCATGTCTATGCTGAGATTGAAAATCTAGAAACTGCTCACAAGATGTGGGCTAAGCTGCAACTAGTATATGGAGGCGACCCAAATGTACAAAGAGCTAAGGTTGAAAGCCTCAGAGGAAAGTATCATGACATGAGGATGAATGAAGGAGAAGACATTGAGCAATACAACAACCAAATCAAAGAAATGATCAACTCCATCAAGAGCGCTGGAGGAAAACTCAGTGAAGAGGAGGTGGTTAGCAAAATACTGAGAACACTCAGACCTCAGTATGCCATCAAGATCTCTGCAATTCAAGAGCTCAGATCGGTGACCACAGATCAAGTCACTCTAGACTCCCTAATCGGTAAGTTGACTGCATTTGAATTGAGTAATTTTGATAATAGCTTACCCATTCAAGAAGCAACTTTTAAGTCTTCTATCAATACCTCTTCCACCGAAAAGGGAAGAGAAATTGGTAGCTGTTCTACCAGTAAGATTGGTAATCTTATTGAGAATCTGCTCTCGGAAGAGATGGAGCAAAATGAGTTTGAAGCACTCATCGCTAGGAGATTTCCTTGAGGAAAAGGGAAGTACAAAGGAAAGCTTCCTCTGAAATGCTTTTCTTGCAATAAGATAGGACATATTGCTGCAAGATGTCCAAACAATGACAACAAAGACAAGAGCAACCGGTTCAAGAACAAAGCAAAGGAGTGCTACCTTGCAGAAGGAGTCATAGACAATGAATCTGAAGACTGAAGATTCAGAAATTGCATTTGTTGCAATAACATAAGAGAGCCCAGTGGTAAGTGAAATGACACTCATCTTAAGATCTCATCAGCATGATGATTGGATCATTGACAGCGGATGCACTCACCATATGACCGGTGATAAGAACAAGTTCATCAGCTTGAAGCTCAACAATGGTGGATCAGTCACCTTTGGAAATAATGCTCCCTGTGCTATCAAAGGTAAAGGTTCTATTGCACTCAGCAATGATGCTGTCTGTGAAGATGTGTACTGGGTAGGACTCAAGTACAACTTATTGAGCGTTGCACAACTGAACAACAAAGGATTCCTGTTGGAATTCAGATAGGGTGCTTGTGTTGTCAAGAATCAATCTGGAGCTCATGTTGCAACTGGTAGATAGAGCAAAGGGAACCTGTTCTACCTAGATTCAATGGAAGGAGCCTTTGCATCAGTCAAAGGAGAATCAAGCAAGATTTGTCTTGTAACCAAAGAGGACAATAGCTAGTTATGGCACAAGAGACTTTGCAACATAAACTTTTACAGTATTGTCAAAGTGAGCAAGAAGAAATCAGTAAGAGGACTCCTTGAGATCATAAAACCTGAAAGAGGTATTTGTAAAGATTGTCAGTTAGGAAAACTGACAGGAACAAGTTTCAGCAGTAAATTTTTCTCTGCTGAAAATGTTCTAGATCTTGTGCACACAGATCTGTGTGGATCTATGAGAACTAAGAGCTACTACGGAGACCGATACTTCATGCTCTTTGTAGATGATTTCTCAAGGATGATGTGGACACTCTTTTTTAGAGAAAAATCGGAGGCATTTCACATGTTCCAAATCTACAAGGCTCGAGTGGAGAAGGAGACCAGTAAAAGCCTAAAGTGTCTGAGATCAGACAGAGGAGGTGAATACACTTCTCAAGAGTTCACTCACTACTGTGAGGAACATGGCATAAAAAGGCAGCTATTCGCACCTAGGGCTCCTCAGCAAAATGGAGTAGCAGAAAGAAGAAACAAGACATTGATTGACTGTGCAAGAACCCTAATGATTCAGAAGGATCTTCCTCATCACTTCTGGAGAGAAGCCATCAACACTGCTGTCTATACACTGTACCGAGTTCAAGTCAAGAAAGGAACCGGTAAGACCCCCTATGAACTATGGTTTAATCATACTCCTTGTGTAGGATACTTCAAAATCTTTGGTAGTAATTGTTACATTAAAAGAGATATGTACTCTGGGAAGTTTGAGCCCAAGAGTGATGAAGGAATATTTCTGGGTTACTCTACCAAAAGCAAAGCCTACCGGTGTCTGAATAAGAGAACGGGAAAAATAATTGAAAGCATCAATGTAAAAGTTGATGAATATTCAGAACCAATTAAGAAGACTGGTCATAATGAATGACGGTCTGCAAGGTCACAAAGAAGGAAATCTCTTCGAGTTCAATGAAGTAACAACCGAAGATGAAAGAGAAGAATATGAGAACAAACATCTGGAGCAGGAGGCTGTACTTGAAGCTGACAGACCAACTTATGATGATGAACAAGAAGTTGTTCATGACCATGATGAAGAAATTGCTCAACCGGAAGAACCTGATCGGGAATAGCGACCGGTTCTCCCAAGGTATGTCACATATCACTCAACTGATAATATAGTTGGTGACAAACATGCAAATGTCTTGACTAGGAAAAAGGCCAGAGAGAATATCTGTTTGTTTTCCTGTATAGAGCCCAAAACCACCAGGGAAGCTCTAGAAGATGAAAATTTGGTCAAGGCCATGGAGGAATAAATTGAGCAAATAGAAAAGAATGATACATGGGTGCTTGTGCCTATACCATAGGATAAAAATGTCATTGGGACAAAGTGGGTCTACAGGAACAAGCTGAATGAAGAAGGGAAAGTCATAAGAAACAAAGCAAGACTGGTCTGCAAAGGATATGCCCTGGAGGCTGGACTGGACTATGGAGAAACTTTTGCACCTGTGGCCAGATTGGAAGGAGTAAGAATTCTTCTTGCCTATGCTGCTTACAAGAAATTCAAAGTATACAAGATGGATGTACAGTCTACATTCCTGAATGGAATACTGGAGGAGGAAGTTTACATTGAACAACCGGAAGGCTTCACATCTGCACAAAAGGGTGGTATGGTCCGTAAATTGAAAAGACTCTTTATGGGCTAAAACAAGCTCCAAGGGCTTGGTATGAGAGGTTGCATTCATACCTCTTGACCATAGGATTCACAAGAATCGGGGACAACAACATGTATCTCAAGATTGGAAAAGATGGGAACCTGATTGCTGAAATCTTTGTGGATGATATCATCTTTGGAGGAGATGACAGGATGAGCAAAGCCTTTGCTGAAGAAATGAAGAAAGAATTTGAATTGTCTATGATAGGAGCCATAAAATTCTTCATTGGACTACAGGTCCATCAGCTAAAAGAAGGTATCTTTATTTTTCATTCCAAGTATGTAAAAAAAATTCTTAAGACTTTTGGACTTGAAGAATCCAAACTAGTTGGTACTCCAATGATAACTAACCTCAAGCTATCAAAGGAAGATGATGCAAAAGAAGTAAATGAAACACTGTATCGGTCCATGATAGGGAAACTACAGTATGCAGTACACAGTAGACCAGACATTGCACATGTGGTTGGCATAGTTGCAAGATTCTCTGCAAACCCCAAAGAGACACATCTGATAGCAGTGAAGAGAATTTTCAGATACCTAAAGAGGAGTGGGGAGTATGGCTTGTGGTTTCCTCACAAGAGAGGCTTCAAAGTAAAGTTTTACACTGATGCAGATTGGGCTGGCAATATTGATGACAGAAAGAGCACAAGTGGTGGTGCATTCTTTCTCGATGAAAGGATTGTGTCATGGACAAGTAAGAAACAAAACTGCATTTCACAATCTATAGCAAAAGCTGAATACGTTGCTGCAACAATCAATTGCACACAGGTAATCTGTTGGCATCACTAACTGGTAAGTTCTCTACCGGTCTAAGTGTTGTCATTGTTTGGCAAAAGAGGATAGAGAATTTGGCAAAAGAGGATAGAGATTTGTTCTCTATTATAGACGGGACTCTTCATCAAGAAAGAATGAGAAATCGGTCACTACACTAAGCATCAACAACCGGATAATGCACTTAGCAGAGAAGAGTGTATCCTAGTATCAACCAAGGACTGCCCTCAACCGATATAGACAAGTACAAATAAAAGCATATCCAACAATTGTCTATAACACAACCGGTAAGAATAGTGCAACCGGTAATCTGCCTCACCAAGGGCGTGTACCCAGTATATAGCATAAAGAACTCAACTGATATATTATAAGACCCTGGTATGAACCGAGGAAGTCATAGTCAACTGTCTGTTCCAACCAACTCTTCTTTAACGGGATTTATTGCAGTAAATCCGAGTGATCTTGAGTTGTCTTGGTGATCGGTTTGAGGTGCAGGTAAAGGATTTAAAGCTGGAATCAATGGTTACTGGAGGCGCGACTGAAGGTTTTAAAGCCGGATTCAGTGGCTTCAAATCGAAGTGTTATCTCTTATGAAGAAAGGTTGCCTGACACGCAACTGTTGTTTTCTTCATGTAGTGGATGAAGATAGAGCTTGCATTGAATGCTTGCTCAATAGAACAAACACTTCACCAAGTGATGCATTCTTTGGATCTCAGGATTAGGTCATGCATTTGAGGCGCAGTCAGGGCAACAAAATTGAATATATTCTTATGTCTGTTGAGAAGAAGATTTGCCTTCATTCTGCTGAGAAAAAAGAGTGAGCCTATATGCTACAGAAGCAAAGGTTAGAAAAGTATCAAGGGTTAGAGAAAATCGACAGAAAAAAAAAGTTGTGCAAGATAGCACAACAATAGTTGAGAATACATCTGTGTCAACCGGTGATAATTCTCAGAAGAGCACAAATAGAGATCACATCTGGCTAAGCAGAGCCTTTTGTAAAGATCTTAATTCTATTGTTTTCTAGCAAACTACAATAGACAAATCCCAGTATTTGGGTGGACTCTAACAGGTCCCTTGTATCAAAATCCCTTAACCGGGAGACATTTTTCAAGGTGTCTGAAGTCCCTTAACCGGGCAGGTCTTAACAAATTTTACTATAACAAATCTCTTGACCGGGTCGCACCTAGCAAGTGCGTTTTATCCCTTGTCCGGGCAAGCTCTTAACAGGGCGTACTTCAGAAGAGTACAAATATTGTGAGGTCTCCTGACATTGTGGTTTTTACCCTAACCGGGTTTCCACGTGATAAATCTGGTGTCACTTTGTGTTTGTTCACTTACTGTTTTGTTTGCTTTGGTGCTGTAAGTTTACTTCACTGGTTAAAGAAAAAAATGAATTTTTTCAAGTGCTGATTCACCCCTCCCCTCTCAGCACCGGTTGAGATTGTCATAATCTGAAACAAACAACTACTAGAAGGAATCCAAGAACAGATACCTGAATCGATTGCAATTTACTGTGACAGTACAAGTGCAATAAACATTTCCAAAAACCCTGTCATGCACTCCAAGACAAAGCACATTGCCATCAAGTATCATTACTTGAGAGAGCTGGTACAAAACAAAGAGGTAAGATTGGAGTATGTTCCCACAAAAGAATGGATTGCTGATATCTTCACAAAGCCACTACCGAAGACTACTTTTGAGTATCTCAGAGGTAAACTAGGGGTGATACCCCTTCCTGATCATCAGTAAACTTGCAAAGGTGTTCATCAGTTCGTTATGCTTCAATAGAGGATTTCACCTCATCTTATCTGGACCGATGAAAAGAACTGCTCGAAGTGGGAGCAGATTTGATAAAGGTAGTCTTTCTGACTAGCCTTTGGCATTATTGTCAACAGGGGGAGAGTTTGGCAATGAACCGGTAGATGACCGACAGTGGCAGTGCACAGAGATACAAGCATAGAACAGGTGACATGATTGCCTATTAAGGTTTTGCCATCAATGCCAAAGGGGGAGATTGTTGGCATTAAGAGATGGTAACCGGTAAGCTTACTACCGGTACATGGCAATTAAGTATTGTCATTGATTGGCAAAAGAGGAAAGAGGAAAAACGTGTGTGACATCTCAATCTAAGGTCTAAAGATCTAACGAGAACACTGGTGATGGATCTGTATGTAAAGAGACTGGTTTGGCAATTGGTGACAGTATGCAAGAAAGAAGAGACTATATCTGCTCATCAAAAGGAATCGGTCACTAAGCTAAGTGCATCGTCAACCAAGGAAAGAATTCAACCGAGGAACGGATACAACTGGTGTCGACTACGTAACCGAGGAAAGGGTGCAATCGGTAAGTAGAGGAAGGAAAGGTAACAGGTCAAAGTTCTTACCTGTTCACAACATAAGGATCTTAACCGATCAAGTGAAGACTTCGTTATGGTAAGATAGACTGGGGAAGTCATAGTCTACTAACTGGTAAACAACTCCTTGACCGGGATTTACTGCACTAAATCTCGAAGACTTTGAGTTAGCATGATAATCGATGCAAGGCGCGTTTGAAGGTTTTAAAGTCGGAATTTGTGGCTTTAAAACATGGAGTTATCTCTCTCAAAGGAAAGGTGATTAACACACATCTATTGTTTTCTTTATAAAGCAGATAAAGAAAGAGCATGCATCAGATGTTTCCTCAGTGAACTAATATTCCACTGGGTGATTAATCCGAAGAAGATCTGTAAACAGGTCGTGCATGAGAAGCGCAATTAGGGCAATGACTATATATTCTTCTGCCTGTTAAGAATATAGGTTGCCCTCATTTTGCCAAAGCAAAGAGTGAACCTGTATGTTGAAGAAGCTAAGGTGAATAGAAAAGAGAAGAAAAGAGAGAAGAGTGTGCAGAGGAGCACAACAGAAAAGGAGAACATACCAGCAGTGACTGGTGATGTTTCTCAGTTGAGTATAACAGAGATCTTATCAGACTATGCAAAGCCATTTGTAAAAGGTCAAATCCTTCTATTGTTTTCTAATAATTACAATAGCTAAATCCCAGTATTTTGGGTGGACTTTAACAGGTCTCTTGTATTAAATCCCTTAACTGGGTGACATCTTTTCAGATGTTTTAAGTCCTCTAACCAGGCAGACACTAACCGGCCTTATTGTATCAAATCCCTTAACTGGGTCGCATCTAATAGTGCGTTGTAATCCTTTAACAGGGAAGACTCCTAACAGGGCGCACCTCAGAAGAGTGTAGAATTTGTGAGGTCTCCTCACACTGTGGTTTTCACCTGATTTGGGTTTCCATGTGATAAATCTGGTCACTTTGTGATTGATTGCTTGATGCTACTTTTGTGCTTGAATTTGTTTTGCTTACAGTTATAAGTATACTTCATCAGATTTATTGAGAAGAAGTTTTATAGGTGTTGATTCACCCCTCCCCTCTCAGCACCGGTTGGGACCTTACCTATGTTTATTCTCCCTTCCTCATATTTAAGGAGGATTTTCGGCTGCCATCAAACACACTCAAAAAAAAAAGCGAAATACTTTGTATTGTATGCGATCATCATCAATATATATGTGAACTTCTTATATGCGGTCTTCAACAGCAAATAATATTACAATTCCCTGACAATATAAAATACTTGACAACGATTTGTTTCTGGCTGAAGAGACTTCATCAATATATGTGAGCATCATCAAACCGAACTGCCACAAGATTGCAATCTCCTGTTTGACAGCGATTTATATCCAGTTGAAGATCAGTGATCCTTGACAGCGATTTATATTCAGTTAAAGATCTGTGATCTTCTGACAACGATCAATGTGTTGAAGTTCGATAATCCTAGATAGTGAACTCAAGTAGATCTGCCCCTAATTTATAGTGACGGTCTGATCCATGGTGAGCACATCTTGAAGATCCAGTTCACATCTACATCCGTGCTTCATCCACAAATCAGAAGTCAAATCTGGACTATTGTTGGGTACCTTCTCTTCATGCTTAATTTGCTTCATGGATCCCCAGCAAATACTCAACGATATTGTTGTAAGTGAATTGGGAAACGATAATCAATTGGATCTAAATGTTGGGTTTTTCCTCATAGAGGTTTCCTAGGGTAAAAATTGTGTTGTGTCTTATTCTGATTTTGTCTAAATTTACTGTTATGTTATTAGATTAGATCTGATTACTTAAAAATTAACAAAAGCATGGAAGAAATATTTTGACTTAATTATGATAATTTTCCTATTATAGTGCTTGGGGTATTATTGTGCATTAAAGGAGATGTACATTCCTTTTTGCAGTTCCATGTAATTTTTATAAAAAAGAATGCATAGACTTTGTTTCGAATAATTTGTAGTATGAGGGTTTTATAGATTCTTTTACCTAGTTGTTTTGCATAATGAAAGGAAATACAAGAGCAAGAAAATGAAAAAGAAATCCAGGTATGTTGATTGAAGTAATGTTACCAAAGTAAAGAACAACTTGAGAGCAATCACCCAAAAGCTTGAAGAGGAGACACAAGAGCTTTTGAAAGGGGAAAGCAAAGAAAAAACCCTTATGTTTTATGATTGAAGGCAAAACCTAAAGAGAAAAAGAGAGACAGAAGGAGAGCAAGAAGCTCATTACAATGATATCAAAAAGTGAAGAATGAGGGGAGAATCATCTCTTAAATAGAGATAAGGAGAGGAGTTACAAAGTAACTCCCATATCTATGAATGCTACCATTCACAATATGTGTTTGCAATGTGTCACCATCGTCATAAGGACGATAAACTAATATTCCTTAATAAAGGAAAATAAAAGAAATGACTTGTGCTCACGCATGTACAAGAGGACAAATTACATGTAGGGATTCCAAAGGAATATCCCAACTAAATACAAATAAAGAAACTTAAGCCAAGTAAAGATTAAATATTTTGACACCCCCTCTTAAGCTTTACTTGGGGAGTTTACATGAAACCCTTCAATGGGTTGCAAACAAAGATTTTTACAATGAACTTGGAACTTTTCTTTACAAAGTGGCTTTGTTAAAATATCAACAACTTGATCTTTGCCCTTGCAATATAGAAGTGAAATTTTCTTTTGTTTAATTTCCTCTCTAATGAAATGATGTTGAAGAGCAATGTGTTTGGTCCTGGCATGGAAGATTGGATTCTTTGCCAAGGCAATGGTACCTTGATTGTCACAATACAATGGAGTAGGAGCTTCTTGTGGTAAACCCAAATCTTCAAGATATTTTCTAATCCATAAAGCTTCTTTAGAGGGATTAGTGCATCCCTTATATTCAGCTTCTGTGGAACCAAGAGAGTTAGATTGTTGTTTCTTGCTATTCCAAGAAATGGCACCTAAACCAACAAAGAAACAATATCCACAAGAAGATTTCCTATCATTGGGATCTCCCCCCATATCTGAATCAGTGAATCCTTTTAAAATAAAATCTCAATTTGCATTATAAAATAAACCAACATTAATAGTTCCTTTAATATATCTCAAAATTCTTTTTGCAACTTTAAAATGAGTTTGTTGAAGTTCATACATAAATCTAGAAACTAAACCAACACTATAAGCAATATCAGGTCTAGTAAAACTTAAATAATTTAAGCTTCCAACTAGTTGCCTATACAAAGTAGCATCAACAAAAGGAGTATCCATATCAATCATAAGTTTAGTTCCTAACTCACAAGGAGTAGAAACTGGGTTAGCATCATTCATTTTGAATCTATCTAAAAGATCTTGAGCGTATTTACTTTGAGAAAGAAAGATACCCTTAGGTGTTTGCCAAATCTGCATACCCAAAAAATAATGTAACAAACCCAAATAAGTCATTTGAAATTCCTTATTAAGTTGAGACTTAACATCACAAATTAAATGGTTAGAACTTGAAGTGATAATTAAAACATTAACATATAGAATAATGATCAGAATTTCATCTTCACTATGTTTAATATAAGGATTTGGATCATTTTTGCTTCTAATAAAACCTTTAGAAATAAAGAAAGCATTGATTTTGGAATGCCACTCTCTAGGAGATTGTTTTAACTTTTAACCCATAGATTGATTTCTTTAACTTACAAACAAGATGTTCATTATGTTCCTTAACAAAACCTAGAGGTTGAGACATAAATTTCTTCGTGCAAATCACCTTTTAAAAAATGCACCTTTGACATCCATTTGATGAATAGACCAATGCAAATTAGAAGCTAAAGTAAGAACTAGTTTGATAGTAGGCATTTAAGCGACAAGAGAAAAAGTTTCATTATAATGTAAAACTTCAATTCGAGAAAATCTGTTAAATTTAGAAACTAGAAATATAAATTGCATAGAATGAAATACAAAAACTCAAATAACAGATAACACAAAGAGATTATCCTGGGAAAAACCCTCCTCTTCGGGAAACAACCCATCCCATGAAAACTTGATGATGCCTTTATTCAGGTTCAATGCAAATTACAAAATCTTTATTGACGTCACAGTTAGACAGTCAATAAGGTTGAGTTCAATTTGAACAAGACTAAAACAATATCTGTTGAATGATCATACACTTTTCGAGAACCAAATTAAATAGTAGAGATACAAGGATAGCAGATGGCATACAATAACAAGAACTATGCATTCATACGACTCACTTACAGAGCATATATATAAAATGACTGCAAGACTTTCATATACCGAACTCTTTTCTCTGCAAAGTTCTTCACCATGCATGCACCTACAATACTTTTATTTGGTCTGAAAAAATAACTATTCACGCGAGAGCGTTACAATAATATGAAGTATTGCAACATCTACAAAATATGAATAGAAAAATGAGAAAGCACTTTACCGTTACAAACTTCTCCGTTTTGCATAAGAAAATCAAGCGACACTCATTATAAGTGTTGTGAATGACACATACCCAAGGAAATAATACCATGGTAAATGCCACCGCTACAAAATATGAAATGACACAAATAATAAACCGAAGAAGACACCTCGACGGTAAATCACCAGTAAAGAGCACTGTCAAGATGGCAACAGGTTAGTGCCACATAGATGCCAAGAAGGAACCACATGGCACAGAATCCACCAGTAAACAACAGGCACACGATGTTATGAAACATACGAAGCCACAAATGATGCACATGATTATTAGTAAGAAAAACACTTAAGGCTCCAAGGATATGTGATACTTTCACACAATAAAGCTGAGAACACAACACGACCAAAGATCAGATAGAGACATTGCAGAGCAGCAACATCATGAAGAATGAAATGAAGAGGAACATATATAACAACAACAGGGACCAGAAAGAGAGCCAACACTGAATATAACACAGGCATCATCACATCATCAGAGGTAATGATCTATCTTGCAACTACAATATTCAACACTCCTTAGCAAGAGAGAGATCTTTAGTGTGTCATCCCATGACAAGTGCACATAGCTGCAACCAAAAATAATGTCAACAAAAATCTCATCATAGATTTTCCTCAATAAAATTGTTATCTCAACATAACAACATTCACCAGAGCTACTCCTAGACGGTGAATCAAGCAATCGTAAAATAAAGTCATGGAGTCATACACATGACTTCCACCATGGCTAGTCCCTGAGTTTGGATCCACCATAGCTACTCCCAAAGGGTGGAACAAGGGATTTCACCTCGAACTTCTCTTGCAGAGAAGAACTCATTAACAAGGGATTGCACCTCGAACTTCTCTCACAGAGAAGAACTCATTAACATATACAAGGAATCCTTGAAGTTGAGACTCTCTTAGCAAGAACATCATTCTCCATGATACCAAGCTTATCTCGAAAATAACAAAACTTCACTCTTGGAAGTGGCTTGGTGAGAATGTCTGCAATCTGCTCTTCTGTAGGAATGTACTTGAGCTCAATTGCTTTCCGTTGAACCATATCTCTCAAGTAGTGATATTCAATTTCCACATGTTTGGTTCTATCATGAAAAAATGGATTAACTGAAAGCTTCACACAACTTTGATTATCACGCATAATCACTGTAGGTTCCAAAGGCTGCCCAAAATAACTTGCAAGCAATTTCCGAAGCTATACAACTTCTCTTGCAGCCACACAAGCTGCAACATATTCTACTTCAGCTGTACTTTGTGCAACACAAGATTGTTTCCTGCTGCACCAGGAAATCATAGCTAAACCTAGGCTGAAATAACATCCTGAAGTGCTCTTTCTGTCAGACACACATCCTGCCCAATTTGAATTAGAGAACCCTTGCAAGTTCAGCTCTACACATGAAGAAAATCTTAAACCATATCCTTTTGTACCACAAACATATCTCAATATGTGTTTGGCTGCCACAAGGTGAATTTGCCTTGGTTTACACATGAATTGACTCAAGGTATTAACTGCATAACATATTCAGGCCTTGTGCTAACCAAATACATTAAGGACCCAATTAATTGCCTATACATAGGAGGATCTATTAAATCTGAGGTAGCTGCATTCTCATGTAACTTTTTCAGATTTACTTCCATAGGAGTCACCATAGATTTACATTCTAACATGCCAAATCTCTTCAAAATATCAATTGCATATTTGCCATGACTTAATATGATATCATTTGATATTTGCCATATCTCAAGCCCAAGGAAATAGTGCAACAAATCAAGATCTTTCATTTCAAATTCTGAAGCTAACTCATTACATTTGACAATGAGATCATCATTACCAGTGAGAAATAAATCAACGTACAACACTAAAATCAGCACTTTGTCATCACATACCTTTAAGTATAGATTTGGATCAACATTATTCTTTTGAAATATCAAACTCAAAAGATAGTGATCAATCCTCTCATACCAAGCATGAGGGGCTTGTTTAAGGCCATACAAGGCCCTTTTCAGCTTGCATACATGTGGGTCTTTGTCATGAATTACAAAGCCCTCTGGCTGCTCTATGTATACTTCATCTTTATTTATCCCATTCAAGAAGGCTGTTTTCACATCCATTTGATGAAGTTTCCAACCTTTCACTGCTGCAATAGCTATGATGGTTCTAATGGAAGTGTAACGAGTTATTGGAGCAAAAGTCTCTTCAAAGTCTATGCCTTCCTTTTGTGAAAAACCTCTAGCTACACATCCGCCTTTATGTTTTTTCTATACTTCCATCAGTTGCATGTTTAATCTTAAACAACCATTTAGAAGAAACTACTGATTTACCTTTAGGCCTCGGAAGAATGTCCCACACATCATTTTTGATGATGGATTGGTACTCCTCCATGGCATCCTTCCACACTTGCTGATTTGAAGCTTCTTCAACATTAGAAAGCTCAGATGCTATAATGTGGCTCATGAAGGCTACATAACTTGCATACTTGTGAGGCCTCTTACTCTCTCTGAAAGTGCCACTAGGGGCTGCATAATTTTCAACTTCTTCCATAGTGTTCTTGGCCCACAAAGGCCTTTTTTTATTAGCTGAGCTATTACTGGGACCTATTGAAGTGTCTATAGAATCAATTGGATCAGTGGAGTTTTCTAAATCTGTATTCACCCTCTGAATCTATGAAGGTGGATCCGGAACAACCATATCTAAATCTTGAGAATGTTCAAAGTCTTCTCTATTGAATTCCAAGTTAGACTCTTTGGATTTCTTGCAAGCTACATCTTCATCAAAAGAAACATCCCTGCTGATTTCAATTTGCTTTTGACCAGGAATGTAGATTCTGTATGCTTTTGAAGATTCAATATAACCAACAAAGATGCCTTTCTTCCCTGAAGGTTCTAACTTTTTTCTTTTCTCTTTTGGAACATGAATGTATATAGGACAACCAAATGTTCTGAAATGACTAATATCTGGTTTGATACCTGAAAAAACTTCTTCTAGAGTCATGTTGTCTAGAATCTGATGAGGACTCCGATTCTGAATTTACAATGTTGTCCTGCAAGATTCTGCCGACAAAAATGTTTGAAGGCTTTGATCATGAATCATAGCCTTCGCTGCCTCAAAAATTGTCTTGTTCTTTCTTTTAGCTACACCGTTTTGTTGAGGATTATAAGGGACACAAAACTCCCTCTTAATCCTAGCTTCAACACAAAAGTTATGAAAAATACTAAAAACATATTCTCCCCCATTATCAGACCTTAGAATCTTAATCTTCTTGTTAGATAAATTTTCAACAAGTGCTTTAAATTCTTTAAAACGGGACAACACTTCATTAAATTCTTTAGATTTGAGAAAGTAAATGAAAATCCAACACTCACTAGAAAAGTCATCAATGAAGATAACATAATACCAAAAACCACTAAGAGAAGCAATTGACATAGGACCACATAAATCTGAATGAATTAACTCTAGGATTTCCTTTGCTCTACTTTCACTACTATGAAAAGTACTTTTAATGTTCTTACCTAGAGCTCATCCCTTGCAGACACCTTCATGATTTTGTTTCAGCTTTAGAAGACCAACCACAACCTTCTCCATAGAAGATAAAGTTTTGAAATTTAGATGTCCAAATCTTTTGTGCCATAGCTCACTTGAACTTGAAGATTCATGAGCTAATGCTTGAATAGGACGAGTTGAAAGCTTGTAAAGACTATCATGACAAACACCAATCTCATGAGCTGATTGAATGTTCGTGTTCTTCCATGCAAGAACTTTTCTATCAACAAAAGCAACATGATAGCCCTTGTCGTCTAATGCTGAAATAGAAATCAGATTCCTCTTAATGCTAGGAACAAAAAGAACATCACTTAAGTGAAGAGGAATTCCGGAATCCAACTGGAAGGAAGTAGAACCAGCACCCTTCACGGAATAACTTGCATCATCACCAATAATAACTTGAAGATGAGAGTCCTTTTCTTTCAAGTTGAAGACGTGCTCTCAGTAACCAATAATATGACAAGATGCTCCACTATCAATTAGCCATGTATCACTGTTCGTAGGGACATTACTAGAGAGTGCTGAAATAAATAAGAATCCTTCAGAATTTTCACTTGGCTCTCTTTTAGGAGAAGAGTTCTCAACATTTGCAGCAGCTACTTGAGGCTTTGGTCTTGAGGTACAATCTCTAGCAAAGTGTCCAAATTTGTCACATCTAAAGCACTGGATCCTCGAAAGTTTCTTCTTTTTCTTGGAATCAGGAGCCGACTCAACATTCTTATCTTTGAATCTTTTGAAATTACCTTTCTTTCCTTTCCCTTTTGAAGTGTGGGCAGCAAATACATGATCATCTTCATGATGATTTTTACGTCCATTGCCTCTAGCTTCTAGTCTACATTCTTCTTGAATGCAATCAGCTCTCAACTTGTCAAATTTAGGAAGATTGTCTCTCCCACTGACACCTTGGATGAAGGATTCCCAAGAGTGGGGAAGTCCATTCATGGCAAGCATAACCAAATCCTTATCTGCAAAAGATTCTCCAATTGCACTAAGCTGGTCCTTTAACTTTGTAATTTTCATAAAATATGAAACAATTGATTCACCTCTAGCCATTTTCACATACAGAAGTTGATGTCTTAGGGCTAGAGCTCTACTGGTATTGTTGAATTCATATAGGTCCTTCAGAGTCTGAAACATTTCTTTTGCTGAATTCAACTTTGAGATAATAGGAACCAGATGATCCTTAATTGAATCGATCGTAATCTTCTTTGCCATGATCTTGTTCTTTCTCCATTGAATTTTCTCAGCATCATCAAAAGGTTCTGCAACTTCAGAATTCACATAAACAAGAAGGTCATTCCTTTTCAAGTGCAATCAGAATCCTAAACTTCCATGAAGAGAAGTTTGAAGAGCCATCTAATTTATCTTCAATTTTCAAACCATTCACCATTGTCAATACCTGCAAACAACCAATTGAAAGTAGAGCAAATAGAAAAAGTATAACAATACTTCTGGTTCCAGATCATTTCCCTAGACCTGCTTTGATACCATGTTAAATTTAGGAACTAGAATAAATTGCATAGAATGAAATACAAAAACTCAAATGAAAGATAATACAAAGAGATTATCTTGGGAAAAACTCTCCTCTTCGAGGGAAACAACCCAGCCCACAAAAACTTGATGCTGCCTTTATTTAGGTTCAATGCAAATCACAAAATCTTTCTTCTTATTGACATCATAGCTAGATAGTCAATAAGCTTGAGTTCAATTTGAACAAGACAAACAATATCTGCTGAATGATCATACATTGATCAAGAACCAAATTAAATAGCAGAGATACAAGGATAGCAGATGGCATACAATAACCAGAACTATGCATTCATACGGCTCACTTACAGAGCATATATATAAAATGACTGCAAGACTTTCATATACCGAACTCTTTTCTCTGCAAAGTTCTTCACCATATACGCACCTACAATACTTTTATCTTGTCTGAAAAAATAACTATTCACGAGAGAGCGTTACAATAATATGAAGTATCACAGGATATACAAATTAAGAATAGCAAAATGACAAAATACTTTGCCGTTACAAACTTCTCCTCTTTGCATAGGAAGATCAAGAAACACTCATTATAAGTGTCGTGAATGACACAACCAAGGAAATAATACCACGGTAAATGCCACTGCTACAAAATATGAAACAACACAAATAATAAACCGAAGAAGATACCTCGACGGTGAATCACTAGTAAAGAGCACTGTCAAGATGGCAACAGGTCAATGCCACATAGACGCCAAGAAGGCACTACACGGCACAGAATCTGCCAGTAAACAACAAGCACACGATGCTATGAAACATACAAAGCCACAAATGATGCACACTACCATTAATAAGGAAAACACTTAACTCTCCAAGGATATGCGATACTTTCACACAATAAAGCTAAGAACACAACACGACCAAAGATCGGATAGAGACATTGCAGAGCAGCAACATCATGAAGAATGAAATGAAGAGGAACATAAATAACAACAATAGGGACCGGAAAGAGAGCCAACACTGAATATAACACCGGCATCATCGCATCATTAGAGGTAATGATCTGTCTCGCAGCTACAGTATTCAACAAAATCTTCTAGCAACTAATCTAGCTTTAAACTTACTAATTTCATTATTGACATTGAATTTAGTTTTGAATAACCATTTTTAAGAAATAAGATTTTTACTTGGAGGGAGAGGAACCTACTCCCAAGTTTGATTAGCAAGCAATGTATCATATTCTTCTTGCATTGCTTTTCGCCAATGAGGTTGATTTTTAGCTTGCTCAAAGGAATTAGGATCATTTGCATTCATAATAGTAGACATCAAATCATAATTTCAATAATTTATTCTTCTAGCCATAAGTTTATCCATTCTAGCTAATAATCATCACTTTCTTGAATCAAAGTTTTAAACCATTTAGGCTTCCTTTTAGAAGTAATAGAATCATCACTAGAAGAAGAACCATTAGGAGTAGAATTATCATCATCATTATCACTATCACTATGATTATTAGAAGCAGTAGGAGGGTTAAGAGAAGGAGGATTGGCCTCCACAACCACAACTTACTTTGAGAAGCTTCACTATCATGAACTTTTGAATAATCATGTACTTCATTTTCTGCAATACAAACACCTCTAGCGATTTTTATCTTGTTAGTAATAGGACTCTAAACTCTATAAGCCTTTGAATGTTCATCATAACCGACAAATTTTTAAGGAGAAGATTTAGAATCTAATTTGTGCCTCTTTTGTTTAGGTTTATGAACATAAGCAATTGAATAAAAAATCCTTAAATGCTTAAGATTAGCTTCCTATCGGACCAAGCCTCTTCGAGAGTCATATCCTTTAGAGCTTTAGTAGGAGTCCTTTTGATGAGATATGTAGCACAAGTCATAGCTTCAACCTAAAATTCATAATCCATATTGTTAGCATGCAATAAACATCTAGCCATTTCAACAATGGTTCTATGCTTCCTTTTCGCTACATCATTTTGTTGAGGTGTATAGGCAATGGTAAGCTAATGTTTAATACCAAAAGATTTCAAATAACCAGTAAATGCATTATTAACATATTCCTTACCATTATCAGCTCTAAGTATTTTAATCTTAAAACCAAATTGTCTTTCAACAAGCATATGAAATTCAACAAAAACATCAAGAACTTGATCCTTGCTATGAAAAAAATATATCCAAGTTCTCCTTGAAAAATCATCAGCAAATGTAAGTGCATACCTTGATCCTTGGATGGAGTTATTCCCCATGGGTCCCAAAAGGCCACTATGAACGAGGTGCAACTTATGATTTGCCTTCCAAGCTTAACCATGAGGAAATGGCTCCCTATGCATCTTATCACTCATGCATCCTGTGCATATAATTTTAGAAGTAATAATACTAGGCAACCCATCTACCATATTTGCTTTTTACATCAAGGCAATATTGTTAGAATTTATACCTAGCAAAAAAAAATTGTTAGAATTTATGTGGCCAAGCCTTTCATGCCAAACATTAAAATCAAGGGTAGTAAGGAATACTTTGAATGAGCAAACTCATAAAATTTGAATAAGTTATCATTGTCCATTTTAGCATTAGTAATAACTTGGTTATGCTTTGGATCAATGATATAACACATATCCTTATAAAATTCAATCTTATAATCTTGGCAAAGCTTAGCAACTGAAAGCAAATTTGATTTTAATTTAGGAACATAAATAACATCTTGTAATTTTCCATTAGGAACATTGACATCACCAATAACTTCTACTTTACAAGTATAATTGTTAGCAAGTTGAGCAGGAATACTCAAAGTATTAGGATGCATAGAATCAAAAATTTCTTTATGAGAAGTAACATGTTAAGATGCACTGAAATCAATAATTCATTCAAGAGAAACATTGTAACTACAAGTAAATGCATGACGAGATGAATTACCATTGTTTTTTGTTGATCGATAAAAGGCTTGTAGCCCTGTAATTTTATTAAATAAAAACCTAGCTACAGACTGACTCACTAGGAGCACTAGGAGGAAAGAGTCGGCCGGAGAAAACCTCTTGATATAGCTCCAAAAAAAAAGAGAGTTTAAGTATATACATTCGCCTCGATAAATTAGGGGAACTAGCAAAGTAGAGTAGAATAGAGTAATTCTACATCCATACAGTTTACAAATTGTAAGACATTCCAAAATGCTATCAATGCATCCTTGACAGCGCTCTCTATAGTTATCCTTTTCACATTCCATCTTCGCAAGCTTGCTCCCTTCCTATACAACTTTCTGAAATCTCATTACCCATGTTCTTTTATGAATCCCATGCATTGCCAACCCTGTGTTGTAGCATAGACATAGAAACTTTCCAAAAGGACATCTAGTTATGTTGTTAGCATAAAATCCATCAATGAGAATATCATAATCAGGGTTCATAATATCTGAAACTGCTAGTAACGAGGTTACAAATAAAACACATATACCTCCTTTTACTTGACTGTCCTTAAATCGATGGTGAGACTAGAGACCATTGCTATAGAAGCAATACTTGAGTGGCATCTATGTTCCTAACTCATTTCTGTTAGCCAATTCCAATACATGACCCACTATGACCTTATAATCTAAAAGATGTGTCATTAATCTTAACATCTTTTTTAAACAAAAAGGTATTGGCCTTATCCCATTTTAATGATTCATAAACAAGTGTAAGCTATCAGTAACACTCAACATGAAACCTTTATAAACTATTAGTAACTTGATTAGTCATTTTGTTTAAAGAAAAATAATTTAATTATCATACAACAAAACTTGGGCCCGTTAAAATAATCGAGGATCATTTACTCCTGCCATTAAGTTAAGCTTGTTAATCTTCCAATACACAGACAAAAGAAGTGAGTAAGAAAAACAATTTTGAAGTGGTTATTCGTATCCCAACTAGCTGGTATGGGTAAAAAGATCCAATTATCCAACTGTTTTAGATAGCCATCGTATGTTCATGCAAAATTTATAAAATCCATTTGAAATCTTAAAGCCGAAGGATACTATAAAACCATAGTGCAAGTTTAAATTCAAACCCATGATCAACGCAGAGTAAAATAGAAACCTACATTTGATGCTCAAATAAACCATCATGCTTATCTGAACAATGAATATTAACTCAATCACAAACCTATGAGAATTAAGTTCCATTTTGCAGTATACCAGTATATGAAATCAAAACCATAATTATAGCCCAAAACAAGTAAATATAATAGCTAGTATGTATTTCTATTAAAGTTCGAGTATCTATCAACAAAACATATCTGAGCACAAACCGTCTAATCTATAAACTTACTATAGGCCTATAGAGTAATAGCATGTCAAAATTGGGTCCAAGATACAAAGGACCCACTATATCCTTGTAAAAGACCTAAGTATGGAATCTAAGCACAAAACTATAATATTCTAATATCTACATACTATATATTCCTCCATTAAAAAAGTATCACATCTTCATTGTTCGATTCATCATCGTCGCTGATCACCATTGAGGGTCCTACCTCTGCTTCGGATGATTTCCCTTTTGTCTTTTGGGCCTTGCTTCCCTAAGCATAGACACCTAAATAATAATTGGTGGAATCACTTGAAGTCTCTCCAGCTCGTAATACCTGAAGTCCTTTGATACTTCATATCCTTCCCCACGCATGTAATCTCGTAGCCAAACCGCATTCGCAGATGGAACCGCGTTCAACCATTTTAAAAGGAAGTGGATATTCCGTTCGACCGACTCCCAACAGTTATCAAACACAGTTTTATCCTTAACTTGCAAAATGGGTCGCCTAATAATGTCTTTGTTATTGGCCAATGCTCCAATAGGATGAGTCATATCATCATCCGGGTAAGGGATTTCAAGATTTTCATCAATACTATAGACAACATGTTCTAAGTCTCTGAAATTTCCCTACCAAAGATTGCCCCTCACAATGAAACTATCTCCTGTTTAGGGATCCTAGCCATGAGAAGAGCAACAAAGAAAATGCCCACTATATCACAATACCCTGAAAATAAAGTCATAATTATAGAAATACTCACCCATTACTATCCCAATAGCCCTACTCGGAAGGTCATCTAGGTGGTAGAGAAGCTGATCCCATCTTTTAGGGTTGATGGGACTACAGAACGCCATTTGTTTGTTATTAGAGACATGGTAGAGGCGGATATTAGACTCCATAGCAGACAAGCTAAACTCAGAAAAGTTCGATGAAAATGACATATACTAAGAAAGGAAAGGGAAGAATAAATAAGAGGCTAAAGATAAGAAGGGAAATTACCGGTAAGGTCTTGAACTTCCCAAAAAATCACGAGGCCATAAGCAAGAGATCGGGTGCTACCTCATGATAATCTTGAATGCCATCACCCCAGTTAGTGATGAATGAACGATTCAGAATAACTTCATGGGGAGCTTGTGACATAGCATACTCGATGACAAATTGGCCTTCCCCAATAAGCCATCAGTAAAAAGCTATAACAAGTGGACGAGGATAATCTTAGATGGAAAGAAAATTTCCTATCACCCAGCTATACACATTCGAAATATAACTTAATAGGTGTATGTTGTGCCAAAGTTAAATAGTCGCTTGTGATAATCAAGAGGGGGGGATATGTAATCGAATAGACCCTTATGCACTACCAAGTTTGGCAAAGTTGATTCCATTTGCTCCTATATTTGCCAGTTTATCAGCTTTTGCATTTCCTTCTCTGAAAATGTGGTTAATAGTACTCTTTCTAAAGGATGAGAGAAGATCGAGGGCAATGGATAATAGGGAATTTAATTTCTAGTTTGGCATGCTGCCTTTTCGTAAAGCATTAACAATTATTGCTGAATCCCCTTCCATTTCAAGTTTGTCAATTTGCAGCTCTCTACCCATTCTTAAACCCTCGATCAATGTAGAGATTTTTGCCATGTAATTTGTGGTATAGCTAAGGGGTTTCGCTACCGAAGCTATCTCTTGACCTTACCAATTATGAATAACACAACCAAGGCCAGTTGTCCCCGGGTTACCTCTTAAGGCCCCGTCAAAATTAAGTTTAAACCATCCTCTTTTAGGGGGTTTCCAAAGACATTCTAGTCTTTTCTTAATGTTACATTGATTACCTGATCCTATGAAGGATGGTAGTTTTAACCCAACCCATCTCCCCCGCATCTTTTCGTCCTAGTGAGACATATCAGCTTCCTTCATAGTGTTGTTCTAAATTCTGTTATTTACTGTTTCCACTACTACTGCTTCAATTTTGCTGATAAAATGTTTTAGTTCCATTTTTTTATCTTTAAAAATTCAACGATTTCTTTCCTTCCATAGTTCCCAAATCATGATGGAGGGGGTAATTGTCCAAAGTATATTATAAATGCTATGCTCATTTAATTTCTCATTTAATTTAGGCCAGCATTGGAAAAGACCGAGTATGCTGTTAGGTAGGGCAGTTGCCCATCCCATTTTCTCGCATAACCATTGGCAACATTTGTTTGAGAAATTACAATTAAGTAAAATGTGATCAGCAGTTTCTTGATCCTTTTCACAGAGGGGGCACCTACTTGGACCTTCGTAACCCATCTTCATAAACCCAGCTATTAATATTTTCTTTTGTAGGGCTATCCAGGAGAATAATCCTACTTTTGGTAGACAATGTTTATCCCAACATAGGTTGAGGGGAAGATCAGATTTTGGTCTAAGGCGATTCTTCATTAAAACTCTGTACCCATCTTTAGAATTATATTCCCTTGTCTTGGACCCATCCCAGACCAGCCTATCCTCCCCCTTCTTTAAAGAGATACTTTTTATTCTAAGAATGACAGTGATAATTCATTTCTCCCTCTCCGGAATGTCAACATTGTCAAAAGTTTTCCATTTCCATCCAGAAGTAACATCATTATTGGGTGACTCAATATAATCCTTAACATATTTCCCCCATAGAGATTGAAGTGTCCTTTTGGATTGTTCCAAATTATATGAGGTCTCTATTACCTCATCCTCCCCATGAATCTTCCCAGAACAGTGCCTCTTTCCCTTCACCAAGGTACCAAGTTAATTTGCCTAAAATTAATTCTCTACAATCCATCATGAAGTTCCAAATCCGAGATCCTCTCGGGGGGCTGACCATCCTAAATAAACTCATAGGATCCCTACCTCTCAAGTATTTAAATCTTAGGATTTTTGCCCATTTTAGATTTGGATTCCTAAACATTCTCCATATCAGCTTGGCTCCTAGAGCCTTTCTTTGGACTTTTATGTTTTTGATTCCTAGGCCACCTTCTTCCTAAGGTGTGCAGATATTATCCCATGCGACCAATGCCATCTTTTTCTTGTCAGCAATCCCTTGCTAGAAGAAGGATTTGAGAGCCTTGTTGATTTCGGCTCTTTTCTCTGTAGGCAGGTTAATACATGATAATTGATAAATGGGGATAGCAACCAGAATTGATTTAATCAATGTAGCTTTCCCAACAAAGGATAACCATCTTCCTTTCCATGACTTTGTCCTCTTTTTGATTTTTGAAATGATATGATCCCATTGCTCTTTTGAACTGCTTCCTTTATCTAAGAGCATTCCAAGATATTTACATGGTAACTTCCCTTGTTTGAAGTTTAGAATTCTATTTATATCCCTTTTTGTTTTAGGATGCGTATTAAAAAAGAAATCTCCAAATTTGGTCTCATTAAATTTCTGGCTGAATGCCTTAACATAGGAATCTAATATAGATTTAAACACCCTTGCCTTTTCTAAGCCACTTTCACCATAGAGCATGATGATATCTACAAATTGTTGATGAGTAGTAGGATCCAATTCACTAGTAATTGTAATTCCTTTTATCTGGCCATCAACCCTGGCCTTTGAAATAGATCTTCCTAGTGCTTCAGCCATAATAATAAAAAGAAAAGGAGATATAGGGTCTCCTTGTTTGAGACCTCTAGAACGATAAAAAAAAACCTTCTAGAGTTGCATTGACCAAAATTGAGAACTTTGGGCTAGAGATGCACTCATATATAAGATTGATCCATTGTTTTGCAAAGCCAAAGTTTTCTAATACATTACATAGGAACCTCCAATCTACTTTGTCATATGCCTTACTAATGTTGAGTTTAATTAGCATGCTAGGGTTCTTATTTTGTAGCACTGAGCGCATAGCCTCTTGGGCAATTATCACTCCATCATAAATCGACCTGCGTAGGACAAACCTAGTTTGTTCCTCACTGATGGTATGGGTTAAGGCTTTCTGGATTCTATTTGCTAACGTTTTAGTTAAAATTTTGTAGATGGTGTTGCATAACAAGATAGGTCTGTAATCCTAAAAAGTCTTAACTTTTTCTTTCTTTGGGATGAGTGTAAGGAAAGTGTTGTTAACTTCCTTTAAAAGGCTACCGGACTTTCTAACCCCTTCTAAGGCTTCCACTATCTCATCACCCATGAAGTGCCAACATTTCCGAAAGAATGTTGTTGGGAAACCATTAGGCCCAAGGGCCTTATCTGGCCGCATTTGGTTAATTGCCTATTCTACCTCCTCCTTAGAGAATTTTGTTGTGAGAACTTTATTTTGATCAGTGGTGATAATTTTTCGGATATTATTTAGAATCTGTTTTTGGTAATATAAGTCAGACCCTTCCCAATTGTTTAGAATTTTATTATAATAGTTAACTGCTATAGCTGCTATAGTTTGTGGTTGTTCTGTGACACATCCATTAGTATCTCTAATTTTAGTTATTCTATTTATATTTCTGCGAAGTTTAGTATTGTTATGAAAGAACTTTGTATTCATGTCCCCAGCCTCCAGCTAGGTTTCTCTTGATTTTTGACGCCAAAAGATCTCTTGCTTTGATAGTATGTCCTCATATTCAAATTTTAACTGTTTCTCCTTCATATATATCTCTTGAAAATATTCCCCAAACTATTCTTATTCCAGGATAAAAGTTTATTTTTGATAGTTTTCATCTTAGCTATTAGGCAAAACATCTTGGATCCTTTGACCCTAGTTTCATTCCACCATTCCTTTATTAGTTTTAGGAGATTATCATCTTTGAGCCACATCTGCTCAAACTTAAAGGGACAGCTTTTGGGTTTGGTGTCCTCAATAATATTCATTCGGACTGGATAATGATCCGAGCCTAAATAAGGTAGGATCTCCGCTGATAGGTTATAAGGAAAACTGGCCCAATTTCCTCTCCATAGGAACCTGTCAAGTTTCTTTGCAATGTTGCTAAAGGCTTGTCTTTTGTTATTCCAAGTGAATGAATCTTGTACAGTTTTGATCTCAACGAGCTGATTCTTGCTAACCCACTCCCAAAAGTCAACAGATGGTATTGATAGCTTTGCTGATCCTCCCATCTTCTCCCTTGGATCTAAAATGGCATTAAAGTCACCCCCGATAATGCAGACCTGATCAGGGATAGTTCCAAGGAATTGTTCAATTTCTTTCCATACAATTCTTTTTTCTGCAATTTGAGTAGGACCATAGATATTAATTAGTGTGAAATGGAGGTTAGATCTGATGCTTTTTATGTCCATGCATCCAGTTCCTATTGTAGCCTATTTCTGAGAAAGAAACCCATCTAGGGTCCCAGACCACTACCAATCCTCCAGAGGTCCCTTCTGCTGGGACACCAACTAAGTCCCATATTTCTAGTTTCTCCTTAATGCATTTTCATCTTTCTTGCCTAACTTTGTTTCTTGCATTAATAGAATTTCAGGTTTTGTGACAGCAATGCAGCGTTTTAAGATTCACTGCTTGTTAGGGGCCCTAATATTCCAAGTAATTAGTTTCATGGTTCTGTGGGAAGGTCCTTCCCCTTCCTTGCATATAGTAGTGTAGTTATCTTCTGTTGATCCTCAGCAAAGCCATCTCTTTGTCTCAACTTTGATAGAGATTTCCTCCCTCTCTTTTTAGTGTTCTTAGCACAGTCCGGGGTGACCTTGTTGAAATTAGTAATAGCAATCCCTAATGTTGGATCTTCATCTTCCAGCTCCTTATCGGCCAAATCCAATAATTCTGCTTCCATAATCACCTGTTCCCTTTCTATCTCCCCTAATTCCATTATTTTAGTTATTAATCACTCCTCCTTGGCAATTGCATCCCTGTCAATCATTTCTGTTACTGACTTCTCCATTTCTTCTTCTAAGACTTCATTGTATATATTTGCAACCTGGATATTTCGAATCCTATCTGGGGTTGATGAGACATCCTTCTCATTTCCTACCTCCACTTCAATTTCCATAGGTAAGCTATTTTTCCCTTGATTCCTTACAGCCATGTTTTGTATTTCATCTTCCACCAGTTCACCGTCCTCAATATCCAATCTCCTTTGTGCTGTAGGTATCTCTATAGGTGGTTCCTCAGGATTTCTCACTATTTTGGGTTGAATGTTTTGCTCAGTTTCTACCTTCTCCATATTATGTTGAGAGTTTTCCTTGCATTGGCTAATATCTTTACAAGGAACCTGTCTTTCCTTAAGCGAAGATGATGCCTTATTTGGGGATTGCACTTTTATAGGGGTGTTTGCAGTGTTTCTAGCCTGATCTCCCGAGAGCCCCTCAACAATGAAACCCCCTTTGTTGTCATTAAATCTAATGTTAACTTCTGGTTGTGGTGGATTAATTGAATGATTAGTTGTCGTCTTATTGTTATGGTTGTTGTGTCCCAAGTTCTGGCAGAATGTAGGACAAATGTTGTATGTTATATCATTTGATTGGTTTGAGGTTTTTGATCTGTATATCCATTTTAATTGCTATGATAATATCCGAGTATGATAGGAAATCCTCCTCTACCCCTTGGAATTCCCCTAACTCATTGCCAATATCCTCCAGAACTACACTATGTATTAGTTCAACTAGAAGATTAGCTAATTTAATCCATCTGGTTACTTTTAAATTCTCGACTTTGCAACGCTCAAAGCTGGGGTACCAATCAAAGAAATTAAAGTTATATCCTCTATATTCCAAAACCTTACCAGATAGTTCACTTTTTAAGGAAATATCTACACAGTCAATAAATAAAAAATCTTCATCCAAGATGGTTATACCTACCTGTCCCTTGAAATTGTTCTGGAGCCAATCTGCAATATCTTCCACCGGAGAATCAAAACCACACCACCGGCCAAAAAGTCGATAAGTTTTGCAATATTTATGCATGCCTTCAATGTATTTATTGTTGATATCAATCAAGATTTTCTCCATTGTCAACACTGGGATAGGGGCATTGTTAGACTTTTCCGCTGAAGATTGGGATGCATTCCTAGGTTTATCGAGAACGTTTATTGGGATTTGCCACCATCGTGATCTCCTTGATGGATTTTAGAATCCTTGGTCCCCCATCTCTTTTGAACCTGATGTATTCCTTTAGCCTGGGTGCAGTTTCTTGACCTAGGGTTTCTGTAGTTCGGAGCTTGCCATTGATTCTAGAATCCAGGAGACGGTTTTAGGAAACCCTCCTCACTTTTCTGCAGTACTTCAAACCGGTTGCTAGCGGGAGGAAGTGGTCTTTGTACCGTTCTTGCGGCTGAAGACAACGAAGGAGAGTTCATCTTCCCCAGTGGGATCCGATTTGCCCTAGATGCAAAAGCTGGGGTCAATGATGTTATAGGCAAGATCCAAATTTTGGAGTCTCTACGCTCAGATCCAGACACCTTTCTACCTATGTTTGCCATTCTTCTCTCAACCCTCCTTGATCACCTAGACTTGATCAGTTCCCAGCCAGCTTTGGTTCGCGGGTGGTGAGGGGGAGCCCAACCCCTTTGATATAAAGCAAAATGCCTGTTACAAGTTCTTGCAGGTTCAATAATTTGCAGAGCATTTTCCTAAGGTTCAAGCCGTCGTTCCCTCCCACCATTTTTAGCACCTGAGTGATTTTGTCAAGCATTGTTGGCACCATGGCCATGGGGAGGATGACGGCTTGAGGCCTCAAATCGATTTGCAGAGAATCCGTGCTTATTTTTATTTATAGGAGCACAGTCTGCCCTAAATCCCGATTTGGGGTTTCTTTGCTCCCATCCCAGCCCAAGATCCTCAGCAACAGAAGTTGGGATATAAACAACCACATTTCTCTACGCAGTGGGAGGGATGGAACCTAAAACCCCAAAGCTATTGTGATTCGTAAAAAAAATCCATTGGTGCACTGTATGGAAGGCAGAGTCAATAGCAGTGTTGTTGACTTTCCTGCCTCCGACGGTTTTTCGCATGAGCAGAGTCACCTTTTTTCAAAATTTCCAAAGCAACCTAGAATTCATATATATATATATATATTATATCATATTTTGCCATCAGTATTTAATTCCTCCAATGCACTTTGCTATCCATCGGGCTTCTACCATGTCTTAATTCTTATTTGATGAAATACCCCAAGATGTATAAAAACGTTCATTGTTTCTCCTGTTTGATATGATTCATTTATTTCCTATTTTCTCTCCTATATGAGATGAATTGCCATTGTTATTATGTTGTTGATTATTTTGATTATTTTGGTTCATGGGCTTTTTGCCATTTTCTTTCTTAAAACAATTATTAGTCACCTGACCATCCTTACCACAATACGTACAATGGAGCCTCTTAGAAGAATTATTTCTTTGAGTATTATTAATTGTTATTATAGGATTTAGATTGAAATTTATTATTAGAATAATGATAATTATTGTTGAATCTAAAATTATTATTATGATTTTGATTTTTAGACATAAAAGCATGTTCACTACTTTAAAGAGTACCAAATTGAACTAATTTAGCCTCTTGATGTAATAAATGACAAAAAATTATTATAAGTTAATTGAGTGAACTAGGAATAGCAAGCTGAGCATGGATATTAGTAATAAACTACTGAAATTGCCTAGGAAGACATTTCTTAAGAGTAATACGAATCCAATGAAGATTTGCAAGTTGCACTCCTAACCCTTGTTATTCACTATTTAACAAATCAGACTTTAATAAAAACTCATCCATTGTTTTAAAATCAGTATACCTGAGGTCTTCAAGTTGATCCTGAATTTGAATCTTTCTAGATTCATTCGAACAATCATTGGTTGATTTTAAGATTGCCCACGCTTCATGGGCTTTCGTGCAATTCCCAATGAGAACATATAGTTCGGGAACCATTGAATTGCCAATGAGTTCAAGAGCTTCTTCATTTTTGAGCTTTCAACTTTTCTTGCTCAGCGGTAGTAGCATTGGAACCCGGTTCGGAAGATGGGTCTGTAGCAACATCTGACAAATGTTTGAAGCGAAAAATAAATGAAACGTGGGTTTTCCATGAGTGATAGAACTATTCTATTTAATTTCCATAATTAAAGTGGACATGATTACAAGAAAGAGGCGAAGAAAAAAAAATCCCTTTAATATAAATAATAATTTTAATTTTATTGAAAAAATTCATTGATAAAAACTTGAATATTTAATAATTAAAAAAATTAGATTGAAACATTAGTACTTAACAAAGGATTTTTTTTCTTAAAAACTTACAAGTAAAAACATATTAAAAACCTTTCTATAAAAATACTAAATTAAATATACTTCAATATAAAAGGAAATTTGAAATTCCGTACTTTTCAAAAGCTTTAAAGAAACTATTCTTTTTCAAACTTTAATAAAAAATAGTTGAATACACTAACGATACTTTTTGAAAGCAAATTTGAAAATTTCACTTCCAACGTAAAGTAAGAAAGAACAAATGCAGATTTATTAAAAATGAGGCTCAAAGATTTCACATTATAAAGTTAAGAAAGATTCAGAAGCCCAAAAATGGGTGTGAAAAGCCGAAGAGTAAACCAATAATAATTTACAAATTTTAAACAAATGAAGAAACATTAACAACAGCAATATGAGAAGGCAGCGATCGAAATGAGAGGCGTTATCTTTACTAACAAAACAAACATGAGAAGGAAAACTACGTGGAAGATCCAGGTTAGTGATAGGTAGAATTTTAATGGAAGGCGTTAACTCTGCAAAGTATTAGCACATTATTTGAAAATGAAAATGCAGATTACGCAGAGACTAAAAGGACAAAATTAGATAGGAATTTGATGCGCTAATGAAATGTTTTGAAATGAGAATAATATTAAGAACAATGAAATTCAAATTTGAAATGATTACTGTGAAGGACAAATGCGATTTGGCAGTGAAAGAGAGAGAAGAATGGTGTTACTGAATGCAGAAAGAACAAAATTATAGGCACTCTAAATGAAGGAAAAGTCCAACGATGAACAGCAATAAAAGTATCAGAAGCTACAATAAAGTAGTGATAAAAGAAGTAACCATCTTTGTATAACAACAATCTCTCAAAAGTCAAAACATGTCATCCATGGCTTATTGTTCATTTAATTAATATGAGTTTCTTGAAAACAATCTTTTAGAAAATTAACATGATATACAAATAAAGTCCATATTTACTCTTAAATTATTTATATATGATGCCAAAATCAGGTGTATTAGACTTTTTATAAGAACATCGAATTGCAGGGAAGAAATGGCACATGAAAGAAAATGAAGTTCCAACACTTTCATTTGATCTATTATCTTTACTTTTTATTGGTAGAACCATGTTTATTGAATGCTTTGTCTAAATTCCTTGACAGCAAAATGGTTTAAATGTGTCGATTTCTTATTGCAAAAAAATAGTTTTTAAGTTACAACTTGCTTGGTATGGCAAAGCAATATGATTTGTTAAACAAAGGATTTTGCAGCAATTTGTTTCAATGTGACTCAATGGTGTTTATTTAAAATATTAATATTGTGAACAATTTTTCTTTCCATCTTTAGATGATTTGGCAGTCATTGCTATTGAACATTTATCTCAAATCATATTAATTGACGTGTTCAATGCATTTGGATGAAATAAAATTGCAAAATTGGATATGGCAAAATGGACTTCAAGTATTTAACCAGGTGGCCATGCACATGAGAGCTTTATCCATATTTAATGCCAATAATGGAAGGACAGCTAAGCCATATGACATTTGTGTATACAAGAATCATTTATTTAGTCATTAAGAATTCTAATGCCTTTTTCAATATTATGATTATTTTTTCTACTTTCATGTGAATTGGGTTATATTAAAAGATATTATGCTGTTTAGGGTGCAGGAAAAACATGTCATTTTGAAGTGCTTATTCACATTTGTGACATTCTATTTTGTTTGTCTCTCTCTGCACACACACACACACACACACAGTTTCTTTTAAAGTGGAGATTGATTGTTTTGGATAAGTTAAAAGGCTTTAATTTTCAAACTAATGTTTGTTGTTGAAAGTGTTGTAATCTGATGGATTTTTCTTATTTTGTTTTCAGGGGTTTTCTCGGGTCGTCTATCATCAGAAGTGTCACAAGATTCTAAATGGATAATGAATCGCAGTGGTTTTTGTGGTATGCGATGTAAACAGGTGAATATTTTCATGAAATTTACAGCTGTTGACTTTTTCCTTGGTTTCATAGCTTAAGTTCAGTCTGATTACATAAATAGAATAGAAGAAAAGGACTGGTTTTGAAGCCAGATCTATCTTTTGTTTGCATCTTTTGAGGCTACTTTTAAACATAACTTTAACAGAAGGAATCAGTGTTGGAAGTTTAAAAACACCACTAATATCTGTTCCTTCAGCATGCATAGAAATTTGATGCCCTTGAAACACAAGAAATTGCAGGGTGGTATGTGTTTACACACACATGCATATTATGACAAGCTATTTTTGAATATGATTCATGTGTCCAAGGATGTAAGTCTCTGTTTATTGATTAGGACATGCAATTTAACCACTGTTATGCTTCGACTTATATGGTTTGCATTATTTTAAGTTCTAGAAATGATGATTGATCATTGATATTTCCATCATCAAATTACACCTATTGATCCTGTCCTTTAGAGTGATTGTCATAGAGTTGCAGCTCTCATAACTGAAGATTATATCTTAAATGGGCTATTACATTCCTTGTAGGGTTCTTAAGAAAATCTAATCAATGTATCATCAACTGTTTAGTGGCTTGCAAATAACAAAAGCAATGAGCAAATTATCTAGAATATTCCTCAAGAAGGTATTAATGTTCATTGCTGAGTATGAAGGTTGTTGCTTAAGGCCGTGGTTTCACAATAACAATAACTTGTCCAATGGGTTGAGCTTAATTGGTTTAAACATTGGGTTTTCATCATGAAGATCCAATTTTAATTCCTCATATGGACATGTAATATAGAATTCTAAATTGTAACTCTTGGTCTTCCATAGTTGGCTTCTAATATGGAGGTGGTTTGTAAATTAAAGCGGATTCCTTAGTAGTGACTCATGGTCTTCCATAGGTGATTGCCAGTGTGTTTGCTTGTAAGGAGCTTGTATTGGTCTCATGTTGATGCTTGAGTAAGCAAGATACTTGTAATCGATATCAAAATAACAATGACTAGACATAGAGGATTTCAAATTTTTTTGGAACAGTTCTGATGATAACAAATAATCAAAACAAACCCTTTTGTGAATGTTAGCAAAAATATTTTACACAATTACAACCCCGCCCCTATGCTAAATACTCTCTGACTCAAAACAGCATCCACATCCCACGTCACTTACCTAATTGCTGTTTTTATATCCCACCCTTTCCTATCCACATTACTTCTCGCTCATGACAAATTCTTCCTCCACTTTACTACCTCAAACAAGTAATAAATTTCCAGGTGTGTCCAGAACGAATGGATGTGAAATACAAAGTGGTCACAAGGTTTGAAAATCTTCATATTCATCACAGCACCATACAGAATATGACTGAGTTAGTCGTTTCATGGTATAATAGAATTGTTCTTTATCATTCAATGTATTTTCCAGCTGCATCACTCTCTGTATCAACTCCAAGCACTTTGGTGGTTGAAAAAAATGAGTTTTTAGTAGAAAATCAACAGCCTGTTTTAAAGTAAATGGTAGTTCCTCAATTATTCTGCTGACATTTTCATCTTCATTTTTTGGTTTGGAAAAACAACTTTTTATCTAAGAAGATAGCAACCCCTTCAACCTATGAATTCTTTTTAATTTATTTGATGAGAATTTTGGATTTCATGACATAAGATAAGATAAAATATCAATGTCCAACAAGAGACCACAAGCGGGCCTAAGGGACTGAGAGTACAACAGAGAGCCCAGAAGACAGCAGGACAACCAAATGGTGTCCAAGAAAAGAGAAACCAACAGAAAAAGAAACAGCAACAAGAGCCAGAAAGGAGAAGAAACCGCAAAACCACCAAACACCTAGTGGTTTCTGGACACCGAAAAGTAGCTCAAGATCGACGGATAACTATCCGTGAGGGGAGGAGTCTGAGTCAGAGTCGGTCTCTGGGAGAAGGGAGTCTGCTGTCGCTGACAGGGCTGTAAGAGCAAGTGGTCTCTGCGATGTCTGACCGATCTGCGGTGAGGGACAGAGGAAGGACTCTCAGGCCTCTTGGTTCCTATAGGGGAGGAAGCTGGAGCAAAGAAGGAGGTGATCCACTAGCAAAGGGACGTAGAGCCCGGTGGAGAGAGCACCTGTAAAGTCGAATCACGGAGACGGAAGGCCTCTTGGAGATAAAGATCCAAGCAGTGCTGATCCTCGTACCTGAAGAAGGAAGACATAGACCTGCAGTCTCTAAATAGACAGTGGAACCTCCCATGAATCTCATAGTAAATCGGACAGTAGAATAAGAAATGGAACTCAGTCTCAGCCAACCTCATATCACAACACTGGCAAAGCCTCTCCTCCCTACTGGTCTGGTGGTCGGTCTGGATCCGAAGTCGGTGGGAGCCAACTCTAAAGGACCCGAGCTGGATACACAGGGTGTGGGGCCAATGTTTGAAAGTATACTGGGGCCGAGTGATCAAGCCATCATGTATATCAATATAGTGCTTAGAGGCCGAAGGCCATACGAGGCCGAAGGCCATCAGGAGGATCAACCCATGTCACCTGAACATACCTCCTGTAAATATCTAACCTGGTGATCTCGTTCAACTCCGACTGAGGGGGGAGGAGATGAGCAGGAGCGCCAAGGGAATACTGAAAGGGAGGGAGGTGGTCAATATCAATACCAACAGAGCTGAGGAGATTGGAAGCCTGGGCATACCAGCAGCGAGCACGCCTCTTAGGGTCCGAGGCCACCAACGAAGCTGAAGAACAATAGGCCAAGTAAGAGTAACAGTATCTGCCATCAGTCAAGTCAACAAAGCCCCTGAGTCTGTGGAGTAACCAAACAAGATCGAAGATTGTGCAAAGTCTTAAGGGATGAGCCCCGAACTCAGCCAGAATGATGCTAGTGGGAATAGTCGGCTGACAGCGAATGAAGCGTCGGAGAAAGAGGGTCTGCACTCTCTCAACAGAAGCCTAGTCAGTAGTCAATAAGGAGGGACCCCAAACAGTCGAGCCATAAAGAACAATAGGCCTAACCAATGAGTCAAAGATGGACATCTTTGATGTAATATCCTGAAAGTGATGTCAAAAGCACTGTCACTCAAGTAAGGCAAGAGAACCCAAACCCTTGTTGATCTGCGGTGTCATAGCCGGTCTCAAACTGAAGCGTGGCCCAGACAACCCAATCCCCAAATAGGTGTAGGTGGAAGTCATCTCGATCTCGGTCCCTCTGAAAGAAAAGTGGAGATGCGAGGTTTTCAAACAATTGAAAGTCATGACCCGCGTCTTCCCCAGGTTCACCACAAGCTGCCGAGAGTCACAAAAGGAGGCCAGGCCATCCAGGAGTCGCTGTAATCCCTCGGGAGAGGAAGATAAGAGCATGACGTCGTCAGCAAATAGGAGGATGGATATCAGGGTCTTGTGGAGGAGACAACCATCACTGGGAAGCGAGAGGCTCCTTAGGTAGGTCTCAAGCTCATCAATATAGATACCAAATAGTGTAGGGGAAAGTGGGCAACCCTGCTTACCACTGATCGAACTCTGAATGAAATCCGAGAAACCAAGTGGGGTCCTAAGACGCACAACAACACTCTCATAGAGTCTCATAATGGCAGCGATTAGTCCCTCAGAGATCCCAATGTCTCTAAGTCTCTGGAATAAGGCCGGCCGCGGGACAGAGTCGAAAGCTTTGTGAAAATCCACAAAGCAATAGTACACCTTAGTCGAGCGGTGTCGAGCCTCCTCAATAATGGCCCTGAGAGTGAGGATATGGTCTATAGTATGAAAATCTACTCTGAATCTAGCCTGGCCTCTGGCTCTTCACCCCAAATTGTTCAACTGTCTCGTGAGAAGGATGTGTAAAGCTGTGGCATAGAGTTTGGCAAATGTATGCCCAATCATAATGGTCTTGTAATTACTCGGATCAGAGGTCGGCCCGGCCTTATGGATCGGGTGAATAATATGACGAGACCAAGAAGGCGAAAAACCAGTGTAAACCACTTTGTTGAATAGAGTGGCAAGATAGGGCCCAAGAACCAAGATCCCGAGCTTGAAGAGCTCAGCCTGAAAACCATCCTCATCAGCAACCTTACTACAACTCATGGTCCTAATGGCCTCCGAAATGATGGAGGTGGCAAAGGGGCGGGGAGGTGAGGTGAAGGGAGGGCTGACCAGGGATGTCGTAGAGGGTGACAATGTGGGAGAAGAGGGAGCCAAAATCCATGTTAGTGGGGAAAGCAGGGGGGGGGGGGGGAGGTGGGGGAAGAGCGTACACCAGAAGAGCTTCGGAGAGACCCGAAGGGACAAGCTGAGAGATCTGCACTGTGCAAGGTAGAAGAATCGCTTCTTTCACCGAAGAAGACTGCGGTAGGAGAGCCTAATCACGGGGAAGGAGGGGTCAAGAGTCATGAAGGCGAGACGAACAAGGCAGTGGAGAGACTTGCAATCCTGGTCGAACCAGAGGTTCTGGGGGCAGGAGCTAGGACGGGGCGGGATGGTAGCGAGCGGCGTGGTGCGGTGCAGAAAGGAGAATGCGGCGGAGTCAAGGATTGCAGTAGAGATGCGGCTGAATAAAGTGGAAGCTCCCGAGGAATCAGTGAGGGGTAAACGCGAGTAAGAGTGTTTGAGGTGGGCAAGGAAAAGGTCATGGTCGGCGTTAAGGAAAGAGAAAGTAGTGTGAGTGGGAGAGGAAGGGGTAGGGGCAAGGGGGACAGGGAGGCGGGGGAGGCGGGGGGAGACGGGGGGGAGGGGGAGGAGGGGGAGAAGTGCGGATGGAGAAGCTGAGGAGGAAATGGTCAGCCAAAGGGAGGCGGGCGATGGTGAAGCGATTGATGGAAGGAATGAATGAGCAGGCAAGGACGTAATCAACAACACTAGCACCCCCACAATGGGGCCAACAGGTAAAGGCGCCAGAATCGGGGAAGCAGGGAAGCCTGTTAAGAACCACAAGAGTAGAGGACTCACAAAGATGGAAGTGTCTGCCATACCGGGTCAAGGGACCGTCGACATCCTTAGAGGTTCGTTGGAGACTAGTAACATCACTATCATACTCTGAAATGCATAAAGAGTGCGTTCGTCTGTCGTGGAAAGGAGCCTGAAGATCCCTGGTACGGGCATTGAAGTCACCCAAGATAACTAAATTCCCTAAGGCAGAGAATCTGTCAATCCAGTCAATAAGATCATAATATGGATCACCCTTAGAACTATGCACAACATACAGAGAAGTAGCAGAAGGGAAGTAACATAAAGCAATAAATAAATCTCTGTCAAATCTGCCCCTGATGCGGACCCACATGAATCTAGCTAGACTGTCATAGTGCATAATGGTCGTCAAGTTGGCCAGGGGGTCTTGAATAAGGCAAGAGACCCCACCCAAACCCTTGACACCCCCAGAAAATTTGACCTCATCCCGATGCGCAGAGAACCACTGATAACCGGGAATCCCAGGAAGAGGATGAGCTGGGCTCTCATGTGTCTCCGTGACAAGAATAATATCTGCAGTACCGATGACATCCAAAAAGAGACCAGGTAAGGACCAACGAGTGCCATTACCATTCCAGTAGTGAATAGTCAGAGAGTCTCTAGTCCTCACCATCTCCTTCTGGGCCCGCATATGTCATTTGGTATGGAGAACTGTCCTGGGGACCCAACCCATAGGGGGGCTGTCCCTAATAACTGCTTTAAGGTTTCGTATGACAGCCCATTTACCATCCGACCGGGCAGCCGTAACGAGGGATCGGGCATGTTTTAGTTCTTCAACTTGCGATTTGGTAAGATCCTCATCAAGGTAAATTTTTGTTGGCAGTGGGAAGAGTTTTCTGCGAGCCCTAAGGGCTTGTAATCTGTCTGAAGCACAAAGGAATCTGATAAACAGTGTGGAATCGTACCCAATCCAAGCCTTGTCAATACTCATGTCAGGTAGCTCAAGCAAAAAAAGTGAATTCATTTTGCATTGCTCAAGTCATGCAAAATCAAGTAACACTTGGTATAAATGTGCAAAATCCAATGGACGTATATCCCTGATATCTTATAGATGGGTACACAAATTTCGATTCAAATATAAACAGGAAAAAACCAGCTCATCTTTTCCAAAGATATTGTAATGTTCCCTTTTAGGGCGTTTACTTTTTCGATTAGTCTATGACTTTGGTCCCCATAGGCTAACATAGTGATTAGGGGACCCTTTTGAGGGTGTCCTATGGCTTTTCAGCTGACCTTTTAGTGCTTATTTCAGTATTCTTCAACTAAGTGTCGTAGTTTATTTGTGGTGTGCCTTCCAAAGATCATTTAGGACACTTTGATTCACACTTACTATTTTTTAGTAAGTTACTTGGATGTTTTGCTCATACTTACTATTTATAGTAAGTCACTGAGGTGGTCAATTGACATCATATCTATATTTGGAAAGTGGATGAATTATTCCCATGACTTGATATTGACAATTATCAAAGATTTATTGGTTTAAGCTAAATTATTAAAGTTAAATCAAGTTTAACTTTAATGATATTAATTATTATTAAATGACTTTATGATATGACAACATAAATGGGGTTAAAGTGATTTTATGTCGTTTTCATAAGGTAACTTTACTTTTGCACTAGGGACTTATAAGGTTTTAAATAATTTAATAAAATGCTTTATGGAGATAGGCGCCAATATTGGGAGATATAAGGTGAATATTCAATTAATTCATACAAATTATGTAAGGGGCCACTTTATTATTATTCCTAATTGCAAGTAAATATGAATATTAAAAGTGGGAAATTTAAATAAGGTTTTTGGAAACTTCACTAGAGAATTATAAAAGGGAGATTTGAGGAAGTCATTTGATATACTTGACTTGTTTATTTTCTCTTTGAGAAGCTTGAGAGCTTTGGTTTTCATTTATAGGAAATTTGAGAACAAAAATCCTTGGAAACCAGTGGATTGGACAAAAAGCAACTCTATATTGAGAGGTGAATCCACCGACAGTTCATCATGGAGCATATTTGCAAGTTTACATCATTTGGAGCTTCAACCAACTAGGGTTTGAAAGAAGGCTAAGATGCAAGAGGCACATCCTGTGGGCCCGCACCGGTGTGAATGTGTGTTGGGAGCGCGTCCAACCCTATGGGTGTGCCAGGATGCGCAACCTTGTGCACTTGTAGGGCTGGGCGCCTCGCACCCGAGCGCATTTGTTGGAAAAATTTAATTGCCCAAGCATTTAAATTTCAACCCCTTTTTAATATGCACTTGATGGAAGAGCAAGGATGAAGTTAAATGACTAGAATGGAATATTTGGTAAAATGAAGAGAAAAGAGGTGTGACAATTTTGGAGAGGAAGAGGCATGAGAAGTTTGGAGAGAGAAAGGTGTGAGATTTTGAAGAAAAGTAATTTTGAAGCGGATTAGAAAAATAAAAAAAGAGGTAGGAGAATTTGAAGAGAATTTAAAACTATTGGTGTAATTAAATATTCACTAATTACACTTTACTTAAGTTTACTTAAGATAATGCATTTGCATATTAGTTGTCATTGTGACACCTAGGAGTTTGCATTTTATTTTAGCACATGGTTAGGAGAATTTCCACTTTAGGTGTGATAGTTGTCATCACATACCTCGTTGTTTGTGAGATCCACCTTTAGTGCTCTTATCATATTATCATCCTCTCATTGTTGCACATGTTGCACATACTTTGATGTACAATGGAGGATGATCCACCTTTGGTGGACATGTGATTCCACCATGTCTAGTTGTTAGCTTATCACTTGCATATCTTCTAGTTATCATGCATTGCCTATATATTGAGGCATTCATATATTGTATCAATCAATCAATCTATTATTCATTATTTGATCATTTGATCATATCATATTTTGTCTCTCTTGTGCTATCTCTTGAGCTTTTAGATCTTGGCGTTTATTCTTTGCCTTAGGCAAATTCTTACATGGTATCAGAGCCAAAGGAGTCTTCATTGTATAGCCATTGGAGAGCGATTGATTGCTTCAACTTTTGGAGAGCCACGAACCAAATCCGGGATCAGCATTTTGTGGGAGCGTTTTGAGCAAGATCGAACCTCAGCATTGCATCCGGGTCGCTGTTTCCATAAATTTTGATTATAAATTTGTCTATCTTGGGCAAAAGTCAAATTTGAAGCAAATTTTTTTTGTAAATCAGACCTCTAAGGCCCGATTTGCAAATTGGGTAATATTTTTCCAATTTCCATTTCAGATCTGCATTTATTTCCATTACCGTCAATTTTATGCTATGTTTCGCCATCATTTCTTAACCTAAATTTGACGGCCTTATGACCGTCAAATCTGGGAGATTTTACACTGTAACGATGACCATTTGACTGTCAAGTTTAAGATAATAAATTAGTGATGTCAGTAGATTTCAAATTTTTTCCAGCCGTCACCATATGCAGTTTTGATTTGACAGTCCAACTTTGGGAGGCCATAACTTGGTCATCCGGACTCCAAATTGAGTGCAATTTTTTTTGATTTTGGCTAAAATTTCCTGAACTTTTCAGTGGTGTTCTTTTTAGGTTTTGGATCATGGATTTTGCAGAAATTGCAGTTTTTGGTGACTGTACCTGTCTGATCCCTATTTTTACAACTTTAGAGGCTTCGTTCGGGCTCATACGAACACATTTTCAGGTGCAATTTTTTTTGAAAGTGCAAATTTTTTTGTCTACTTTCCAGATCTGGTATCAGTTTGGAGAAATATTGGGTAGACATAGTACTTTCAAAATCTGGTCTATTTTGGCCTATTGTGGCACTTGTAATTGATTAGATCCTTGAGGGATCTTATGTCCTATCTTTTTGAGTTTGCTATAGCTTCATATTTTCTATTGTAATCATCAAAATCAGAAGTCCACTTTGATCCATTTTGACAAGTGGCAATTGTACACGCACTAGCTATAAAGTGCCAAAATCATCATTTTGGGGGGGGGGGGGTTTCTTTGATTGAGTGAATTGGAGGGGTGTCTTGTGTGTTGGTGTCTCTCTCTTTGCTGTTCTTTTTTCATTTTTCATCATGGGTTCTATTGCAAAATTAACTCCACATAACTATGCTACATGGAAAGATAATGTATGGAGCAAGTTAATGGTTAGAGGTTTAAATTCTTATGTGGATGGTACGATTAAAAAACCCGCTGATGATGATTATACTGCAATAGATAATTGGTCATGCAAAATTTTTAAAGCTTTAGGAGTCTTGAGAGAGAATATTTCTGAAGTTGTCATGTATCACATAAAAACCATTAACAATGCTAGAGATGCTTGGGATAAACTTGCAGAATTGTTTGGTAAAGTGGATGAAGAAATGGGATTCAAAATTGAGACTGATCTCAAATTAGAGCCCAGGGATTTTGACACAATCCAAGATTATCTCAACAAAGTCAATGATTATAGAGCACAACTTGATAATTGTGGAAATCCCATGAAGGATGCGAAGTTGGTTAGTCACTTGTTGAAACATCTTCCCCCTGAATATGTAGCTTTTGTTTCAAGTTATAATACTCACAAGTTGACCATGGGTAGTGCCTTCATTAAGCCTTCATTTGAGTCATTTTCAGAAATGTTGGTCTTAGAACAAAAAAAATTGATGAGTATGGGGATCCTCAAGTCTTCAACTTCCAAGGCATTGGTGGCTAATCATGAGAGTCAAGGCAATCAAAGTCAAAAGAAGAAGAATTGGAAGTCTAAGTCTCAACAAGAAGGTACCAAATCAACTTCCACACACCATGACACCTCTACATCACCTCAAAAGGGTGAATCTTCAAAGAAGGAGAAGCGGTTTTGTGCATATTGCAAAAAGGATAGACATGAAGAACGCTTTTGTTATAAGGACATTGATGAATTGAAGAATCTTCTTGTCAAGAACAACATCAATTTGCCTTCCAGGATGTCTACCTCAACTTCTTCACCAAATTCAGAAAAAGATAAAGGAAAGGGTCACACATTTGTCACTCAAAAAGGACAAGCTTTGTATGCTTCTTCAAGTCCCGATTCAGGTAGATGGCTTCTAGATTTAGGGGCTTCTCATCATATGGCTTCTTCACAGTCCATGTTTTCATCATTTGAGCCTTGCAAAGGTCCACCTATTTTGATGGGCAATCACACTTACATGAATGTGATTGGGAAAGGAAGTATTGATGTTAGGGAGGGACACTTCAATGATGTGTTGTGTGTTCCACAAATGACCAATAACCTTCTTTCTATCTATCAAATCACAAATGGTGCTACAAAGAAGACTGTGGAATTTACACCTGATTTAGTTTTCATCAAGGACTTGGAGAGTGGAGCAGTTATTGCTACTGGGATAGTGGATCACTCTTCTCGGTTGTACTCCTTTGCAGATTTTGTTCCTCTTGATGACAGTGATTCTTCAGCATATGATCATGATTACAGTGATGATTCAGATTTTGAGGAGAGTTTTGGCTACTTGAACTTGGGTATTCTCACTCATGATCAAGTTCTTGAGCCTTCCATTTCATCTCCTCCTATTGAGATCACTTCTACTCTTGCTCCTGATGATGCTTGCATTCACACAACCATGGGTTCAGGTGCTTCAGTGCAGCAGGATATTTATTGTCTTCCAAACTTGGTTCCAAGGGATGACTACTTGACAGACATTGTAGGTTTGTTTGTGGAGGCCTACATTTCAGATTTGGGAGACTTCATTGATGACATTCATCTTCTCTTTGCTGAAGATGATCCTTCTTCAGTAGTTGCAAGGGAGCATGCTGACCCTCACATTCATTCTCTACTTGATCATTCTTTCGAGGGTGACATGATTGTGGATACTTTGATACAACAGTTGTAGGAGGTCACTTTCTCTTCAGAGGAGACACTTGGGTCTTTGGTACATGTTCTACATTCATCCTCAGTTGATCCTGATTTGTCTTTTTCAATAGAGTGGCTTAGTACACATGATTTGGAGGAGGCACCTTTTGAAAAACGCACAATACTGAGAGGGGGAGGGGGTGAATCAGTATTTAATACAAACTTTTAAAACTAAGAACCAGAAATTAAAGAGCATAAGGCAAGGAAGACAAGACACGCAAAATTATCTCGTGGAAACCCAAGACGGGAAAACCACGGCATGACTAGTCCAATGGGCAACAACCCGTTACAACTGAGAGCTACAACTCTCCTCAAAAGCTCCAGAAGAGGCTCCAACCTGTCTTGTAAGGCTACAACCTTACTCGAATAAATATTAGATTCCTGAATACAACAAAGAGATTTGTCTATGTCTTTACTGAAGCATAAAGACTCTCAAGTACAACATGGTTGTCTACTATACACAGATTTGTCTAAGGTTTCTGATTTAATCACCCAATGCGACGATACCAGTAGATTTTCACTCCAAATTCAGATCCTATCACCACAGTGCACACTTTCCTTAGTGCTGATGACTCACTTTTTTTGTTGAGTACCGATGAATGTAATTTGTATACTAGTTGTATCCTGCCGCAAGCCTCTCACACATTCCCCATTAGGCGTCTTCCCCTCTTTAACAAGTATATTCTGCAAAGAAACAAGATTGTGTATCTTTGGCTCACTTCCAGCCCCTGTCAATCTGAAACTAATAAATCAATGCACACATAAACCCCAGCATTTACTATTGTGGATGAACTTCCTATAGCTGTGTATTTTTCAGTCGACTACCACTCCATCAGTGGTCTTCACATGAAAAGGAACTCCTATCTTCTGCTATCGCATCCTAATCCACAAAATAATAGAGAGAGCCCTACTGTCGAGCACACACTTCTCGCAGTTTTTGTATATGTATCTGCTCTTCTCACAAACTGCCAGTGCCGTATATTACTATGTCTTTTTTGTAACTCGCAGATTCAAAAAACTTCTGCTTCCTCCAACCACCTAATTTTGACAGACCTTTTCTTTTCTCACTGCGCATACCTTTGTCCACAATCACTGCCAATCTTCTATATTCCAGGTCGCTTCAGTTTTCCTGCAATCCACCATACGTTCTGTCCTCTTCTCTGCAGACATTCAAATCATGATATTTTCAGCGCTCCAGAACGGTTTTTTTGATTATTCGTTACCAGTTATCGTGAACTGCTACACACCTTTTTAAAACTCTTGCTCGTTCTTCCTTATGTCATAATCCACGCTGTCGAAAATTTTTAATCCTACGACGACCAGTAACAACACTTCTTTTTGGTATAAATCTATTTCATTTTTCCACATTCCATTCACGTTATCGGGCAAAGAATTCTGCCAAACCGTTAACGTCAAAGCTACCGTCAATATTCAAAAATCTTTTGCTAAAAACCGCATACTTTTTTTAATACAGGCATAGCCATGATATACTAATATTGACGTCGATTTTCTTTTTGACTTTGGAAGACATGTTTTTTTGGTCGCTGTGGATAGGTGTTTTAATCCTTTACCATGCGCTTCACATACTATAAAAAGAAACTTATATTCGCAAACCACTTTATCATATCCCATGTATATTTCTTTTATTTTTTTTTACCTCCACTCGGGTTTTTGTAACAGTCTTTATACCATCACATTCAGCCAATCAGCAAAACGACAACTCCCGCACTAAAGATCTTCTGATAGATACAGGTGTAATGATAACCTGCGATGGCATTTTCTGGAGTTGGCCCATAGCTGTTTGCAAGCAAAAACAAGCAGCTGTTGCAACTACACAGCATATGCGTTATAACTCATTATACAACCCCCTAAATAAGGTCACAAAGACTGCAGCATTGTTACAGGTACATCACCGCATAAACACCTGGCACGGTTTATGAATGAGCAGGTCACAGTTCCAACAAATCCTCCAGCTGTTAGTTTCGAGAATGTTTGTTGAGGTAGATGGACACGCAACACTTGTCTTCAACGCATACACACTCACAAACGGCAGTGACACCAAAGATATCAATGACAAAAACATGTAACAATCTTCCCCTTTTTGTCATTGATGGCAAACTCTAAAGAACTCCCCCTGAGCATATGAACTAACCTGAAAGCCCTACAAATTTGAAACAACAGCCCCATAAAACTGAACCAACTGAAACCAACTGAACACATGAACCGACTCCACTGGAAGTCCACTCCCCCTTTGTTATCAATGACCAAAAAACTGAACCATAATCCGAAAGATATAGCAATGAAGTGCTGGAGACAGACCTTTCATTGAGGTGGAATAACACCAAGCTTGCTTTGAAGATACTCGAAGCGATCTCGGGGTAGAGGTTTTGTAAACACATCTGCAATTTGCTCTTGAGTACAAACATAATTCAGCTTAACAACATTATTTGCAACCTGCTCCTTCAAATAGTGATACTTAATTGGAATGTGCTTCGTTTGAGAATGCATCACTGGATTCTTCGAAATATTAATTGCGCTCGTGTTGTCACAGAAAATACAAATAGGATCAGTAAACACAAGCTTATAATCATGCAAAGTATGCTTCATCCAAATTACTTGAGTACAACATGAAATTGCTGCAACATATTTAGCCTCAGCTGTAGATAGTGAAGTGCAAGACTGTTTCTTGCTCAGCCATGAAACCAAACAGCCACCTAAAAAGAAGGCACACCCGCTAGTACTCTTCTTATCATCCATTGAACCTCCCCAATCTGCATCTATATATGCTGTTAAAAGAAAATCAGTACTTTTTGGAAATCAAAGACCAAAATCCGCTGTACCTTTCAGATATTTAAAAATTCTTTTAGCTGCTGAAACATGTGTTTGTTTAGGAGAAGTTTGAAATCTGGCTACATATCCAACAACTTGCATGATATCCGGTCTAGTGGCTGTCACAAACAGCAGACTCCCTACCATAGACCTATAAAAAGACTGATCAACTGAAGGAGACACATCTTCCTTACTCAATTTGCAACCGGTTTCCATAGGAGTGCTAACCGGATTACTATCTTCCATTTTAAATCTTTTAAGCAACTCCCTAACATATTTGGCTTGGGAAATAAAAATACCTCTAGAAGACTGATTAATTTGCAGCCCAAGAAAATATGTTAACTCACCCATCATAGACATCTCAAACTCATTTTTCATACACGCAGCAAATGTCTTGGACATCTTGACACAATCACTTCCAAAAATCAGATCATCAACGTAACCAACAACAATAAAAATGCTGTTACCTTCTTCTTTAACATACAGGTTGCTGTCCACATATCCCTTTTTGAAACCCTGCTGCTGCAAATAACAATCCAGCCTGTCATACCAAGCTCTAGGAGCTTGTTTTAGTCCGTATAATGCCTTTTTCATTTTGCATACATAGTCTACATTATCAGAAATCAGACCTTCCGGTTGTTCAACATAAATTTCTTCAACTAAATCACTATTTAGGAAAGCTGATTTAACATCCATTTGAAAAACTTTAAAGCCTTTGAAAGAAGCAAATGCAAGAAAGATTCTGATTGCCTCTAACCTTGCAACAGGTGCAAAGGTTTCACTAAAGTCCACACCTTCAATCTGAGAATAACCTTTACAAACCAAGCGTGCCTTGTTTCGAATAATCTTACCATCTTCATTTACCTTGTTCCGGTATACCCATTTTGTACCTATCATGTTCTTGTTGGTAGGTCTTGGAACAAGTTCCCAAGTATTGCTCTTTTTGATTTGATCCAACTCCTCTTTCATGACAGCCACCCAATGTTTAGCTACAGCTGCTTCTTCAAAACACTTAGGCTCAATCAAAGAGATAAGTGAGAAATCATCACCCTCAAAGTAATTGACATTTTTTCTAACATTTCTAGTTTGCCTTTCACCTATAACCTGATCAACATGATGATTCTTTTGCACAAACTTTGAAGGAGTTTTAAATGTAGAAACATCATGTTCATCTTGAGAGTCATTTCCATAATTATCATGTAGATTTTCAACATCAATAAAGATAGGGACTGATTCTTGATGAGCAGATTGCAATTTACCTTGGTCATTCTCACCACTCTTGCTAGTTGATTCAACATGAACGTGTAGAGGAGAAGAGGGTACAGTAGTGCTGGATTTAATTTTAGGAGCCACCACAGTGCTGGTTTGAGCTTCACTTTCTTCGGGGCTGTCATCATTCTTATCAACTTGATTAGTAACTTCATGAACCTTAACATTTGCACTTTCAACTAATTTATGCAACCTCTTATTGTAGCATTTGTATGCCTTACTCTTAGAAGAATAACCAAGAAAGATGCCTTCATCAGCTCTAGATTCAAACTTATCCAAATTATCTTCATCTCTTCTAATGTAACATGGACTCCCAAAAATTTTAAAATACTTGACAGTTGCTGGTTTACCTTTCCAAAGTTCATAAGGAGTCTTTTTGAGCTTTGGTCTCAACAAAGTTCTGTTCTGAATATAAACTGCTGTGTGGACAGCCTCTCTCCAAAACACATCTTTTACCTTTCTCTCATTCATCATGCAACGTGCCATCTCTTGGACTGTTCTATTTTTCCTTTCCACAACACCATTTTGTTGTGGAGTCCTTAGAGCTGAAACCTGTTTTTTAATACCATGCAACTCACAAAATTTGATAAACTCATTAGCGGTAAATTCTCCCCCATTATCAGAACGTAAACATTTGATCTTCATGTCCATTTCATTTTCAACTAGACTCTTAAAAATCTTGAACTTCTCTAAAGCTTCTGATTTTTCCTTTAGGAATGTAACCCAAGTCATGCGTGTATAGTCATCAATTAGAAGCATAAAACATTTCTCATCTTCTAAGCTTGCTGCCCTTGTTGGTCCACAAAGATCCGTATGGATGAGCTCAAATGGCCTACTACTGAATTCATCTTTTGGTTTGAAGGAAGCTCTAGTTTGTTTGCCTTCTTGACAATTTTTGCAAACAATATCTGCTGGTTTTTCTAGCATAGGCATGTCTCTAACAGCCTCCTTGCTGATCTTAACAAGATTATCAAAATTAACATGCCCAAAACGCTTGTGCCAAAGCCAAGCATCTTCAACCTTGCTTAAACAACAAATCTCAACATTAGAATCATCAAGAATGTAAAGGTTATTTGCAGCTCTAGTAGCTTTAGCTATAACATTAGTCCCCTTTTTAATAAGACAAGCATTAGAGTTAAAACTGAGATTATAACCTTGATCACATAGCTGGCTCACACTTAGCAAATTATGCTTCAGCCCTTCAACATAAAGAACATTCTCTATAATAGTTTCATCATTGTTAATTAGGATTGTATCTATACCAGCAACTTTAGCAGAAGAGCTACCACCAAATCTAACTTTACCACCTTTCATCTTCTTAAGAGAATGAAACTTACTCAAGTCACTTGTCATGTGTCAGGAGCAGCCACTATCAACATACCAAATGTCCTTCTCATTGCTAGCTAGAAAGGCTGTTTGAACAACAAGCGCTTTGACAAGAGTCTCTTGAACCTTTTTCTTCCAAACCTTAGTCACTTTAGCTCTTCTATTAGGCTCACTATTATAAAACGAATCTGCATAGTAGCTGTTACAAAATCTAGAAGTATGTTCAAATCTATTGCAGCTGTAACAAATCAGATTATACTTCCTAAAACCATTTCTTTCATGCTAATAATAATTCTTGTAGGGGACAGCTCTACACTCAGCAGCCCTATGTCCAAAATAATTACAAGCAAAGCAATAGCCATAGAAGAAGGGCTTGTTTACCTTGATAGGAGCGGGCTGATTATTATCCGGTGATGAAGAGTTTGGATCAGATTGCAAACCAACTCCTCTTCTATCTTTGGTGGGTCTTTGAGAGCCAAAAACTTCATCCAATGTGACCTTACCATTGCTGAAAGACAATTCTTCACTTGAGAGCATAGATGTTTTCCCAATGTTCCTCGTAGCAACAATTTCAGCTTCCAACTTAGCAATGTTTTCTTCCTTCATTTGAATCTGATTTTCTAAGTCTTCACGAATCTTCTTGGCCTCCTCATTCTGAATTTTAATATCAATAAGTTGAGTTTCATCTTCTTTGAGAGACGTAGCAATCTTCAATTTTTCAGGACTTTCTACTTGAAGAAGATCTACAAGATTCAAAATTTTCTTTTTCAATTTTTTAATTTCAGAAAGCGCTAAGATCAATTCAAGCTCAAGGTCGACTTCATCATCTTCAGCATCCCCAATGTCATCAGAACTAGCATCATCAATGGCCATAAACATAACTTCACTAACCCTTGAATCACTCTCGCTGCTTGAAGAGTCATCGCTGTCATTTTTTGAAAACAACACCTTCTTACCCTTCCTGGAATTCCAATTTTTCTTGGTAAACTTTCTAGATTTTTGGTATTTGAAATCCTTTTCATCATTGCTGTCCTCTTCTTTATCAAATGGACACTTAGAGGCAAAGTGACCAAGCTTTCCGCAGTTAAAACATTTTAGACCAGACTTGCCTCCCTTTTTAAAAAATCCTTTTTTCAGCCTTCTAATAAGGTAGACTAGTTCCTCATTTGAATCCTCATCCGAGCCTTCACTTAGACTTGTCTCTTTGTCCTTGCTTCTTTTAGAAGCCTTAAATGCAGATTCAGTCTTAGAAGACCCTTCAACCGTAGTCCTCATTTCATATGTAGTCAAGATGCCATGTAGCTTATCAACATTTAGATTGTCTAAATCAGACATTTCTTCAACTGCAGAGACTTTAGCGTCAAGTCTCATGGGAAGAGATCGAAGAATCTTCTCAACAGCAGTCTTCTCTTCAACATCTTCACCTAGACCTCTTAAAGCGTTGACAACTTCATCAACACGTAGAAAATATGCTGCAATGTTTTCGTTGTCCTTCATTCGAAGACCTTCAAAAACAGCCCGGTGAGTTTGAACTTTGGCCTTTCTGACTTTGTCATCACCTTGATATGTGTTGTGCAATTTCTTCCAAATTTCCTTAGCTGATTCGCAATGCATGACCTTTACAAACTCAGCTTCAGTTAGACCACACAGAATTGCATTCATGGCTTTGGCATTGTTCTCAAATTCTTTCTTATCATCAACATCTTTTGGAGGACTAGCAGGGATTTTATAGCCATTCTCAAGACTGAGGTACACATCGCAGCCAAGAGACATAATATAGGTTTTCATACGAACACTCCAGAATGCAAAGTTATTTCCATCAAAGAGTGGAGCTCGGTTTGTAGCTAGACTTTCTAAGGCACTCATTTTGGACACAAGGATCGTGTCATGTCCCCATTTTGGCTGACATCGTTTGGCATGACGGATTTGCCTATCATCGACTCTCGTAGGCAAATGGTTTGGAGAGAGGGTCATTATGTTGATCATTTGATTGCATATTGCTGACAGAGCCTACATTCGGTAGAGCCTACATCCAGTTTGGGCCTACATGCAGTTGTAGTGGAGCCTACATCCAGAGTGAGCCTACGTTTAGTCTTGAGCCTACGTTCAGTCGTAGTTGGCCCTACATTCAGTTATGAGACATTTGGGCCTACATTGTTATAATTTTGAGTTGAGAAATGTACTTTATTATTATAATGTTATTTTATTATAAAATACATTATAATTGGATGTTTCTAGAAGTTCTAGCAATTTCTCAAGGAAAAGAATAAATAGAGGGCTTGGGCTTTCATTTGGACATGCTTGGATTTGGATTTTCTTCTACTTCTTCATTGTGAAGCAATTTGTAGTCTTGGGTCTGCAAATTCTATTCGATCTTTGGGAACGAATCTCTCCCTTGGATTGGCATAACTGAGGTAGTGAAATATTTACTGAAGGGTTGCAAATTTGGAGTTGGTACTCAGCCATCTCATTGGTACTTCATTGAGAATTTGATGTAAGGGTTTGTTTGTGATTGAAACAACATTTCAGGAGGCATTTTTAGTAGGGCCGAAATTATAGGAGGCAATTTTTAGCAGGTCCGAAATTATAGGCGACCGTTTTTAGCAGGTCCGAAATTATAGGAGGCCGTTTTTAGCAGATCCAAAATTATAGGAGGATGGCCAATTTCTGAAGTATTGAATTTGAGGGTTTGTATTTGTGGTTGGAATAAGGGTTTGAATTCACCTCTTGCATTGGTGAATTAATTTGGCAAAGGATTGAAGACAAATTGGCACATTTTCAGACTTTCAATATCAAGGTGTGGAACCAGAAATTTGCTCATATCTCCTAATCCTCTTGGAGAATATTTTTATGCTTTTGGGAGGATCTTAGTACATCCCTGGCGGTCCATTTCATAGCAATTTTGGGTGTTGAAACCCCAGCAATTATTTTTGGTAGGAGCCGTACAGTACGGCCTGGTACGGCTCAGGACTATGCAAGCACATAACAGAGATCAAGGGCAGTTTGGAATCGGTCTGGGACTGATTGGTAATTGTCTTCTTCAGTGTTGCATATCAGAGCTTTAGGAGCGGTTTCCAGGTGCATGTGTGACATTGTTAGATACCAAATACATTGCATTTCAATTGTATGTAACAGTCATTAACTACCAGTCTGAATCTGCACTGTTATTGCATCATTTGTTACTGTAATCAGTCATTGATATTATCTAGAAGTCATTATATTGTGAGGTGATCTCTTATTAGAATCTCAGTAGGTTGTAACAGACATGTAATCAGTCCATCATTCTCAGATATTGCTATAAATGATTGTATTGGATTAGTATGCAAGCAAAAGCGTTGATCATATTGTCATGATAATGTAATGGTCATTGCATTGTAATCTGAATATTATTGTCACAGTCTGAGAACAGTCATTTGGGATTATATATTGCTAGCTGGGTTGATATAGTTGCATTTCATCAGTTGTCATAGTTGGGATATAGTCACTGTTATAGTCTTGGTGTCATTGTATTTTACGAAGTTCTTTGCTATGTAACAGTCCCATACATGTATTCATGTAACAGTCAATATATTCAGACTTTGCATTGGGATTTGGTATAGAAATAAAGTGCATCAATAGGACTGGTTTATGTAATAAGGTTCATATGTTTCATGTGTTGTAAGCAGCCCATAAACAGTGCTCTTATATGATAGTTGTGACAGTCATATATTCTGGGAAGTGCAATCAGAATTAGAGAAGTTGATATTTTGTAGTAAGTCCTTGCATTACTTTGAGATTCATTGTTGCTCAATTATATTACTTTCCCTCATTGGTATTGTTATCTCAATTGCAAAGTTGATGCCCAAAACAATAAACACATTGAAACACATCATTGCAAGCAAAACATTTCAGTGCATGCCAACTGTTTGACGAATTGCTACAGTTCAGATTTGGGGTGTTTTAGTGATCCTATTAGTAAGGGTCATTACAGATCGAACTCTCAAGCTTTTAAGCACGTGAAAAGAGTGACCGGCTCTGATACCAATTGAAAAACGCACAATACTAAGAGGGGGAGGGGGTGAATCAGTATTTAATACAAACTTTTAAAACTAAGAATTAGAAATTAAAGAGCATAAGGCAAGGAAGACAAGACATGCAAAATTATCTCGTGGAAATCCAAGATGGGAAAAACCACGGCATCACTAGTCCAATGGGCAACAACCCGTTACAACTGAGAGCTACAACTCTCCTCAAAAGCTCCAGAACAGGCTCCAACCTATCTTGTAAGGCTACAACCTTACTCGAATAAATATTAGATTCTGAATACAACAAAGAGATTTGTCTATGTCTTTACTGAAGCATAAAGACTCTCAAGTACAACGCGGTTGTGTCTACTATACACAGATTTGTCTAAGGCTTCTAATTTAATCACCCAATGCGACGATACCAATAGATTTTCACTGCAAATTCAGATCCTGTCACCACAGTGCACACTTTCCTTAGTGCTGATAACTCACTTTTTTTGTTGAGTACCGGTGAATGTAATTTGTATACTAGTTGTATCCTGCCGCAAGCCTCTCACACATTCCCCATTAGGCGTCTTCCCCTCTTTAACAAGTATATTCTGCAAAGAAACAAGATTGTGTATCTTTGGCTCACTTCCAGCCCCTGTCAATCTGAAACTAATAAATCAACGCACATAAACCCCAGCATTTACTGTTGTGGATGAACTTCCTGTAGCTGTGTATTTTTTAGTCGACTACCACTCCATCACTGGTCTTCACGTGAAAAGGAACTCCTATCTTCTGCTGTCTCATCCTAATCCACAAAATAACAGAGAGAGCCCTACTGTCGAGCACACACACTTCTCGCAGTTTTTGTATATGTATCTGCTCTTCTCACAAACTGCCAGTGCCGTATATTACTATGTCTTTTCTGTAACTCGCAGATTCAAAAAACTTCTGCTTCCTCCAACCACCTAATTTTGACAGACCTTTTCTTTTCTCACTGCGCATACCTTTGTCCACAATCACTGCCAATCTTCTATATTCCAGGTCACTTTAGTTTTCCTGCAATCCACCATACGTTTTGTCCTCTTCTCTGCAGACATTCAAATCATGATATTTTCAGCGCTCCTGAACGGTTTTTTTTGATTATTCGTTACCAGTTACCGTGAACTGTTACACACCTTTTTAAAACTCCTGCTCGTTCCTTATGTCATAATCCACGCTGTCGAAATTTTTTAATCCTACGACGACCAGTAACAGCACTTCTTTTTGGTATAAATCTATTTCATTTTTCCACATTCCATTCACGTTATCGGGCAAAGAATTCTGCCAAACCGTTAACGTCAAAGCTACCGTCAATATTCAAAAATCTTTTGCTAAAAACCGCATACGTTTTTTAATACAGGCATAGCCATGATATACTAATACTGATGTCGATTTTCTTTTTGACTCTGGAAGACATATGTTTTTTTGGTCGCTGTGGATAGGCGTTTTAATCCTTTACCATGCGCTTCACATACTATAGAAAGAAACTTATATTCGCAAACCACTTTATCATATCCCATGTATATTTCTTTTAATTTTTTTGCCTCCACTCGGGTTTTTGTAACAGTCTTTATACCATCACATTCAGCCAATCAGCAAAACGACAACTCTTGCACTGAAGATCTTCTAAGAGATACAAGTGTAATGATAACCTGCGATGGCATTTTCTGGAGTTGGCCCATAGCCGTTTGCAAGCAAAAACAAGCAGCTGTTGCAACTACACAGCATATGCGTTATAACTCATTATACAACCCCCTGAATAAGGTCACAAAGACTGCAGCATTGTTACAGGTACATCACCGCATAAACACCTGGCACGGTTTATGAATGAGCAGGTCATAGTTCCAACAAATCCTCCAGCTGTTAGTTTTGAGAATGTTTGCTGAGGTAGATGGACACGCAACACTTGTCTTCAACGCATACACACTCACAAACAGCAGTGACACCAAAGATATCAATGACAAAAACATGTAACACCTTTCAGCTTTGACATGGGGACACTTGAGCAAGTTTCCGAGATTCCATACATTTTGAGGTTTCTTCCTATAGATTGGGGAGGAGGCTTCATATATTCACCTTTGGTCTCTTTTCTTCCTAAGGGGAGGAATGTTGTTCTACACTCATGGAGCAGTTTCTACATCGAGCCTGTAGCATCTACCATTGGTGTTCATTCTACATTGAGGGGGGGGCTACTTGGTCTCTCTTCCACTACTTCTCTCTTATGGGGGTGATATTTTCCTCACATGAGGTCTTTTCTCTCATATTCTATTATTGTATTCAGCTCTCTTTTTGGGGGAGGGTTTTTCCCATGAGGTTTTCCCTCTTTCTCCACTTGATGAGAGATTGCATTATCTATTGCTCTTGCATATTGTACATGGGTACCTAACATGGCCTAGTAGCCGGGACCCATCTTGCATTGTGAGCTTAAGTGCATTCCGCTAAGTTGCACTTAAGGGGGGGTGTTGGTGTAATTAAATATTCACTAATTACACTTTACTTAAGTTTACTTAGGATAATGCATTTGCATATTAGTTGTCATTGTGACACCTAGGAGTTTGCATTTCATTTTAGCACATGGTTAGGAGAATTTTCACTTTAGGTGTGATAGTTGTTATCACATACCTCGTTGTTTGTGAGATCCACCCCACCTTTAGTGCTCTTATCACATTATCATCCTCTCATTGTTGCACATTTTGCACATACTTTGATGTACAATGGAGGATGATTCACCTTTGGTGGACATGAGATTCCACCATGTCTAGTTGATAGCTTATAACTTGCATATCTTCTAGTTATCATGCATTGCCTATATATTGAGGCATTCCTATATTGTATCAATCAATCAATATATTATTCATTATTTGATCATTTGATCATATCATATTTTGTCTCTCTTGTGCTATCTCGAGCTTCTAGATCTTGGCGTTTATTCTTTGCCTTAGGCAAATTCTTACAAAAACGAATCAGAAGAATTCAAGATAATGCGTGAGTTTGTAGAGAGGAGAGCAAGTTTTGAAGAGAGTTTCTTTCTAGAGAGAGAAGAAGTTTTATAGTAAATTTTTAGATTCCGAGGGTTTTAATTTTATTCCAAGTCTCGAATGAGATGTAGAAATGGCTTTTATTTTAATTCCTTGCATGATTCTTATGTTAATTATTTTATAATTATCTGATGTATAAAAATGTGAAGAAACATTATTATAAAATAATTGACATAAGAATTATGCAAGAAATTAAAGTAAAAGACATCTCTACATCTCATTCCAGACTTGGAATAAAATTAAAACTCTCGGAAGCTAAAAATTTAATATAAAACTTCTCTCTCTAGAAAGAAATTTTATCTCTTCAAAACTTGCTCCGCTCTAGGAACTCATGTTTTATCTTGAATTCTTCTAATTCATTTTTAAATTCTCTTCAAATTCTACCACCTCTTTTTGATTTTTCTAATCCACTTCGGAATTACTTCTCTTCAAAATTTCACGGCTTCTTTCTCTCTGAAAAATTCTCAAACCTCTTCTTCTCTCCAAAATTTTCATGCCTCGTTTCTCTTCATTTTTCCAAAAATTCCATTCTAGACATTTAACTTCATCCTTGCTCTTCTGTCATGAGCACATATTAAAAAGGGGTTGGAATTTAAATACTTAGGCAATTAAATCATTTCCAATGGTTGCAATTTAAACTTTAGGGCGCCATTTGGATATTTTGAAAGATTTCAATGTTTAATTAAATTCCACCATTTTAATATTTCTTGGCCTCAGACTCCCCACACTCAACCAATTTAAAATTGATCCTTGCAATTTCTTCGATGGATTTTCCAACACTTAGCCCACAAATGTAGAATGAAGAATGTAACATCTTGAATTTCTTTTGGAAATCCAAGACCATAGTCAAGTAGTTCTATGTGAAGAAATTCGAAAATGGAAGAATGATTGACAAGGGAGTCCAATCCATTTCAAGAGGGTGAATTCTCAAGAAAGTGTATTGAAGGATGAAATTGTTCAAGGAGAGATAGTTTAAGAAGAGTTATCAAAGTTGGGACCTTGGTCTCAAAATGATGCAGTCAGAAAATATTGCCCGTGATGAGTTACCAGATTTACATGGGACGCAACATGTTGACATGACGCCCAGTCATCTTCATCGGCCAATCATGAGTATTCTAGTGAATCTGTCCAAATTTGCTAGATTTGAAGGGAACCAAGAATAATCTATTTTGGGCAGATGGCCATTTAATGCTTAGTGGGCATCTTGCCTCATTATGGGTCAACTTTGACCACTTCTCTACTAAGTGGCCGTCTCCTAATTGGTCTGTGTGGATGCACTCATTCATTGTAGTTTCTCTTTCCATGCCCTGACCCTAATTAGGGCTGAGGTGGTAAGATCTGGCCCATTGGTTTTGTTTCAATCCTGGCCACCCATTGTAATATAAGACCTATATAAAGGGCTCACCTCTCATATGTAAAAGGATGGAATGTTAGAGATTGTTTCTTAAGAGCTACTGGGATAATAAAGTTGTCATTGAAGTTTGGCGAATTCTTGAAGTATTTTGATGCTTGCATGGTTTCTTTATTCCTCCCATTAGAATAGATTTACTTTCAAGTTATTAGTTGTTGAATGAGATTGATAGTTGATGTAGAGGTGGGATTCACTTCAACACAATGGATTGATTTTGTAACCCTTTAACCAATACTAGGACATAAATCTGCCACTTGAGAACAGTCATTAGTAACTTTTACAAAAGACATAATTAAGTCAATCGCTTTGGTGAGATTAAAGAACATCTAAATACAGTCATTTCCTTAAGTTTTTATCAAGATCTAATGGTGGAAACAAAAGTTATAACACATTCCCCAAAACTGCTAACCCTAGGTAGCGTTCCAAGCAACCTGCACCAAATTGCTTATAACTTTTGAAATACATAATGAAATTGAACCAAACCACTTGTAGATTAAACTAGACTTATTTATTCATCTTTTCAAATTGGTTTTAGGGCCGTACTGTACCGTACATTGCCGTACCACACATTTCTTTCAGATTGTTATAGGAAAAAAACCAGTCACTCAGAGCAGCAAGTACCAAATGTGGCATATCTCACACAAAATCAATGAAATTTAATGAGACAAAAAGCATTGGAAGCTAGAAACAAATATCTTTCCATTCATATATCATAGTCCTCAAGATGAGGCCAAGCCCTTGATGGCACCAGTTTAAAGGCTGGCAAGGAAGAATGTGGATGGAGTTGTAGTCCCAAGAGCTCACAAACACCTTACCAATGCACTGTTTGACACACCTACATTATGGGTATGGATGAACGACTATTGGAAGTGGAATGTACCCTATGAAGGGAGGTGCGAAGGATATGTAGCGCATGATATTGATGAGGAAGTAGAAAAGGAAACACAAGGAAGAGCAATTTGACAAGGATAGGTTTGACAAGAGGACTTGGAAGAGGAGATAAACCTGGAAGAGTATAGAGCTACCTTCGGCCCTTGTTTGAAAATCATAAAAATTGATAAGTTATTTATTGTAGAGGGAGATGGTTACAACAAGCATATCATCCAAAAATACGTGGATAAGGGGAGAGAGCCCCCACCCTTGCTACTTCAAATTCATTGTGGAAGGTCATCCCAAACCCTTCCAGACCTTCAACGATCAATGGAGATGTAGTTTGGTATCACAAGTATGAAGGCTGGTATGTAGATGGAAGCTACAAGGGTATCGAACTGACACCACTAGTTGATAAGATATTTGATCTTGAATATATTGGAACTTGTGAAAACAAGTGTTACAAAACGCCCCCAGGAGCTTGTTGGTGGCAATTTGTCAGAAGTCAAGTTTTGACTTGGGATCGATCCGAGCGGAATGAAATGAAAAGTGGAAGAGGAAAATGGAGAACCCGAGAAAAAAGAGATAGGCTACAAGAAGGATTACAAAGATGATAAGGCTGAAAAATTTAAAAGGAGGAATTGTTATTGAGTCAAGAAAATAAAGGATTCAAAGGGAAATAGTAAAAAAAACGAGAAAGCAAGGGGTAAAGCCCAAGTCATCAAAAAGTGGAAAAATCAAAAGGTATAAATTTTTATAAAAAATTGAAGGTTAAAAATTTGAAAATGAAAAGAATAAAGGTTGTAAAAGTAAGGAGAAGCATACTTTTTAATAAAAAAATTAAAGCTGCAAAACATTATAAAAAGAATAAAAAATATGCAAGTGGAGGGGAAAATAAAAGGAATAATAAGTGCTAGTGAAAAGGGGCACGATAAAAAAATAAAAAGTTAATTTTTCTCATAAAACCCAAGTATTGCATTAAAACCTCACCCTGAAACATCTAAATAGCACCTACAAGTTAATTGCAAAATGAATCATTATTCCAAAAGCAATTGGAGGAGAAGCGAAGGTGAGAGAAAGAAAAGCAGGTAGATTCGAAATTTGGCAAAGCACAGGAACATAGGAGACCATACGAAAGTCAAAACCAAGATTGCCATATGATGATGCAGGGACGGGGCCATACGAAGATGAAAGGCACATTGATGTACGTAGCAACACAAAATCGTATGACAAGGAAGGGAGAGAGTCGTGCGGGGTTTACAACACACACCATACCAAAAAAAATCGTATGTAGCATAGACTGTAGACAGGATTTGAGGAAGCTATACACAAGCAAGAGTTTGAAGTACAAGGTGCCATAGGAGCAAAGAAGACTGTATTCTGGTGTTCTTAGTGGGCTATATGTGGAGGGCATAGTGCCATACAGAGCAACGAGGAAAGAACCATACGACTCATATTGTTCACACCATACGTCGAAAGGAGTCGTATGTTGGAGGCCGCAAGTTGTATGAAGTGGACAAGGTGTGCAAAATAAAAAAACAGTTTGGTGCAAGGCTGTATGCGGGTAAGGTTTAGTGCAGGCAAAGCAAATTTGTATATCGTATGACGAGGAGAAAAGTACTCGTACGGTCTGTACAATATCAAAAGAATAGCTCATTCGTACGGGGAGCAACCCTTGTGGTGAAGATTGGGAAAGCGGTAGCAGTGTAACCGAAGGTAGAATTGGTAGCTGAGGTGACATCCCTGTGGCCAAAGGCACATATCACGAGAGTTCCTTATAGGAGGAAATGGTTAAAGATAATTATAGGAACCGTAGTGCAGGTAGTTATTTAAAGGATAAACCTAGGAAAGACAAAAGAAAGATGTCACATCAAGCACCCATGGCAACAAGCAGTGGAAAGAAGAAAACAAGACTGAAGGTGCAAAAGGATGAGAGGGTGATAGTTGACACCTTGACAATTGAGAGCGTCACTACTCGTGTTTGTTGGACATGGTGGGATAGAACTTTGGATGACCATCCTTTAAAGTATCGCTTAGGAAGATAGAGGTAGATAAAGCTATTTTAATGCTTGTGTTCAACATACAAGATGTTGAGCCAGTACTGCAAACTATGGTGGTAGGATATGATTCACATTCACACAAGTCCATTGTGCAGTTTTTTGGTAATACAGTTGTGATGTCATTTTGGCTGAATGAGTTCACTTGAGGGTTTTTGGTATGTTAAAGAGAAGGACAAGTTGCTCAAATTGGTATGTTGGAGCAACCTCTCGCCAGAGCAATGAAATAGTCTATGGAGTAGTAGCAACAACCGAGGGGTGAAAAAATCATTCATTGAAACACCAAAATGAAAGTGGATTCTCGACCTGGTGAAGAACAGACTCATAGGATTGAGAAGGGCTTTAGACATAGTGATGTGGTTGCTTAAGCTCATGAATGACATCATGCTTGGAAAGATCTATAACTAGGTGCAACTTTTATCATAGCGCATTCGGTAGTTTCTAACTCTTAAGCACAAGACTTTTAACATGTGCTATCATGCTATAGCACTCTTCCTGGAGGCATTGAGAACCCATGTACTAGCTGACTAGGGGGGAAGATTCATACCTACTAGCCGAGTGGAACCCAACAAACCGGCCATGTTTTTACTGGACTCATTTGGACACACTTATGGCCAAAGGGGAACACAACTAGCCGTTCCTGAAGAAGAGGCAATAGGATAGTACAAGGCTGAGCACAGAGGACAGTTGTGAGGAAGAGATGGTTGAGGTATCATCTTTCGAGAGTGAAAGCGAGGAGTTTCAGATGACATGACATGTAGGTGGCAATGAAGAGTTTGAGGAGGCATGGGTCGCCAAAGGTGAAGAGGAGCTAGTGGCATTGGAGATAGCTACAAAGGTGACTGTAGATGAGGGGACCGAAACACCTCCATGAGGTACAATGGCTGAGTGGGGGCCAAGGAGATCTACAAAAACTTGAGTCTTGTTGGCACCCTCATAGTTGCCCCTTATGGCACACTTGGTCACACTACATAGAGTGTGTGAGTTGACCCCTTTGGTGCACATGTTGACTCCTAGCACACTGCATGCTTCTACATCACATGGAGTTTGGAAGGGGACCCTAGTTGCTGTGTTATTAGTCGGTACACTTATTGCCAAGGGTACCACACTTGCAGTCGAAGGTATGACACCTATGATTGAGAGAGTTACACTTGCCACATGGAATGTTGCACCAACTCAAAGTAGGGGAGGGCTAGTGACTGCGAGTGTTACACTTGTGCTCGAGAGTGTCAGAGGAGTGGTGGTAAGAGATGATGTAGATATAAGACTGGGCAATTTCGTGAATAGGTTCGAGATGGGTATTGTTGAGTTTCCACCACCTTCATCGACTTTACTGATGGGCACTCATTTCCAACAACATGTAGACGCACAACACGGGCCCCTCAGAGAGCAGGAGGTCGGACTTGCTATGAGAGGAGATACTAGTTGTTACAGGAGAGGTGATTGAGATTGAGGAAGAGAGTGCACATCAAGGAGATGCCTTCTTGCATTGGGCGATACAGACAGATAATTCGAGTAGGAGAGAGGCACATGATGACTACATTTGGGTTTCAAATCCTGATCTGCAAGATGCTCTTGGATCCATACAAAGATACTTGGTGGAGTTGGAGGGCGTGGCTGTAGTGGTACGAGGGGTGGCTGATCTCACCGGACAGGTGGATATGGGATTTGTCTCAGGTAGAGGCGGAGGGCTGCGAGGAAGAGTTTGCCCAACACTTTACAACACATAGGTGGCCAGTGACGAAGACGTTTGAGATGGTAGAGGCATTGTGCCAACTGTAGTCACAGGAGGGGTAGGGTGGTATGATAGATACCCTACATAGTATGGAGAGTGTGTTCCGAGACATTTTTTCAGCTACAAAAGGTAATCCACTCAATCAAAGAGGTTGAGGCAGGGAGAGTGATAACAGTGGAGCACACAACAACTACTTAGGAGAGGTTGGTACAACAACAAAGACTTGCCATTGCCTTAGAAGAACAATTGGATCAAGAGAGGGCAATTAGAGAAGGGAAGGATGTACAACTTGGAGAGTCGGAGGAGCAATTAGTTGCGGTGAATGGAGAGCTTAGGAGTACCAAGAAGGACTTGATGGAGCTTGTACAACATATGAGGGTAGCATGCGAGAAGTAGAAGATAGTAGATCAAGACCTACGATTCCGTTGTCAGCAGCTTCTCGACGCACACAGGCCGACATCCTTAGCCACTCTGGGGAGGTCCTCTTTCCCTGCTTCTGAGCAATAGATGTTGTAGTTCATCAACTCCTTTATTTTAGTCATCTGGAAGACGATTTCTTTTTGGGGGGCTGATGTGGGCGGTAGTTTCGCCGATAGGAATAAATCATGTTTTGTTTAATAAATGGCAATGTAATGGATTATAGTTCTTGGGTAGTTGTTAGTTGTCGGCGATTGGCACTTTTAACCAACCGTCCAGTGCTATATATTTCGAGCTTGCATCGGGAACCAAAACATCATGGTTGTACACATTACATGATAATAAAACTATATCTTTCTGCCATTTTGATGTGTTGTCTTGAATTTCTGTATTGAATGTGTTCATCGTTAAATTCCTGTTTACTCTGTAAGTTAAAGCACTCACCGTAGGGAGTGAACACTTAACATGTTATCTTTGTTTTTCTTTGTCTTCGTTTGTAGCTCCTGCTGATTATATTAATTGAAATCAGGAGATTTGAAGGGCCGTACACCTAGAGGAAGGGCTGTACCACATGAGGAATGGCGTGATAATTTAGTTGCTGAAGGGCCCCATCTTGGGTGCTCAAATATCTTTCCTTGGTGGTGCCTTGATGATAGAATGCTAGATTATGCATTTTGGAGGTGTAATTTGAATCTATTGATGGTATTTTAACTTAAGTTTGTTCTTTTCTTATTTGTTGTACCAGAAGCAATAAGTTCAGCTTCAGACCTGCAAAGTGATCGATTTCTCATTTTGTTTGATGTCCATTGTGTTCTTGGTGCTTTGGGTTTAGTGTTGGTGTGTTTTGGAGTAGTTTTCAGTTTATACATGTTGAGTAGTGTGTTGGACATACTCTTTGCAAGATTTCAATGTGTTATCAATGATTGTCAAACTTGTTATTCGGTTTTTATTAGTCATAGAGGGACTTTACAATGTTGTTTTTAAGTTTAGGATTAATTTTTGCAACCTACATTAATTTTGTATCAGTTTGGGGTGCGTTTCCTTCATTTTAAGGTGGTTGTATCAGCATATAGTGGTGTTTGCAGCATGTTTCAGTTTGTATCAGACATGATTTGATAGTGTTCTAATAGTATTAGAGGTTATCAGACTTGCATCAACACCTTACATCATTTATAAGAGGTGTACTTCAGTTGGTTGTGTTTGGCTGTTTTGGGAATGATATTTGTAATATCCCTGTCATTAAATGACTATTAAAAACTATTGTCTTAGGGGTCGCGATTGATTTAGTTTATCTCGGGCCCATTTCTTTTGTTGGCGTAGTTTAGTTTTAGCCGTCGGCTCTTTTGTGCACTCTCGGGAGTTTACCCCGACGGGTATTTATGCTCGGTGTGTAGGTTAGATTTGATATGTTGAGATTTGATATTTTATTGTATTGCGAATTCCTGTTGGGATTCCTCTCTCTGCCATTTTGGAGGTGTAATATCCTCCCTATTTGGTACTTCGCAGTTTCGGTGGGATTCAACCCTCACCCTATTCTGCTTGTTCTGCTTGTATCGGATCTGGCAAATCCGAGGCTCTATCAATTAATTCAGTAAGATCTTCCTGGGAAATATATTTGGCTTGCAAGTTGTTTTGTGCCTGCGAAATACATATTTAACTGTTGACTAAGGAAAAGGGAACATCACATTATCATCTCGGAATCCACCGTACTACCACGCCAATTCCACTGTACTGCCACGCCCATTCCACCATACTGCCACGCCAATTCCACCGTACTACCACGCCCATTCCACCGTACTGCCACGCCAATTCCACCGTGCGGCCACACCAATTCCACCGTACGACCTCTTCCAATCATTAGGACAACAATTGCAGAGCTTTGAGGTGAAGATTGTAGTTTGGAACATTACAATATTCTTTGCTTATTATGCATATTTCATGCTAGTTTGTGTTATAGTAGTTTGATCTTATAATCAAAATATTAAATCAGCTTGTTTCAACCACATATTTGTTAATTTTATATATTGCAATGCATCTAATGTATATCTTGTAGACCCTGGATGGTAATTGTTATGCCCCTGTCATGATGCATCTCCACCCTACCAAAAAAACAGTAAAATAATAAAACAATAGTGTGCGTTAGTAAAGAGAAAATGGTCTTATTAATAAGACTTTACCATTTTCTATTTTCCTAAATCAATCACTACACATTCAAGTCCTTTCCCCAATTGGTGATTTGTGAGCTTAACAAACCACTTAACTAGATTGTTTTCCCAAGGCCAGGTAAGGAAAAGACATAAGGTCTAATGGTAAAAGGCAGCGATTACCTTGGAAGAGATACAATGTCTTGGTGAAAGAGTAAGGGAGATGTCTATTCATCTTCCTTGAAGGGTTTTTAAGGAGTTTTATTTGGAGGAAGGTATCAAAGAAGAGAGGGTTCTCATACACATATATATCTGAGTATAAGCAGCAGATCAGATTGATATAAGGAAAAACAGCAGACCTGTGAATTAACAAGTATTTGGTATGCAATAGGGTTAATGTTATTATGCATCTATATTCCTTAATATATCTTTTACCAAGATGTTAATAAACTTTGTTAGGGAGAGGTAGTAGACTAGCTCCCTCAAATTATGTAGGCCACCCCAAGTGGATGGAATTGTCTTAGTTCGACGTTCTTGTCATTTGTGGGGCAAGGGGCAAGTTGTCTTAGTTGGATGCTTCACACTCTTAGGCTTAATTGGGCTGAATAGGCTTCCTCAATAACTTGGGTTCCCCCCAATTAAGTAGGCCACCCCAAGTGATAGAGTTGTCTTAGTTGGATATTCATGCCATTTGGGTGAAGGGGCGAGTTGTCTTACTTGGATGCTGCGTCCTCTTGGGCTTAATTGGGCTGAACAGCCTCCGGGCACCCTTTACGTTTTTTTCTCTCCAAACCCTACCACGATTATGGGAAATGGAACCATTGATGGCTTGGTTCCTAAAGTTCAAAATCTATTGCATGATTTATCTAAATAGGTTAAGATGATTATTGATATATATATGCACTTATATTTGTTGTTTGACCCCTAACCCTAATAGAAATATTTGGTCTTATAAATTACATTTCATATATTGTCTAATATGTTTGCAGGATCTAAACCAGGATTAATTTTGATAAAGACATTCTTTTGGTAAAGATATAATTCTAACCATATTATGTTTCTTATTTTAATTAAACTTGCAATTTTCGGGCAAGATTTAGGATCACCCCAAAAGGGGAAATCACAATAATACTGCCAAAGGATTGTATTTTTGTATGCATTTCATATTGTAGGATTGGGTGACTTATAGCCAATCATTATAGCTTATCATTCAACCTGTTTTAGCATTGAACAAGCTAGCGTTATTGACTATTTTGGTCTAAGTCAAGCTTAGACATTCTACCAATGGCGTGCATTGCATTTACGTAGTTTGTTGAAGTGGTCTTGAAAAAGGCTGACTTTGTCGTCTGCGTGTCATTTTATGCAATTTATCAAAGAGGTGTTGATTAGGCCAGCTCAGCTGCTTGCGTATTCAAGTCGGTTTGCCACCATATCATTTTGTATTTTTATTAATTTAGAATAGTATTGTGGTTGGAGGCACTATATGCTTTCACCTTGGCTTCAGGTTCTGGGTGATCAAGAAGTGCTGAAGGTATTGTTAGTATTTTTCAGATTTACCTAGGAATAATCAAACTATAAATGTCTTCCAAACACTAAGCACAAGATAAAATATAATATGAACAAGCAAGGAGAGATAGTGTGATGTCCCCTTCTAGCTAGAGACATCATTCTAGCTATTGATTAGCCTATCATTGGACCCTCGTAGGCTAGTAGAGACAAATAGAGGGTCAATTTGTGCACAGAGGAGATATGCTTATTTGATGGTTCGACTTTTGTAGAGCTTAGCACCCTTGATTTGGTATGGAGAGGTTTTAGATTCGGTTTGTTTGAGTTTTGCTATTTTTAGCAACTTTTAGAGTCATAGAGATGGACCCCTGCTATTTTTAGAAATGTTATTTGATCACATGAGAAATTATTATGCCAACTCCAGTTCCAGACGGTTAAGCTAGATTCGCATTTTTGAGGGAGTTATTTAGTTTTCGGTGATTATATATTAATTAAATGGCAAAGGATTTAATATTAAGTTGTAAATTGACTTTATATTAAATCACTTAAGTGATGGGTCTTAATATCATAAAGGGGGCCAAATTAATGTATTAATTTATTGGCATGTTTTCCTAAGTCTAAATCATTAAATTTATTTAATGATTATATTTTTAATGCCTTGAAGAAAGTAATCACAGCTTTTCGAGGAATTGTGAATTAGGGTTGGAAAGCCTATTTATGCTTGTTGGGGAAAGAAGAAAGGCATCCATTGTTATTGTTATTGATTATTGCTTCCTTCTCTGAGCTCTAGACAAGGGCTTTTAGCATTTCACCATTGGAGAAATGTAGTTTTCTTCTGTGTTCGCCATTTGAGCCAGTGAAATACTTGGTGAATCTGGTATTGTGGAGAGGGTCTCATCTAGATATTCTTATTGTGCTTTAGCAGAGGGTTTTACTTGTAGTTGTGGAAAGATAATATCGGTTGGCAGTTGGGGATTGACGAAGACAGATTATATCATATAGAGGTTGAAATGTGGGAACAGAATGACATCTTCAACATTTACTACTTCAGCAAATAAATAATTACAGCTGCACATGACAGTCTTATTCCAGGTTTTTTATGTAGTTCATAGTTGCCTTTGTTGATATTTTTCCAATAAAAGATTGTTTGGATTTTACTTGTATTTCATTAGAAAATAAATAGAAGTTGCAATAGTATTTCAAATTGTTTCAGAATTTCAGATTATGGTATATTTGCTTTTTGCTTTAAAACTTGTGAAAACCACAAAAAAGTTATAAACTTTCAAAACAAATATTGAGACAAAACAGCTTCAGCAATTAGAGCCTGTGAAGAGTTCTTACAGATAGTACCCAAATTTAGGTTCTGAATTTGTCCTCAAATCAGTGCCTTTATTTCTCCAAGATGTAGGTGCCAAGTCAGCCCACTTAGGGCTTCTACAGTGCCACCAATCTGTTCTTACTTTGACCTAGAATCAGGCCAAGATCAATGTAAGGTCTGCCCTAGAATCCTCACTTAATTCTGCTGCATTTAGGGCAGAGAATTCGCTGCTGCCTTGGACTGAGATCTGCTCCTTAATGGTGAATTTGCTGAGGTGAATTCACTGTCTCCTCAATGGTATTCACTGCTGCTTGATGCATAGCCGAACTGCAACATAGAACACTGAGTTCGCCACTTTGTAGGGCATCATTCTGCCCTAGTTCGCCATTCCTAGGGCAGCAGCTGTTTGCCCTAGGTCTGCTCCAAATTTGCCCTTTAGGGAGGGTAGCACGTTATGTTTTTGGTGCTTCTCTCCCTAGAATCCAACACCATATATATGAATTGAATTATCTTCAAGAGGGCCAACTTGGTCTTAATAAATCTATTTAATATTAAAGCCAAGAGGTTGACCTTGGGCTCTTAATTAATTCAACCAACATATATATTGATTTGATGATAGACAATAAATAATAAATATTCCCAATATTTATTATTATTATTTAGCATATCGATTTATTGCTCAAGTAGAGGATGTTTGCCGTAAAGGCCATAAAACTTAACACTCCCTCTTGGACTTGAGGCAAAGATCAACCCAATGATCTCCCTTTATCACCCTTGATAGAGATGCCAAAAACATAAAGATGGATTCCATATCCAATGGAATCATAGATCTCATATCTATGATAGGAAGAACACATATGTTCTTACATCATTTCCAACCATAGATTTCATATCCATATGAAAATCATGGTAACAAGATGTTTTCCTAAATCCACGAGTCTCCGAGACTGAAAACATAACAAAAATGGATTCCTAATCCAAAGATGCCATAGATCTCTATCTAGAAGATATAACACAACTGTTCTTCATAAGCCATACATCTCATATTCATATGAGAAACATCATATCATATGATGCTTACCATCCAAATGTGGATCTCCTAGATCCTCTAGTTTCCTAGACCCAGAAATATCAGTTCATGATATAAGTGATATCAAGTCCATGATATCAAATATCCAATCAATTTGTGAATTTCCTAAATCCACTAGTCTCCTTGACTATTTTGAATATCAAGTCCATGATATTCAAGGTATCATTAAGTCCCTGATGTATACCATCCAATTTGTGGATAACTAAATCCACGAGTCTCCAAGACTCAAGAATTTAGAATATTAACTCTATGCTATTCATGTCATCATCAAGTCCATGATGTTACCAAATACTCAATTGTGGATCCCTGATCCATGAGTCTCCAAGACTCAAAGGATATCAACTCCATGATATCCAGAGCATTGGTCTCACGAATATCAAGTCCATGATATTCACCAAGTGCTTGGAGCAATGGTCTTTTGACATCAAATCCATGATGTCTCACCAATTGCTCAGAGTAATGGACTTTTGACATCAAATCCATGATGTCTCACTGATTACTTAGCAATGGATCCCTGATCCATGAATGTGGACCCCTGATCCACGAGTCCCCTGGACTCGAAGAACATCAAATGATATTCTTCAATTCATAAGAATAACTTAGCCAAAAACATAAGTATATCCAGATGAATAATCATATGAAGCCACACAAGTATAAGATTAACCAATATGATGAAAAGAAAGTATGATTCATTCATACATAATATTAAAGTATGCTTCACAAGCTATACAAATGATGTATGCCCCATACAACCAGCATAATTTATCCAGCATCTATGCATAAGAGTAATCACATAAGTCTTCTCCACATACAGGTAAACATATAACCAGGTGCAATGTGATCACAACAAGATGCAATATAGTTCTCTATATGAATCAACATTAACTCTTTAAGAGGTATGCCTATTCTAACATATGCCAATGTAAGAATGTTCCAAGCAATAATGTATGCACCTATGCATAAGGAAAACAGTAACTAGCAATACTAGCAATTGTGATTTCTGTAACAGAGAATACGAGTCAAAGAAGATATACAAATCAATGTCAACATATTCCAATGTTTAACATAAACCAAGAGATGTATTTACTCATATAGTTTCCTATTCTGAAGGAAATGTAACTACATATGAAAATAACATATCCTAGTGTGAGGTATATTCCACAGTCACAATGTATGATCCTATAGAATATGCCAAATATGCCAATAACTATGCTGAATAGATAATTGTATGTTGCCCTCATACGCTATAATGCATCCATTCATACGTAATGTGAAGTATGCTCCTCATATATTCAGTTATGTCAAAATAATCAGTTATGCTAATTAGGCATCTTTAACCAGCTGATAAAAAATTAACAAGTTATGATGATCACACCAATAAGGTATATACCTACCCATATATGAGATTAACAAGACATAAGGAAGGAGATCACCATACAAAATTAAGTGAGCCCATGACTGAACTCCCTCTTAAACCATATGTCTACAATTAAGATACCCAGGGAACATGACACTTAAGGAGAGTTACTCCCTCTAGATGGTTTTATCTTCTCCCTCTAGCAAGGTTAAGACTCTTTCAACCAGTAATGAAAGGGCAATCTTAAGAGAAGATAATATGAAGACAACCAATGCCAGAGATATATAGAGCCAATGTATGTACCTATGCATAAAAAAAGGCTAACAATCTGCAGTAAATGACAGTGAACAAATAACACATGCTAGGGCAAGGTATGCTGTCAATCAGCTATTCCAATCAGTAATTATCCTCTACAGATAATCCCACACATACATGTCAAGTTAATTTATAACTAATGAATTGATGTGCCAAGTGTACTTCCTACACATGCATAGAACCAATATGTATACCAATAGGTAAAGTTCCCATACATCAAACAAGATGAAGGTATGTGCAATACTATGTGAAGTATGTATCTCAATTCAGTTATGATCTATCCAATATACTCCTGAATCATACATGTCATGCACTTAATCTCAAGATGATCTACTCCCTCTATATCAAAAGATAATTAATAAGATTTCCCATAGAGGCAACTAATTGAAAATCAAAACCCTTATTTCAATTTCAGACCAAACCCTAGTTGCCATAAAGTTTCTTAGTTTTGAAAGAGCTAGTTTGTACTCCTAAATCTAAAAAGATCTTTACTCAAGTGTAGCTTTGATACCATGTTAGTATTTTTCAGATTTACTTAGGAATAATCAAACTATAGATGTCTTCCAAACACTAAGCACAGGATAAAATATAATATGCACAAGCAAGGAGAGTTAGTACCCGAATTTAGGTTCTGAATTTGTCCTCAAATCAGTGCCTTTATTTCTCCAAGATGTAGGTGCCAAGTCAACCCACTTAGGGCTTCTACAATGCCACCAATCTGTTCTTACTTTGACCTAGAATCATGCCAAGATCAATGTAAGGTCTGCCCTAAAATCCTCACTTAATTTTGCTGCATTTAGGGTAGAGAATTCACTGTTGCCTTGGATTGAGATCTGCTCCTTAATGGTGAATTCGCTGAGGTGAATTCACTGCCTCCTCAATGGTATTCGCTGCTGCCTGATACATAGCCGAACTGCAACATAGAACACTGAGTTTGCCACTTTGTAGGGCATCATTCTACCCTAGTTCGCCATTCCTAGGGCAGCAGCTGTTTGCCCTAGGTCTGCTCCAGATTTGCCCTTTAGGGAGGGAAGCACGTTATGTTTTTGGTGCTTCTCTCCCTAGAATCCAACACCATAATTCAATTCATATATATATATATATGAACTGAATTATCTTCAAGAGGGCTGACATGGTCTTAATAAATCTATTTAATATTAAAGCCAAGAGGCCGACCTTGGGCTCTTAATTAATTCAACCAACATATATATTGATTTGATGATAAACAATAAATAATAAATATTCCCAATATTTATTATTATTATTTAGCATATCGATTTATTGCTCAAGTAGAGGATGTTTGCCGTAAAGGCCATAAAACTTAATAGGTATTGCATATACATTTTCTATATTGCAAAAAAGAAAGTAGGGTGTGCTGTTGCAAGGGATGCATGTAAAGTATTTATAAGTGTCTGGAAATTACATGAATAAGGGAAAAGGCATGAAACACTTTGCAGCTGACCAAACTCTCTTCTCCCCTAGAAATATTTCAGATTAGCACTCTTGTGTTTTGGGACATCCTTATTGTTTCCCGTTTCTTAGAGGGATGTTTAGACCATAGTTCAAAATATCGTTATTGGCAACTTATTGCTGAGGGCAAAAAAAAGATATCGGCAAATATCGGAGATAAGTCCGGAACTTCTCAGGAAAATATCGGGAACTTCAAAAATTGCTTAAATTTAATTAGAAATGCATTTTTTTTTGCAAAATTCAATAAGGAGATGCATCTAATGAGTCAGTAAATGAGTAAACAAACCAAACAAGTTGATCTAGATATATATAAATGCAAATAGGATACAAAATCGCATCCTCATGTGGAATGCTGATGGCTTGTAGCCATAGTCTAATAGTCCAAACTTTGAAGCAAACTAAAAATAGCAAATTGTCTTTGTAAAACTATAAGCAAATACAAGTGTCAAGTACAATATCAAAATAGCCTACATCTTCCTCGTCCCCTTCCGAGTGAGTTGGACAAATGACACCATCTTTTCTAATATATTATATAATAGTTTACAATATCAAAATAGTTCAAATTATCGCAGATATATCATCACTCTAGAAGGCTGCAAATGACCTTTCTCCTCCAAACCCTTTCTCTCCTCTCCAAATCTGCTCTTCCAAGCAAAAAAAATGACTTTTGCCCTTTTGTTGGGCCGTCATAGTCAAATACCTGGGAACAAGTGGTAAGTTTTTTATTTATCGCGATAAATTCATGATTTATTGGCAATAAAGTCATGATTTATCAGCGATAAATTACACATTTCTCTGCGATTTGTTGGCAACTTTTCTGCGACGAGTATCTGCGATAAGTTGACGTGTTTTATCACCAAGCAAAACTTATCGCGATCAATTCATTTATCATAGATATATCTGTGATAATTTGAACTATGGTTTAGACTTCCTTGAGCCTGTTAATGTTTTCAGATTATAGCAAGGAATATACAATCTATAGAGGTCTTTCAAATAGTAAGACACATGATATAATAAATATTCTCAAGTAAAGAAAGATAATACCCGGATTTGAAGGTCTGAATTAATCCTTTTGTTGGTTTCAAATCTGTACTTGTATTCTTCAAATTAGTCCTCCAATGTTGCCCTCAATGACTATTATGAATCAGCTCTTGAAGGTCTTCAATTCACTCTTCTAGGGCTGTGCCAATTCTGCCCTAATTCAACCTTTTTAGGGCTGCTTAATTTGTCCTTGAATTCTGCTCTTAGGAGCCTCCAATCTGCTCTTTAATTCACTATCAAGGTCTGCTCCAAATTTGCCACCGATCTGATCTTAGGATTGGTTCAGATCAGCCCTAGTTTGTTGAATGCATAGATCGAACTATATCTGCCCTAGATCACACTAGATCTGCCCTAGATCTGCACCTCATCAATAGACAAATCCGCCCAGATTTCAAGCCTTATTATTTATGTATAGATCGCACTATAAGGGCAGAGCTAATTCGCTATTAGTGTGGATGATTATCATCACCAATGCTGGTGTAGATCGGTCCATAAATGCTGGTTTGATTCGCTCGATAATGCTGAACTAATTCGCTCCATAATATGCTAATTGAATTTGCATATTGATTCGCTCCAAGCATTGATGAAGAGGACATTCACATGTTATGTTTTTGATATGTTTGTCCTTCATAAAAAACTCCAATATATATGAGCATCACTAAATAAACTCTTCCACCTCAAGGTGGCCGACTTGGGCCCTCCCAAGTAATTTATTTTATTTATAATAAAAATAATAAATGCCTTATTATTTATTATTATAAAATCTCAGTTCCACGTATATATTAACTAACCAAAGGTGTGATAATAAAAATATATATCCATAATTTATTATTATCAACTTACTTGTCCTAATTGATCTTAGCCGAAAAGCCATAATATTAACAGAGCCCACATTATGAAAAAAGTCAAATTTATTTACTTTAATAACATATATATATATTTATGAACTTTACACATTTTATATGCTTCTAAATTTAAAAATTTACCATTTATATTCTACCCAGGAAATATTTTGTCATCCTGGAAACATCTATCCAGAAAATTCATATTAAATGCCGAAAATAGGATGAACAAACCACAAATAGAAGTATTAGGCATTTTGAACTATAAATATTCCTTGCGAGTCTCCTTTCTGCCTGTCCATTTAGTAATGCAAGTAAATATATGTAGTGGTTCTTTTTGATTTATGTTGAGTAGCTAAAAGGGTTTATGTTAATCATATTCTATTTATCGGGACTTAAATTGAGATAGTGTTTTTCCATGTGGAATTAGATATGAATTTACCTATTATCGCCCTGGCGCAGTCCAAATGGGTGGTGACCCTCTAGCTGTTTCTGATTATGGAGATTTAATTACCTATTTGATTCATAACATTTCCATTCCAAGCATTATTCTATTTTTTGAACAGGACCGCATAGTCAAACAAGATAATTCATGTTATGTTTACAGTACTCCTAAAACTGTTATTATCTAGCTATTTGACTCAACATAACAATTCTGTTTGTGTGTTATTCCTTCTTGGAGGGTACCTATAGTCAAACAAGAGAAGTTCGTGTTGTGCTTAGAGACCTTATACTGTGATTCTTGTACACTATGCTTGGCTGTCTGAGATGGATTTGGTACAAATGTTCTTATATCATCTTGAACATTGCTACACTCAAAATGCCATTTTTAATTTATAAAAGGTCAAACCGGATGCTTGATGTATTTCTTTGTCAGAAAAAATGCAATAATTTTCTTTTATGCTTTTCTTTCATTTACAGTCTGAAGGCACCTTAATTTGGAACATATGATACACTAGCTTTATGGAACAGAGGAGATATAAGCTACACTTAAAATGCAATTTTAAGCTATAAAAGGTCAAACTGGATGCTAGTTGTATTGATTCTTATAATTAAATGTCTTTTCAACCTATAAAAGGTTAAACTGGATGCTAGTTGTATTAATTCTTCTAAAAATAATTCAATAATTTCTGTTATGGTTTTCTTTTATTCAGTCTGATGGCTACCTTGATTTGGAACCATATGATACACTAGCTTTACGGGTCAGGGGAGATGGACGCTGCTATATATCCACTGTAAGTCATTTTTAAGGTAAATGCCAAAAATAAGACAAAGAAGGAACAAAAAATGGAAACATAAGTTGTGACAATGGCGAGAGAAGATGAAAGAGTTTTTGACTCAATGCTCAAGCATTGTTGTTGCAACTTTGCCTCTACATCATTTTTAACTTTTGTTGTCTTTTCTTGCTCTTTCTTGAATATTGATATCCATTCAAAATTTGAAGGATGAGTTAAAATTCCACTAGGTTTGTAATATGGATATCTTTTTGAGTTGATAGTTATTTGAACTGCAAAGTGTCTATTAAGTATAGTTATCTAAATATATGTTAAATTCAAAGGTCTACTATATATATAAGAATTACCAAATTTAAATATTTGAATTAAACCGATAAACTAATTACTTATATTTTTTAAAAACTCAAATTTATATAAGGTGAATTTAATCATAATTTTTAAATTTTTTTTTTTCTTTGTTGAACATCAACCAAACTTTATTGTTGCTGAACACAAACACATACTTGAACCTTGTGACATTTGTTTTTATGAATATAACATAAAATTTCATTTAGGACAAAATCACCTCAATGGCCTACAAAAAATTAAAATAATAGGCCAAGGGTCTTCTGATGACTCAAACTTGGAAAGGGGACATGACATTGGTGGGGGCTCCATCCCTAAACTCCCACACACTGCTGTCCCTTCATCATCTCTAAATCAAGGTCTTTGGTTCCTCCATCCTTGAAACCCGTTCGTTTCCTATCCCCTCATTCCAAATCTCCATGGAACTATGCTCAAAAGCCACTAGAAGTCAAACCTTGTCAAAAAACCATCCATCACATATAATGAATGTGAACATCAAAAGATCTTATTGGTACAAAGTTTGAGGACTGATGCAAGCCATCTCACCATCGTTGTGAGTCCAAGAGGAAATCTGATCTGCAAGTTTAAAAGATATGCAATTTGCAAATAGAACATTCAAGCCATTGCTGAATAAATTGGAAACTAGTGCCTCCTTGATATTCCAAACTTGAGAAACCATTAGAAAATCTAATTGTCACCTTCTGACAATTAGAAAGTCTATCAGTGCTGTGGCTTCTAGCAAGTGGAGTGTGAGACTTCCAAAACTGCTCACTACAAATAATAGATGTGCATGCAAGTTAATCTTGTGCACACCAAACTACCACACAAAACAATGTATGGGTGCAAGTTATGTTTGCATGTGAAAATCTAACAAAGTAAAGACATAGTTTTGGGTGATGCAAAATTATGCCAACCACAAGATGTGCTTGCATCACTAGACTTTAGCTTGAATCCACTTGATAATCTGGGAGCATGATGTTAGTAATTTACTTGAATTTATTCTAGAATATGTTATGGGATATAATGATCTGATGAATGACCATATGAAGAATCGATAAAAGGGGAAGCTGGTGTTACTGGAATCAAGTGTTTTTTCTTTTCTAAAACAAAAATCACATAATTTAGAATGTGCTCGTAGGGCTGTGACTATGAACATTTGGAATGTTTCATTAAGGGCACTATAAATGGCTAGGGTTTATTAGGATTGTTGCCGTGGTCTGTTAATATTTTTTATTTACATAGTCTTCTTGCACAACCAGTCCATTGATGTGGATGGCCTTTCAAAATCATATTGGTTAGAGAAATATATAAAATAATTCATCAAGAATATTTTAAACTAGAATTGCTATATTCTGGATGAAAGTTAAAAGATCTTGTGATTAGTTAACACTGATTTTGGTGACTTTGCCCACCTTTGTAATACATGGCTTCAAGCATTTCAATATGTTGAAGTCTGATCCAGAAACAACTAGCTAAGTAGAACATTGCAGACAAATTACATTAAAAGATGCATATATTTTATTTGGCAGGTAAAATGATTAAGTATTTATCTACGAATTTCTTGAGTCAAAACATAACTAGAAAAGAGTTTAACATAAAAGCAATGATTATTTGGACCTTTTAGTTTTTGGCGCTGACGAGTTGGTTGATGAGGTGTACAGATACATACAGAAAACTGGGTGAATGTGCCGGGTGGAGCAGAAGATAATACATGGCAGGCCTTTGTTTTTGTACCCAAAGGTGATTGGTATATAGCAAAGGTAAGCTGCCCATTTTTAGTGCTGATTTTAATATTACAAAAAGGAATTGTTGTACTAATGTTACTGGATATGGAGGCTTCAAGAGATGCATAATATGACTAGCATTGCTGAGTAATAGCAGCTTAATGTGGAACATTGGGCTCCATAAAATGCATTGGTTCATATGATTTTGACCTTAACAGAAATGTTGATGCCTATATCCTGTGTACTATAGTGGTTACATCATTTAATTACATATCTGCTTGTTTCTGTCAACAATGATATTGACATGATAAAGCATTTGTGCACCATGTGTTCTTTTGAAGATTCCTCTTGTTCGCTATTTACCAACTTGGCGAGGAAATGTTATGGATTCACACCTTGAGATGAATCCTTCACGAATAGTTGGGATGTCTCTATCAGTCAATGCAGAAGGTGGGCCACAAGGTGCTGTTACTGGACCTGGTGAGTTCAGACTTGAAATAGATTGGATTAAGGCCTTGAGAACAACCTGAAACTTGTGTCAAGTTGTAGAATTTTCCTCTTAAAATTTCCCTCTTATGGGTTGAATTATATGTTGGGAATAGTACAATGTCATTTTGGAATACTTAGCACCATGTGTAATGCAGCCTTAGGTTCTTTTGTTTGATGATCTGAACCTTATCTTGGCCTGAACCTTGCATAAGCATGAATTGTTTGGGTGCGTTCAAGTTGTACTATGATTAACAAGTGCCTGTAAAGTGTAAACAATATTCCTGTAATGTTGGCTGGGAATTTCTTGCTATATATTTGTTTGTAGTTGTATGTTGGGATGAGATTGGGTTCAAGAAGTGTTGGTTGGTTGCCAGACCACCATTGAGGAATCAATATCGGGTGGTTCATTGCATTCTAATAAGGGTCTTTTCTTAAACTATGAATAGCATTGAATCCTTGCGAAGCATGCCAATTTTGGTGATTATTTGTGAGATACTACGTTAACTTATATAATTAGTTCATCGCGTAAAATAATTTCCATTGGTTCTTTGACAAGATATGTGCAAGTGGTCACTTGTGTCCACACATTTACACACTACTATTGTTATGAAGTCCTAAAAGCTGAGTATTGAGAAAAGCATCTGGCATTTTTAAAAAATAATTTGTGGAAAATGGTTAAGACTTAAAGCATAAAGAAATGATATAGATGGACTAATTGGATGTGTGCCTCAATAGGCTATTGTCTCTAATAAATCAATAGACTATTTCCAAGGGCCTAAAGACTATATAATTTGGAGAGCAAGCTGGGGTTATCTTGGCCATGATTGCATGTCCATTGGCCTTTAATTGCTTATCATTTGATCTAAACAAATGCATGATGGATTGCGATAAGGTGCCAATTTACAAAATAAGGGCTACAAACTTTTGGAGCTTACATTATGTTGAATGGCTAGCTCACGTTGTCTTGAATTCTTTATGGAGTAATGTTTGCATCATCAATAATTGTCACAAACCCGGGTCACTTCATTTAAAGTGTTTCTAAAAAATTGACACAAAAATTATGAAAAAAAAACATTTTCTTCTTAAATTGTGTTTGTGCCTTTTAGTATCAAAACTCAAGGGTGTCATTGGATAAGAAATATAATACAGCACACGAATCTATAATTTGAGTTTTCAATTTTGGAAAAGTAGATAGATATATGACTAGGTAATAAGGGTAGAGGGTGAATTTAGTCTACATATGACTAGGTGATATAGGCAGAGGGTGAATTTATAAATATGTTTTTCTTTAGGTGTTTTGGGATAAGAGAATGGAAGGGGTCAGATTTAGTCCAAGGGATGAAAGATACAAGAATGAAATACATTAGTTTACATTATCTTTGTTTACATCGATCATTAATGATTAGTATAATTCAAAAAATTGAAGGGAAATAGATTTTATGTAGATGAGGTCATTGTTAACTTCCACAACTTTTAATCGAGAAAAAAATTAATATTTATACATAGGATATATTGCAAGAAACAAAAAAAAGTATTTGTTCAACTATCTTGAATCTATATATAAATCTATTCATCAACATTATCATAGTGCTATTAACTTTTAAGTATATTAGTTGTCCATAATATGTTAATAGAAATATTGAGAGGCCATTCTCAAATGATAGTAAAAGAAAAAAAAACAAAAAACGAAAAGGATAAAGGTTGTGTATCATATCATTTTCATGAATGACACCAATTTGATGTATGTGACCCTCACAATTAGTGCACCTTTAAAAAACAATTCTATATTCTAGATAATGCTTGAAAGAGGATTTGTTTCCATTTATCTTATACCTATTCATACAAGGTTTGCATACCATAATTGTTTTTAGAAATAAATTTGTATTACTCTTTGTAGTATAGATATCTTTGTTGGCATGACTGATGTAAATGATGCAGAGATCAGATGAGTATGTTATGTCGTGTTTGATGCATATATGATGATATGATGATCAGTTATAAGTGTTACCATTGATGTCAACTTAGTGTTTGATGGTTGGCAATGTTCCTTGTTATGATGAGATATGTTCTAGAGGTTGAATCCTGAGCTATGGCGTGAGAGTGTGCGATTGTGAAGGAAGCTTGAGTGATGTATCGTGATGATGACCACATAAGCTCATTTTATGTGTGGTGCGAGTAATGATTGTTTGAAGGATGTCAAGTAGATAAGAAGAACAGGTTGAAGCCAAGGACTAGTGATTTGATTATTGTGTCAAATTAGTTGTTGCGATACTTATGAGAGACTTAGGTGTGTCTCTTGATGTCCAGTGCATGACTGTTACTGCTGGTGTAGATTGGTAAGCAAGTTATGATCTGATGAAGGTAGACAATGTAATTTCTAGAATAGTTAGTGACATGTGATTTGAATGTCTTGTCAAATCCATGATTTTTTATGTGGTGCGATAATGAGAGAAGGTTGGTGGCAGTATGCAGAGGCTATGGTTGGGATCACAACTTATTTGGTTGATAGGTGAGAAGGTATAACAGTTACATATGATGTTCTTCTTGATCAAAGATACAATTGATGTGAGATTTTGGAGTATTCTTTTTGTTTGAAGAATATGAAGACATGGATGTAGGATTATGATCATAGAGATAAGGAAACATTGTTCTTAATGTAGATTGGTTGGATGATGTATTCCTTTCTTTTTCCATGTTTTAAATTCTTGGGAATAGAATATTCTTTTGAATTATTGTTGTTAATTGATTTTTGGATCTTAATGGATGTTTTCTTTTTGTAATCATAGACCATTGAGCACAACAAGCACACCAACAATGGTTTTTCAATTCATAGGATTAGTTCATCAATATTTCAATTCAATTATGTAAAAATACAACAATTAAGAAGCCATTGAATGAAAATAAGGACAATAAACATCTTATGGCTCTCTAATTAAATATGCTAATGAAGAGCTCTCAACAAGCTTCCATTAGAGACATCTCTAAAATGAGAAATTATGCTAAATGATAGATGATTATGCCTATCTTTACTCAATTATGCTAAATTATGTTTTCAAATCAATTTTCCCTATAGTAAGGATGCAATTCTAAAATACTCTCAGGGTCCTTTTCTTCTGATTTTTGCCTTCTATTTATAGATTTCTCCAAGCATAGGGGGTGAAGTCAATTTAATCATGATTGAGTTTGGGTTGAGTCCATGGTTTTAAATATTGAAACAATTTAAATATTTTGTCTTCAAAGCTTGGGACAATGAGACAAAATGAGTGGTCTAGATGCATTCTCCATGTGAGTGATTGAGATTCAATGTGGCTTTGATCCATGTGATCTCAATTCTCAATTCCTATTGGTTGAGGTAATTCCTTCCCATGTGGTAGGTGAGAATTTTTAGGAATTAATTAATTGATTTATTTAAATTCTTTAGCCATGTGTACCCCTTGAATGAGTTGGATTTGATTAATTCATCTATACAATTGATTTGATTAATTGTATAATTAAATGGTTTATTTGATTTAATTCATCCTTTTTGGCTTTGATTTCAATTAATTTTTGATTTTAGTTCGATTGCTCACTTGGATTAGTCTGACCATTTTTAGGTGTCTATGCTTCCTAGCCAGGCTATGAAGGAGCTCACCTAAGGAAAGAAGTTAAAACTCACTCCTGCAACTTCCAACTCCCTAACAAAAACAAAAACTATATACAAGGTCTCCATTTCCATTTTCCCAAGGGGAAGGTAGTTGCCATGGTGAGAAATTCAAATTGGAGCCATTTTACTATACAAGACCCTGTCTAGTCCAGAGACTTAGAATCAGGGACAAATTTTTATGTACAACTTCAAATAAAAAACAAAACACAAATCTATTTCTCACAACACTACAAAACAATGAAATCTACCTAATTATTGAAGGATCGATGAATTCAATCCATGAAACTCAATTTACACATAAAAATGCAAGAAAACACAGTTACACAGTAAACTGTCAGTCTTCTTCTTGAACATTATGCCAAATAACCCAACCAACCTATTACAATGTTCGAAAATAGATTAAATAGATCCCCTTGACCCGTTTCATCTATCTATCTCGACCCCTAACCATCTTAGGCAATTTGTAACTTTTTTCAAAATGTCGTTGAACAACTTTTCAAAGTTGCAAAAGCTACTCGACAACTTTTACAACTTTTTGCATTTCTCCTCCTTACATTTTATTGACCCAAAGTATGGGTTCAAAATAACCATAAAGTCATTCCTACAACTAAATACATATCCATTACATCCTTTTGTGCACTATAGGTTCCATTTCATACATTTTGCCACATTTTGGCTTACAAAGCCCAAATAGGGTCTTTTGACACAATGACCACAACAAAAACACAACATAACAACACACAACTAAAATACTCTTGAATAAACCTTAAAACAACTAAATTAAACACAAGACCTTAAGAAGGCTTTCCAAACCAAAACTTGAGGGTTGAACAAATCTAACTCCTAGGTGCTCCTGCACCACTGAGACCTATTAGATAGCATGGATTTAGGATGATCATAAAGTAATGGTAAGTGAACAATATTTGGTAAAAATTAAGATTGGATCTTATCATGATGAAGTTCTGTGTGATATTATGCATATTGATGTATGTCATATCTTGTTGGGTAAACCATGGTAGTATGATAGATAAACATTATATGATGGAAGAAAGAACATATATACCATTGTTGCAAATAGGATCAAGTTTTGTTTCCTTTAGAAGAGACTCCTAAGAGTGAGATTTGTACCAATGTGAGAGTTTGTTTGGTTGAAGGAAGGAAATTCTTGGAAGGTTTGAGGAATGAAAGTATGTGCTATGTTTTGATTCCTAATAAATATAATTTGACACTAGAAGAAGAAAACGTAGAGGAGATAAAGGAGTTGCTGATATAATATGAAAACACAATCTCACATAATGTACTTGATGGATTACCTGTCTGGAGCTAGTTTTCCAAATAAAACTTCACACCAGATGACACCTGTAGAGAATGAAGAGCTGAATAGAAAAGTGAAAGAGTTATTAAAGAAAGGTTTGATCAGAGAAAGATTGAGTCCTTGAGTAGTACCTGCAGTATTCACACCTAAAAAGAATGGAGAGTAGAGAATGTGTACTGATTCTAGAGCTATAAACCAAATCAAGGTGAAGTATATGTTTCCCTTACCTAGGATGGATGACGTAATGGACTATTTGAGTGGAGCCAGATATTTTACAAAGATAGACTTGAAGAGTGGATATCATTAGATTAGGATAATAGAAGGAGATGAGTAGAAGATTGCACTAAAAAAATGAAGGATTGTATGAATTGTTGGTGATGCATTTTGGACTAACTAATGCATCGAGTACTTTCATGAGATTGATGAATGAGGTGTTGAAGAGATTCTTGGGTGAGTTTATGATTGTGTATTTGGATGATATTTTGATTTTTAGTAAGGAAAAAGAGGAGCATTTGTTACATTTGAGACAAGTGTTGTAGAAGTTGAGAGAAGAGAAGTTGGTGATAAATATTAAGAAATGTAGTTTTATGAGGAAAGAACAAGTATATTTGGGATTTGTGATATATGTGGATGGATTGAAGATGGACCCTAAGAAGGTAAGATAAATTGTTGAATGGCCTACACCTAAAAGTGTTGTCTAGAGGTAAGATCATTTCATGGATTGGCTAGTTTTTGCCAAAAGTTTATTAGGAATTTTAGTTCAGTTTGCAGTCATATGACTGAGATAATGAGAGGAGATAGGAATGATTTCAAGTGGACAATTGGAGCAAAAATAAGTTTTGAATTATTGAAACAAAAGGTGACTAAATAACCTATGTTAGCCCAATCTGATTTCAGTAAAGTATTCCAGGTTGGCTGTGATGCAACTGTGAATGCAATTGGAGCAGTGTTGCGTCAAGAAGGAAAGCCTATTGCCTATTTTTAGTGAGAAGTTGAATGATGCAAAAAAAAACACTTAGTGTATGATCATGAGTTCTAGGGAATAGTTCAAGCCTTGAAGAAGTGGATAAATTACTTTTTGCCTAAGGAATTTATGTTGTATACAGATCATCAAGCATTGCAATATTTGAATAGTCAAGGTAAGTTGAATTAGAGACACATGACATGCATAGAATTATTGTAGAGTTACACTTTTTTTCTAAAGCATAGGAATGGAAGGTCAAATAGAGTTGTTGATGCTTTGAGTAGGAGAATAAATTTATTGACAGAGATGAGAGTTGAAGTACTAGGATTTTATGAATTAAAGACCTTGTATGAGGAAGACCTTGATTTTTACGAACCTTGGAAAGATTATAAAGAATTTGTTGTAATGGACCGAAGCAAGTGGTTGGACTATTTCATTCAAGATGATATTCTATATAGGGGAATTCACTTGTGTGTGCCTAGGAGTTCCATGAGAGACAATCCGATAAAAGAAAAACATAGTGGCAGATTAGCAGAATATTTTGGCATTGACAAGATAGTGGCTTTGGTGAGTGAGAATTACTTTTGGCCTCAAATTCATAAGGATGTAAGGAAATTTCAAAATTGTAGAATTTGTCAAGTTGCAAAAGAGAGAAGTCAAAATGTGGGATTGTATAAATCTTTGACAGTACCATATAGACATTGGGAAGATATACGAATTGATTTCATACACTAGTACAATTGGCACCTATTTTCGACAGACAATTGGTTGAATTTTCTACCAATATTGGTCAAATTTTCTACCAATATTGGTCGATTATTTGACCAATGGTTTGGTCGCTATTTTTTGAGTCGAATGTTCGACATATCGTTGTTAACGTAGAAAGTTGTACGTGAATCTTGGTCGAAATTCACATCTGCTATTAGGTATTCATCAGGTTGAACTATCGACCAAAGTTGGTCAAAATCTTTAGACCTTTCGACCTTACTTGGTCGAAATCTTTAGACCATTCGACCAAGATGCCAAACCCATGACGACAAATTTTGATAGAAATTGGTCGAAATTTGGACCAATCTTTGTGAGGGTTTTGGCCAAAGGTTGTCGAAATTTCAACTAATAATGGAATGTTAAAAAAAAATCAACTGAAGATAAATATCCAGAGTAATCACCAATGACATACTGCTCGGTGATTAGTCTAGATATTTATCTTCAGGCGTTACTTTACATTAATATATCTCGCTGTGTATTTTGTTATGTTACTTTACTATTTTTTTTAACGGTAATTGGTAATTTTATTAATTGTAACGGGTTAGAACCTGGCCCGAACCAGGGATAGCTACATTTAGGAGAGCTATCTCCCCAAATATTCGGTAAACCCACATCAATCACACAAGCTTCAGAAGAAAGAGAGAAAGCACGTCCACAATTTTCTCTAAACTCCACCCTTTTTCTGAGAATGAAGGATCATGTCAAAAGATTTCTTTTCATTTTTCCTTTCTCTCCCTTTTACAGTTTCCCACCCATCCTCCAATTTGGCTGCCTCATTTTGCCAATCCCCGAGATTATCCCCACGAGATTATCCCCTGAAATACAACCCACACCCAAGCCAAACTTCCCATGTTGATGCAGATGATCATCTAATCGCTCATCCACCTTGTCTTGGCACCCAACAGGTCCTTTCTTTTCTCCACCCTTTGGTGTCGCTGCTACCTTTCTAGCACTCTGCCTATCATCCAAATCATCCACTAGGATGCAACCTTGGACATAATTTCTCCAATTTGGATAGTAAGTCTAATTTAATTTGTTTGTGGACTGAGACCTTAAATTATGGAGCTTCTCTTTGTTTCAAGAATAGTTTAACATTCTCTACTTAACAGGGCCAACCACGTGAAGGTGGAAGCTCATCTGGCCCCTCCTAGGAGCCTCTTATGACCCTTTACGACATTTTAAGACCTCTAAGATGTATTCTTAGGGATCGTAAAGGGTCGTAAAGGGTCATAAGGGGTCCTGGGACACAACATATGAGAAACATAAATGCAGGCATCATGGTCACAATTTTTTGGAGACAACGTAATTGAGTGGTATACCCAGACGATGCAAAGCAACTACTACTCCTCCAGTTCCAAGTTGACACTGCGGGATCCAAAAACCATAGATAAGGAATAAATTTAGAGAGTGGAGGAGGGCCATAACGACCAAAATAATATAGGACAAACCTCAAGTTAAATGAGGCAACTGCAAACATTTTAATAGATTTTCATTATTAAATAATGAAATTTGCATATACTAGTGGTCTAAGCCTCCTCATTACATGATTTATTATTGTAAGCCCCCTCTGACTTACGCGTTTAGAAAATGAAACTACAACCTATTGGGATTGAGACAAACCTTATAAAACAACTATGAAGGATCGCTTGCCAACATCTGCTGAATACATCTGTTGGAGGACCTTGTATTCATGAGCAAACGTTGGCAAGTGATCCTTCTTAGTTGCTGTTGTTTTATAAGGTTTGTCTCAATCCCAATAGGTTGTAGTTTCATTTTCTAGATGCGTAAGTCAGAGGGGGCTTAGAACACTAGTATATGCAAATTTCATTATTTAATAATAAAAATCTATTAAAATGTTTGCAATTGCCTCATTTAACTTGAGGATTGTCCTGTATTATTTTGGTCATTATGGCCCTCCTCTGCTCTCTAAATTTATTCCTTATCTATGGTCTTTGGATCCCGCAGTGTCAACTTGGAACCAGAGGAGTAGAAGTTGCTTTGCATCGTCTGGGTATACAACTCAATTATGTTGTCTCCAAACAAATGTGACCATGATGCCTACATTTATGTTTCTCAGCTGTCGTGTTTATGTGCATGTTTTTTATGTGTTTGGGAAGACATCTTTCTAGCCTGGGCCTAGATCCTTTGGCAATTAGCTTCATAATAATGAAGTAGATGATAGATGAGCAATTAGTTTCCCAAGAAAAATCCCATAAATGAACTATGTGTACCCCAATTCCTATGCCCTCTGTGCGTACCCAAAGGATATATTTGAAACAACAAGGGTAAATTTAGCCTTACCCTTGTTGTTTCAAATATATCCTTTGGGTACGCGCAAAGGGCACAGGAATTGGGGTACACATAGTTCATTTATGAGATTTTTTTTGGGAATCTAATTGCTAAGCTCTCATCTGCTTCATTTATTATCAAGCTAATTTTCGAAGGATCCAAGCCTAGGCTAGAAAGATGTCTTCCCATTCTGTTTAAGCCATATTTCTTGTTCTTGTCAAACTTCCTTGGTATGGTAGGCTTGCTCTCTACAATATTCTTCTTCAATCTGTGTTCGACGATAAGCATCTTTTTCTTCTTCCTAATTGCAGCCAGAGCTTCCTTTTCATCAGGATTCAACTCCACTTCCCCCATCTCATCATCCTCGTCACCGTCAGCTGCCATCCTAAGCCCTTCTTCGCTCTCCAGTTCTTCAAGCCTCTACAAGATATCTGGATCAATAAAGTATGCAACATTGTGTCCATCCATGATCTCAGGAATATCATCTTCTTTCCACTCTTCATTTGCCAAAATATACCGCTTCTTCAAGCTTGTACAGTAAACTCCAGCCCCACCATTTTCATTCTCAATATCCTTCTCCAACTTCATGGCCTCCTTGGCAGCACGCGCCCTGGCATCCAAAACAACTTGAGGAATACAAGGGGGCCTCTCTTTCCCATCTCACAGCTTGGGCATTGCAACACGAATCCTATTGAGACAACTACTGATCTTCTTCGACTTCATCTTAATTTCCACTCTCTGCTCCAACAACCTCTCGCACGCCGCATTCTTCACCGCAATCACCCTTTCTTCCTTCAAAGAACTCATATAGAGTAGCGCGCCATCATCCCCCCCCTCTTGATTCTCAAAGAACACCCATATTTTTCCTAGCCTCAGATCTCATCTCTGCAACCAATTTTGCATCCTCCTTCGGTAGTGTCTCTAGTGGTTGCAAATCAATCTTATTACAAACTACAATAAGAGGCTTATTGGCAAACATAGGTTTTATGCTATGAAATAGAACTGCCTATTGCACAATACTATAACCACAGGACCTCAAAACATCAAGGAAAAACAAAACAATTGCCTTCAAATGAGCCAACGAAATAATACTGAGCATCTCGATGGTGTTCTTTTCCTCCAAGGGGTGGTCCAAAATACCAGGGGTATCAATAACCTGATACCTCAAGTACTTATAATCAGTATGATCGACAAACATAAACTTAGCAGTAAAAACATAAGGTTGCACATCCACATCCGCCCTAGTAATCTTATTAATAAAAGAACTCTTGCCAACATTAGGGTACCCACCGATTAAAATAGTCCCAGTATTTGGGTCAATAGACGACAACCTTTCCATATGTTGCCTCACTTGTTCGAGGTAAGCCAAACTCGGTCCAATTCTCCTAACAATGGTACACATCCATCCAAGTGCAGCAACCTTCAAAGATTTGCAGCGGTAAAGAGAATCCCCATATTTTATCAGCCTAACATAGTCTTTGGCTACTTTGGCAATGAGATTGTGAGTAGTATTGATCTGGCCCTTGGCCAGATTGTTCCTGAAAAGAAATTACAAAACTGAATCAATGACATGTTTACAACAAAAAACAAACTACAAAACTGAACTTGGTGCAATGAGAGATTGGAAAAAGGAAGTGGGAAGGTAAACTTGTGTGGAATGGTTGTGGGAGTGACTTACAAAGTTAGAGAACTCTATTTGATCTTTGAGTAGGACTGATTCCTTGAGTTGATTCCAAGTTTCTTGTTGAATCCTCAAGTTGAGTTGGCCTATTTAAGGTGATAGTAGAGGGCTCTACATCAACAACCTACAAAATTAGACCTTTATTTCAAATGCATTTAACACAAAAAAAAATTACAAAACTGAACCAATGGCATGTTTACAACAAAGAAATAGAATGATAATAATATGCTGAAAATTCTATTATGTTTAATACACGCCAAAGGACTAGTAGGAGAGAGAGAGAGAGAGAGAGAGAGAGAGAGAGAGAGAGAGAGAGAGAGAGAGAGGAATGATGAGGATATTGATGCTCTGCTTAGCCATTACCTTAGAAAAATGAGCAAGAAACCAAAAAAGAAATGATTGTAATTAACATCTTTTGCTAATGAAAGAACGTTGTCTTAATGGATGTAATTTTGTACTAGTAAATGTTGATGAATGATGCGTTAATGAATTTTTTACTAACACAAAATTCATGAATAATTCATTAACACATCATTCATCAACATTTACTAGTACAAAATTACATCCATTAGAACAACGTTCTTTCATTAGCAAAAAATGTTAATTACAATCATTTCTTTTTTGGTTTCTTGCTCATTTTTCTAAGGTAACGGCTAAGCGGAGCATCAATATCCTCGTCATTCCTCTCTCTCTCTCTCTCTCTCTCTCTCTCTCTCCTACTCTTGTGCTAGGTCTAACTTATATAATCAAATGTTGATCCAAACTCTCTCGATTATTTAATTAGTCTATATTTATATAAAAAGATTATATCTTTATGTAGTAATGAATTAAATAAGATTTGAATAAGATATGGGGGGAATATGTATTGTATTGAGAGATTCTTAAGTACCTCATGCTAGTTTATAATTCATGAGAGTTTATAACTCATGTACCTCATGCTAGTGTGCTTGGATTAGACTAGACATTATCCAACCGCCTGTGAGAGTTGTCACTGTTATTAATTGGTGTAAAAGGATGACCGCTTGTGTGTTATAACACTTTATATAAATACTCACTATTTGGATAATGTCTAGTTTTGGATAATTTGGCAATTCTGGACTTGGGCCTTTGATCTTCGAGCACTTTATATAATTTTGGCATTTTGGACTTGGGCCTTTGATCTTTGAGCACTTTATATAAATACTCACTATTTGGATAATGTCTAGTCTAATGCAAAATATTGTATACAAGGTATCCAAGCACACTAGCATGAGGTACATGAGTTATGTTCATCTCACTAGATATAGATGGGCATTAATGCTCAATTGAATGATACGTTCCCATAAAAATGTGAACTCCTATTAATCTACAAACTCTCATGTTAAACAACTACATTTAAAGTTAACATAGTTCCTTTAACACAACTAAAGTTAAAATTAAATTATCTCTATCCCTAAGATAAACTAAGTAGCCTTCATATATTTTATGTCAAATCTTCCTTCGTGCTAGCAGTTGGTGCAGGAGCACCAAGGTCAAAGGCAGGAGTCATGAAGAGCACCAGGGTCACTAATGGATCCTTAGGTGTAGTTGAAACCAAATGGCCTTCAAAGGTCATCGAATCATGTAAGAAGAATATTAATGGTTATATGATATTGTTTTGATCATATATTGATCTTATTGTAATCAAATTTTGAATGTAAACCTTAATGGCAATGATAAGCCTAAAAGGTACCTAGGTGTCACTAGGAATAGATTATGGATTGATCCTAGGTGAAGTGAGACATCCACGTGAAGTGGAGTGGGTGTGGTTGAATTGATGTATCAAGGAACAAATGGAATAACCATGAAAACACTATACATTAAATCATGTGATTGATAGCAGATTGGAGCTCACCTGAGCCATAAACTTGAAGAATTATTGTAAAAAAAGATGTAAACCATATATATGTGCACTTGAGGCAAAGAGAAGTTACGCCATATCCATATTAAAAATTTAGTTACTGTATAAGATAAAATATGGATGGGGTCCTAGAACAATGGTTTGCACATAAAAGAGACCCCAAAACCAATATTTTACACTTACATTTCAATTGTATTGATATGGAAAGTAAATGTAAATGACTAATGTTGAAATGAAGAGATAAAGGTACTTACCTCCAAAAAAGAACCTGCTGAAAACCCTATCAAACAGTCTCAGAAACTGTTGATTTCCATGTTCTTGAACCAAAACTGTGAGATCTACAAAACCCATAAATCTTTTCCAATTCTAAGGGAGGTCATCTTTGACCCTCATAAAAGGTCAAAAGCTACATTTTTTATTCTGAAGGCTGATTTTGACTATGTTTGCAGATCTCAGAAGTTCGCCGAAAAGGGTATCTAAATCCAAGCTCAGATCTGCAGTTTTGCACCTGTACCTACAAGAAAAATGGTTTTGTTTGTTTGTTTGGGGGGTTTGCCTTGGTCAAACCCCAGTTTGGAATCAACCTTAATATTGAAATTGAAATGGAGAATGCTAGCAAGTAGTAGAAGTAGATCTAACAATGAAGCTATGACATCCAATAGATATGCAATTGTATTTGAATGTAATCAAGTATGTTAATATGAAAGCTTGGACATAACATTAACAAATGTAAATCTAAACCTCCATGTTTGTATGCTTGGAATCCACTTTGAGGGAAGGATGAATGAGTCTTGAAGATGAATAAAGGATCTTGAAGGAAGATCACAACACCATGATGGATAGATCTAGGGTTTTGAATGATGAATCTTGAATGCTTGAACCAAATCCCTTCAAAGGTTTGAATGCTTTAATTCTTGATCTTCAATGGAGAACTTGAATGGAGAAGAGGACTTGAATGGATGATTGCTTGAATGGAATGCTTGATCTTTCTTTAGAGAGAACTTGATGGCTTGTGAATATCTCCTTGAGAGCTCTTTGATCATGAAATTGCTTGGTGAATAATGGATGAGAAAATGAGAGAGGAAGGCCTCCTTTTATAGTGATCTAGGGCACAATCCTCTAGAGGGGCCACCTTGGAGAATTAAATCCCAATTAGGTCCTAACCTTTATAAATATACCTAGATTAAATGCAATTAGGATTTACCATCCTGAAACCCAAAATGGCCAACCCGAAGGCGGGAAAATAAACATTTCTGAAGCCCAACATCCCGAAACCTTTGGAATTTGAAAATTGGACCCAGGGTCAAAGTCGAGGTCGACTCTGCCCTAAGTCGAGGGTGAGGTCGACTCCGCCCTAGGTCGGGGGTGAGGTTGACTTTGACCCAAGAGGTTGACTTTGACCTTGGAGTGACAGATTTCAAATTCTTAGGACTAGGTGCCAAAAAAAGGCTAGAAATGGGTGGAGAGAGAAGTAGAATAGGGGGAAAAGGCCAGATCCATGCAAAGACCAATTCAAGGTGCTTGACATGACGCCAAACCACCTACTCGGAGGGCTAAACACTCTTAACATGGAAGTGCTTCCATTTTAAGACGATACCGTTACAATATGAAAATACTAAACTGACTAATTCTTGAGCTCATCTCCACATATGGTCGCAACAAAGATATGCGATTACAACACAGAGAGGACATCGTAAAAATATAATTTCAGCATTTGCCCTAGCTTGACACGTTTTGTACTCAAATCCTTCATCACGGATAAATGGAGATGGGCAAATAGATGCAGATGAGTTGTCATCGACCCAACTAAAGTATCCACAACCATTATTTCCTTGTGATGCCCAATCTACATTAGTTCTTATAATATAATGAATAGTATTTACATTAGAAATATTAAATATATACACATTAGCAACCTTTTTTCTATTTGGACAGCACCAAAATTATCGTCCAGGGTTGCTCTGTGTCCGTGAAGTCTTCAACACACATTGCCCACCACCACATTGACAGTTTGGCACATTGACAAGAGCCATCGAGCCTATATCAATAATGGACCACACCATCGTTACTACATTTATTACATAAATATTATAACATATAATCATATGATTATAATAATCATACATTCACCACTATTGTGCTATTGTAGATTCAAGTACTTAAAAAATGTTTGCAATCAATGGTTTGAACGAAGATGTCATTCTAGGGTAGCAAGGACAATTTAATGATACCTGAGCTAGAATTAGTCAACTTGAAGGCCTTTATAAAGAGGGTTTCCAATGAACAAGTGTCCAACTTAAGGTCTCTTCAAAGGATACAAAACAAAGAAAAGCATAGTCCAACAAATAAGAATTATGTCTAGTTCACTAGCTATTGATATATGCAGTTTCCATCCATGAGTAAATAGGATCTCAATTGTCAGTAACCAGTGGTTCCATATAACACTAATAAGTTTGCAAATCAACCTAATATATTCATACTTAGTGCTTAAGGCTATAGAAACATCATTGACTCTCAATACATCATTCAAAATCTAACATCATGTGACTAGCAAGAAACCAGATACAACAACAAAATAGGGTCTTTATGTTGAAGATTGTAGCTGCGATAAATATCTTTATCTCTGATTTTGCTATATGTTGAAATTGGGACAATACCTCTGTATTGCATCAACAACTAGAGAAGATATTTATGATGAGATTTCCATCATTTTAAGTGAGCACAATGTAGCATTCAATGTGTGCTAGGTGTCACACTCTAAATATTTGATATTTTATTATATGAAGAGACATGGGACATGCGAAGAGTCATGCGTTTGGAAATATGAAGAGACTTGTTTTTGGAAGTTGAAGAGACCTTCGGTTGTGATATGAAGAGTCTCTCAATTCTATTCATATACGTGATTGCATCAAGTTGAAAAAGTGTTGTACTTGAACTTCTATCATTAATAAAAGAGATATTTTTCTGGTGTGCCTGGGTTTTTCCCTCTAGTTGGAGGGTTTTCCTAGGATAAAGTCATTGGCTTTTGTACCTATTTTGTTCTACTTTTGTTTATTGCTGTTTATCTTTGTTTTCTGGGCATAACTTTAACATGGTATCAGAGCAGGTTAGATAACAACATATAAGGGAGTTTCTCTTGTTTTAGTTGTTCTATTGCAGATTGTATTGAGCATCTTTGTATTGTATGTAGGAGTGTTAATGTTTAAGGCACATGTTCTATCTTGTTGGCGACGTATCGCATTGTGCCTCTCCTACTTGGCATATCTTGTGTTGTTGACAATGATTTCATCCTAGTTATTCATTATTGTGTTGTCGGTTTAATTTTGGAATGTTCGTTCCTCTACTCACGTCATCAATGGTTCTCATATTATTAATTAATGACACTTATTATGTGTGTCAATGGTTCCATACAACCATTCTTGCACTAATAAACTAAGAAATGGTGCCAAATGAAGGGAATTGTTGGTTTAGTGTTCAACAACAACACTTGATATTTAGAGAATCATATTCAATAAGGAGCTTCAAAAAAAAATTCCATCGACATCCAATCAGGCTGAAGATATCACCACTAATAAGCTGCTCCCAATATCTTACATAGCTGTCACATTAGAGGTCATTCTCATAGCATGATAGTCTAGACATCTGTACATTAAATTTGCCACACTATTCATCTCTAGCAACAAAGTCTTAAGATAAGCCTATATTTTATCTTGTCATCAACTTTTAAAATGAAGTTTCGAATACGAATCTCTATTTTATTTTGATTTGACAATCCTTATCCTTATCGCATACAAACTTCAATTTCTTTGCTTGGCCAGTAAAACAGAGATCTATTTAATTTGTTTTAGATTATACTTACCAGATTAGCAGTTTTTAGTCCATTGTGTGATGGTGATTCAAAACTTATATCCAATCGTACCGACTCACGGTTATCTTTACTAGACCACGGTGTTCTCTTGTTTTCTCAAGAAGATCCATCAAAACTAATAGAACACATTGAATTTTCACATTCCAATGCATTATGTATAGTTCCTTTCTGTATCTCTTCCCTAGATCTAGTCCTATTTGTGCATGATTTAAGTTGATCTTCACTTTTGCTGCCAATTTGGGAAAGACCTTTCACTAGAAGCATGATAATTGGTATCTCATAGGATTGACAATCCTTATCGGCCAAACAACATAGTCAAGGATTAGTCATCATCGACATATTTCTTATACTCGTTAAGCCACCACTTGAAATGATTACTTTGTGAGTTATTTGCCCAATAATTGTAACATCGCTCTTCATTGCGATGGATAGAGGCCGCAACCAAAGCATTGCAAAGAAATAATACTCGAGTTGCATCCTCATGCCATGAAGGTGAGTAGCACCAATCATAGCCAAGGAAATGATAACAGTATGCACTAATTCAACATATGGCTTGCGGCCTCAATGAAAAACCCGTGGGTCATCATTGAAGCACGCCATATGATCAGAACAGAGAAGAAAATGGATGGAATGTATAAATGGATGCCCTAGCTCATGGGTAATCAATGATACTCCAAGGAAGTAATAATAGTGGTAATATGAAGAGCACGAGCCAAGGGCATATGCCATGTAAAACAATGGTGGACACTAGTTAGTATAGCAAAGAAGGAAATGTGTCACCAATGATGTCGTGAGGATCACGGGTTCTAAAAGTAGTAAGCAATATAACCAAAGAATCCAATGAACACACATTAACATGATGCCCTAGTTCAGTAACACAAAAAGTGTGATAAAATCAAAGATGTTGATCAGGCTCACGGGTTGTAGTAATAGAAAATAAACATTACATGATGCCCTAGCTCATAATAAAATAGTGAGAATCTAGATGTAAATGCCATAATAAAATCATCCAAAGAAATGAACTCAATGCCATGGACACAATAGAGCATGGAGTAATGGTCACAGTAAGATGTACCCTTGAAATACTAGGATATGGAAGTATAGTTTCAATTTCAAGGCAACATTATAAGAGTTGACGCACACCTCATTCATGTATGAGGCAAAGATGCAAGGTATGTGACAAGTTGTCACTCAAATGACTGAAATAAATAAAATTGTGAGGTTGTGATGAAGGAAAAACACTTGAAATTGCTACTATGCCACCAATGGTCCTACTACTAATAGTATTAGAACATTCCAAGAGGCACAACTTCTAAATTTTCCATCTATTTGAGAGGCAGTAGAGCCTAAAGCACAAATGTAGAATGACTGGTACTAGTGATGCTGGAAACATGCCAGCTGAGTTATTCAATGCACAAAATAAGGGTAGATGGTACCATTACAAATTCTTCATTGCCAATGGCATTGCATTGTAAAGAGGTCATGTCAAAGACAAGAAAAACAAGACTATCACGTGCCACTAAGGAAGACAAAATTGAGGACAACAATCTTGGATAAAAAGTAGAACCATTCCAAGGTTAATATTCTAGTGGAGTTTGAGTCATGACTCTTCCAAAAGGCACAACTTTTAGAAAGTAAAGGTATAAAGGGAATGAGAATTGATACGAAGAATCAACAAATAAACTTAAGGATGCTGATTTAATATCTCTAGAACTGCACCGACACCACAACAGTCAACGATGATTTTGGATAGGAGGAGCTTAGTAACTACCATATGAGATGATCTATATCATGGCAACTTGAATTCATATTCAGCTATGCCAGATTAGACAAGAAAGAATCTATACTCAACAAACAATACTATCCGCCACATCTTGTCAAGGAACCTTTCAATTGCAGATACACTGACACTATTTGGGTCACTTAAGGGGGTGTGGCATTATCATCTGGAGAAATACATTGCTATATACATACGATGACCAGCATCAGATGCATCAAACTTATGTATATGACTCTATAGTGAGGTTTCATTTCATTGATGGGGAACTGAGGTAACATACAATCCATCAATGTCTCATCAAATGGATTGATTCAAGGGAGAACATTGAATGGTGATTTTGGATAGGAGGAGCTTAGTAATTGCCATATGAGATGATCTATATCATGGCAACTTGAATTCATAATCAGCTATCGGAGATTAGACAAGAAAGAATCAATATTTGGCAAATAATACTATCCACCACATCTTGTCAAGGAACCTTTCAATCACAGATACACTAGCACTGTTTGGGTCACTTAAGGGGGTTTGGCATTATAATCTGAAGAAATACATTGTTGTATACAGACCATGACCTGCATCGGATGCATAAAACTTATCTAATGACTCTATAGTGAGGTTTCATTTCATTGACAGGGAATTGAGGTAACATACAATCCATCGACACCCCATCAGATGGATTGATTCAAGGGAGAACATTCATACATCCTGATTTCTGCTGCTATCATCTCCTGCCTATTGGGAATGTGTTTGACCACAGGAGTCCTATGCCATCAGATTCAACACTATAGTTAATAGAAGAATTGCATTGGATGTTAAAGTATTTTTAGATCCTTACCTGTGCTACTCAATGATAGTGGTTAGTTTCATATATGATTCAATGTTATTCACTAAGGTTGCCTTGACCACAGACTATGATGTATTAATGGGAACTTATATGATAGGGAAGGGCAAACGAACTAGAAAAATGTTTGGATAAGTCTGATTGCACTCTATTGGGAGACCATCCACATTTGACGTCAGCAGCTCACTTGGTTTGAACAGGAAATCATATCCAAACGTCACTGCGGAGGTTTTTTTTTCAAAAAAAAATGGAAAGATGTAATAATAGTGGTAATATGAAGAGCACGAGTCAAGGGCATATGCTATGTAAAACAATGGTGGACACTAGTTAGCATAGCAGATAATTAAATGTGTTGCCAATGATGCCCTAGTTCACTAACACAACAAGTGTGATAAAATCAAAGATGCAGATCAGGTTCACGGGCTGTAGTAACAGAAAATAAACATAACATGATGCCCTAGCTCATAATAAAACAGTGATAATCTAGATGTAAATGTCATAATCAAATCATCCAAAGAAATGAACTCAATGCCATGGACACAATAGAGCATGGAGTAATGATCACAGTAAGATGTGTTAGAATAACTGAGAGGGGGGTGAATTAGTTATCCACAGTCCCAAATCAAAATGTATAATCCAAAACAATTTACTTAAACTTCTGCAGCTCGGTAACATAAAATACTATACTGTCTGTACTTTTATCGATTACCAGTCAATAACATATAATGATTACCGATCAAATCCAACATGCAATATGTAAAGTATGATAACAAACAATCACCACAATGAACTCATAACACAAAATATTTAACATGGAAACCTTGTGAAGGGAAAAACCACCTGGGACCGACAACCCAAAATTGTTCACTCTTCTGAAGTGAGGTCGGTGAAGACCCAACCTTGTTAAAGGTTACAAACACACTGTGAGGTGTGACCTTGTTAGAGGATTTTAGACAAACCGTTATCCTTCAACCAGCATTCACTATGGGGTTGACAAGATAACAATGTTCATTCTATGAATGATACATATAAGACTTTCCTAGTCCACTCTGTTAAGAGATTTGTCTATATACAATGGTTAAACTGTAACAGTAGGTGATCTGATTACAATACAACTTCAATTGCAGATGTTCAGATCTATATTATGCTCATTTAAATCCTCTAATCAATATATCAATTCTGTATCAACAATAATCAATGACTTACTGTCACTCCGTAATAGCTTTCTGACACTCGGTAAACTCTACAGTTCGGTTCTCCTTAACCAGTTTGATCAGGCATACATGAAGCTTGTTCATGCGATAATTCTACAATCTCCTTCTTCCGGCATGAGTTTCATAATGAAACCCTAGTCTCTTAAATAGACAAGTAAACCGTTTTCTTCTCCTCCATTAGATTTTGCCACTTGTTCTCCTTCGTCCATTTTGCCGCTTAAACCTTTCTCGACTGATGTGTCAGTAACACATTTTGATTCCATCCTTTAGATCTTCCTTGAATTTTGTTAGCCGTCGATCTTCGTAACAAACTTTATCAACATCTTTTATCACAAGGTACTTTTACAGCTCATCAATCTTATCGGCTAAACTAATCATTTAGTTCCTTTCTCCTGCTCGATTAATAAAAAAATGTGTCGGTGAACACAAGCTCAGTTTATACTATGCTCGGTATACACTACACTGCTCGGTGTATACTGTGATGCTTCATCAACTGACCACACTGCCTTGTGTCTTTCAACTCTTTTCCTCATCATAGATGAATGAAACATAATCAAGTCAATAACATAAGGTCATAGACTCATCAGCAAGTTACCCAATGTATTCCTTATCCTCATCTATCATATACATCTTCCTCATGTAGATATTTCTGTTCATCTCTCTTACTCCTTTTCTACAGATGTTTAGGTATTGTAACTTACAAGATAAGTGTTGTCAAACTAGTTGACATCAATGACAACATATTACTGATTTAATCATATATCATATCTAATCAGCAACTCGGTGATCTCTAATCACAGATCTTCAATTAGGTTCTAAATCAGTTGTAGTTCATCAAGATGTGCCCGCAAAATACATGATGGTATTCAATCAAGTGATCAAATGCAAGTATTCTATCAAAATGCAGAGATAACAAAACAATCCCTACCTCAACGAGCTTCAATTTGATAAGGAGAGGAAAAGCCAAGAGTTCAAAACCAAGCTCGAAGATCAAAGGCCCAAGTCCTGATAAAAAATGCAACCCCTATACACAGTGTCGAATCTACCCTGGCCGATGAGGTTTCGCGCACTGCAATCCCTTGAAAAAAATTGCCGTGGTAATAATGAAATGAGAAATGAATTTTTTTAAAAAAAAAATTATGCCTGTGTTCGTCAAAATTTTGACGTACACGGTGTTGGTTGAACTTTCGACGAACACGGACATGCATTAAAAAAAATGAAATTTTTCCTTCTATAATCTGACCAACCAAAACCTTTTTATTTCATGGTCAAAAATTTTGGTAGAAAAACTAGGTCAAATGTACTAGTGATACTTGGATTTCCTAAGATGCAGAGAGGGGATGATTCCATATTTGTGGTAGTCGACATATTTTCTAAGATGACACATTTCATACCTCGTAAGAAGACACTAGATGCAGTGCAAGTAGCAAACCTATTTTTTAAGGAGGTTGTGATATTACATGGATTATCTAGAAGTATTGTTTTAGACTAGGATACTAAGTTTTTTGGCTATTTTTGGAGGACATTATGGAAGAAAATGAAGACATAATTGAAGTTTAGTTCTACATTTCACCCACAAACAGATGGACAGACTAAGGTAGTGAATAGAAGTTTGGGAAATTTGTTGAGATGTTTGGTTGCAGAGAAAATAAGAAGTTGGGATTTGATTCTTGCACAAGAAGAGTTCGCATACAATAATTCAGTAAAATGAAGTACAAGAAAATAACCATTTGATATTGTTAAAGGAATTAATCATAAAGGTATATCAGAACTAAGAGACAACATTCATTAGGATAAAAGAAGAACAAAAGTAGAGGAATTTGTAGAACACATGAAGTCATTACATAGTTAGGTGAAACAATATTTGGAAGACATGAACAAAAAGTGTAAGGAGAAAGAAGATGAGAAGATGAGACATAAGGAATTTAAAGTTGGGGATGAGTTAATGGTATATTTGAGAAAGAAAAGATTTCCAATTGGAACTTACAATAAATTGAAGATGAGGAGGTTTGTACCTTGTAGGATCTTTAAGAAATTTGATTTAGGAAATGCATATGAAGTTGAGTTACCATACACTTTGCGTATATCACCTATATTTAACATAGCATATCTTTATTAGTATCATGAGACATAATTGAATGATGATAATGGACCAAATTTGGAGCAACAATTTCCTAAGAAGCAATTGGATGAGATTGAAGACATTTTGGATTGCAAAGTTTGTAAAATCATGTATGGTAGACAATACATGAAATACCTTTTGAAGTGGAAGGAAATACCATTTGAGGGTTCTACTTGGATATCTCAGGCTGAGGTAGACTGTCTTGGTTTTTCTCTAGCCCCTTCAAAATGAGGGACTCACTTTTCAAATAACCCTAGATGTTTGATGTAGGAGAATCCTTGGGTTCTTGGAAATCTTTCATCAACTAAAAATATTTTCTTTCAGTTGTTCCAGTTAAGTTCATTTTTTGTGCTTCTCTTGACATTCTTTTGTGTTGGCTCATTTTATCTTATGGACATGTTTGGAATGATCCAATATTATTTTCCAATCTTCATTTGGGTTTTCATGTTGATCTGATTCTCTTTGGTGGAGTTCTCTATGATCTTTGGGTTTGACCTATTTGTTCATCATGTTTGTGGTTAGATGGAGTTTTCGATCTTGTGTACCATTTCCTTGGCTTGTGGATCTATTTGGTTCATCATTCAATGTTCCTATACTCTTGGCCAACCTCCCTTTTGGCTTGCACTACATTCCAAATCTTGGTTGAGGAGATCTTCATGATTTAGGTCCTGACCTATTTTTCACATTACATTTTCTCACCTTGGGGATTGTGTTCGTTCTTGGCCGATTTGGATGCATTGCGAACGTCATATATAATGTTGTAATTGATCCTTCTTGAGACAGATTACTAGTAGAATAACATCCACATAGAGGATAATCTATATTTCAATATGTAATTAGGCCCGCAAGCCTATCTTGTAAGCTTGGATGTTGCTAACTAGTTGTAATCGAATTTATGATAATACGAACATCTGATCTTGCATTCTCTCTATTCCATGTTACTATTTATGTTGTGTAACTCTTGCTGCATGGTCTGGACTATTCTCATTTAGGAACCTCATACCATGGTTGCATCAATCACTTAACCTATGAAGCAAGTCAATAACATTGTCTACTATGTGGCTATGTTCATACATTTATCCAATCAAGGATGTATATTTTGAATAAACTCGATGCACTAGTCCATCCAAGGAGATCCATCTAGTATCAACAAACTTAAGAAGTGTGTTCTCATAGATTATTCCATTCAAACTTTTGAAATTCCAAAAACCATTTTGGACTTCTACAGGAGCATGAGTAGAGATCTCTGACTAAATGTTCAACATTTGTTACTAGAGGATAATTTATCACAATTTTAAAAGTTAGATTCAATTTGTAGGCCATGTAGTGAATGAAAATTATGTAGGGTGAATAAGAAGTTTTTAGCTTTACACAAAGACCATTCCTCTGACCTCACATTACTCAAGCTCCATCCACTCCTACACATACCAACTTTTTGGAAATAGTCAAGTCATCCATACCTCCATATTCAATTAGAGAGCTCTTAACTAGTTGAAATAGAGTTTCCACTGTCATACTTTCTTTCATTTTAGCAGCAAATAGTAAATGAGGTTGGCATACATGATTATGTATAGTATAGAAATGCATGCATATCTAGCATGCATTATCTATTCTCGTAAATTTGTCTAAAGATAACACAATAAAGTTTGAATCTCTTATTTTTTTTCTTTATATCTTGTTTTCAACCTCAGCAAGACAACTTGTCCATTCCCATTCCCTATTTATTGACCAATGACTGTTAGGATAGTTAGAAACTTTTAAAAAGACTAAAAAAGAATTCATTCCTAGGTATTTTTTCATAGCACACCCTCTTCTCAAAATAAAATAAAAAAACTTAACTGAACAATTTTTCCTAGTTCTATTGCCATTTATTTTCTAAAAATAGCTTCAATAAAACCTTTACATTTAGAAGGCTTTGCCTATATTTTCAAATGAAAATTATATTTTGAGGCATTCTTAATATGCTGACATTGCTCCTTTATTTTCCATCTTATCATTAATTTTTCAATTCCATCTATGATTTGTATTTCATAAACTTTACCGATATGCTTTTCTATGGTGTCAAGTTTTATCTATAACCTTTTTTCCTTTTTATGTTTCCAACTACAAATTTTACACCTGCATTCTATTAGAGAATCAATGGATACTTCAACACCCAATCACTTTAAAAATTCCTTGACGTATCCCATTTTTGACTAGTTTTTTATTTGAATTTTCTTTTCCCCTTCTCTGCATCATCATCATCATCATCACCTATGGCATTGTCTTTCTCACTCAAGTCTATTGTCTCATTTGTGCTACCTTGGGTATCAACTAGAAAATATTCTTCAAGTTCATCATCATCCGTGTCTTTCTCCATAGACTCTTATTATCAAATTAAAAGCCCAAGGATAATAATAATGTGGGGGCAGACCCGTAAAAAATATAGAAATAGAAAATCTTCTTCAAGTTCATCGTCATCTGAGATATTAGGTTCGATGAATTCTTCAATATTCATTGTAGGTTGCAAATCTTGTAGTTGTCATGATGCACTGTCATCATTTTGACCACAAACATTTCCAAAGTACCAATTTAAATTTATGGTTTTGCATTTTTATGGCCTCTCTTGACCTTCTCTAGATTCACGAGTCTTACCCTTTGTCCTATTTGAAATATCAAATAAAATAAAGGCTGCAAAAGCCTATCTACTTGATTAAGAAAGAAATAATAGACTATATGATCCATTGGCCATAGGACCTACAATATATTTGTTTGAGGTCTCCCCACTCAATTAGAATGAACTAAAAATTACAAAAAAATTGAGATGAATAATGTTATAACACTTAAAAAATGATCACTTACCTTTAGATTCTTAGTGAGTAGCACTAGTAGTCAACAATGCACTAGTTCTTGTTCCCAGTCTAAAACTAGTTTATTATTTAGAATCGAGAGCTCAAAACTGACCAAATTATGTAAAAATAAAATTGATCTTTGATTGTATTTATACTAATCCATATTTGGAAAATTCAACATGAATTTTAAATGGCTTGTATATTTGGTGAATCTCGCTTAATTCCAATACATCTTATGTAAATATAGGGTGAATCAAACCTCCACAAAAAATATACATTGTAATTCTCTAGGTGATTTATGGACCATCCATTTGGATGAACTTATAATAGAATTGGAAAATATTGTGGTGTATTACGACATGCTTCCAAAAAATGCTAGATGAATTTGATGAACTACAACTGATTGAATACCTGAATGAAATGAAGGAACAGTGATTAGAGATCACTGGGTATTGAAATGATATGTAAGATGATTAAATCAGTCAATATGTTGTCATTGATGTCAACTAGTCTTGACAGTACTTATCATGTTAGTTACAAACATCTGAACATCTGTTGAAGGAAGAAAAGATAAAGAACTGAGATATCTACATGAAGAAAAGATGGATATGACAGATAAGGAAAAAGGTAAACATTGGGTAACTTATTGATGAGTCTATGGCTTTATATTGTTGACTTGAGGATGTTACATTAATCTACTATGAAGAAGAGATTTGAAATTGAACAAGTAAATGTGGTCGGTAATTGAAGATTTCTGTATACACCGAGCCAGTGCATTGTATACCGAGTGATAGTATTAATTGAGCTAGTCTAACTAGTTATCACCAACACATTTCTATATTAACCAAATGTGGATGAAAACATTAAATGCTAAGAACAACCGACTGAATATGATGAGTTGGATATTGGTATGATTTCAAGGTTAAGGATGAAGTTTGCTATGAGATCCACGACTGAAAATTTTTGGAGAAGATCTAAAGGTTGAGTTTGGAACGTGATATGGACACATCTACCTAGGAAGGTTTAAGAGGCAAAATGGATGAAGAAGATTAAGCGGCAAAATATAATGGCTGATATGAAAATGGTTTACTTGTCTATATAAGAGATATGAGTTTCATTGTTGAAACTATGCTGGAAGAAGGAGACTGTAGAGAATTTGCGTGGAGACTATATTCATGCATGCCTGATCAAACTAGTTATTGAAGAACTGAGCTGTAGAGTTTTATCAAGCGTCAGAGAATCATTTACTGAGTGAAAGTAAGTTGGAATATTGAGGAAGTGAATCGATTAATGATTAGAGGATTATTTATGGGCTTATCATAGATATGAATATTTGCAATTGAGTTGTATTTGAATCAGATCATTACTGTATCAGTTTAACCATTGATTCAGAAAATCTCTTAACTGAGTGGACTTAATCGTCTTATGTTCTACCCTATGACATTCTATTGAATGTAAAGTGTTATCTTGTTGACCCCATAGTGAATGCTGGTCAAAAGTTAATGGTTAGTAATAAATCCTCTAATCAAGTCACACCTAATAGTGTGTATTGTAACCTCTAACATGGTTGGCTCTTCACCGAGCTCACTTTAGAAGAGTGAATTATTTTGGGTTACTGGTCCCAGGTGGTTTTTATCTTAACATGGTTTCCACGTTAAATCATTGTGTTATGTGTTATTTGTTATGATTGTTTTTCTATCATACTTTATATACTGCATAGTTGATTTAGTCGGTAATCACATATAGATAATTACTGGTAATTGGTAAAGTGAACAGACAAATTGATATTTTGTGTTACCGAGCTACATAATTTGGTTGAATTGTTTTGTGGACTACGTCTTTTTATTTGGGACTGTAGGATAACTGATCTAACTGATTCAACCCCCCTCTCAATTGTTCTAACAATTGGTATCAGAGCATATTGGTTGCTTGGAAGAAAGTTTTAAGGACTTGAGCAAAAAGATTACAAGATGTATAAGAGGGAAGTGCCGAAGCTGAACAAAGACAATTTTACTACAAGGAAAATTTGGATTAGACTTCACATATTTGGAATTGGAGATTCTGCATTACACTTACTGGACAATGGCTGCATACAACCGACGGTTGGACCTTTAACTCTTGATCAATTGAAAGATTGACATGAACACAACATTACTATGATAGAGATTGTTGTTGCTCTATTTGATGCCGAATTTGAGGATGTCAAGGGTTTCACTACATCGAAGAAGATGTGGGATAAACTTGCTCTAGTTTATGGTGGTGATGTGAATGTGATGAGAGCCAGAGCTGAAAACTTGAGAGGCCTATTTGATGACATGAAGATGAAGGAAGGAGAGAACATTACACAGTACACAAACCGAATCAAATAGATAGTCAATGCTATCTGAGGAGCTGGTGGTATCATTTTTGAAGATACAATGGTAAGTAAGATACCGAGAACCTTGTTTCCTGTCTATGCAATCATAATATCTTCTATTCATGAAATGAGGTCTACACCTAACAACGCTCTTACTCTTGATAATATGATTGGGAAGTTAACAACATTTGAGCTAAACAATTTTGATAATAGTGTGGTACCGAGTGTTGAGTCTGCTTTTATGTCTTCTCTTAAGATTGGTAAATCTAGTAGTAAGCATAATATAAGGAATGAAAGTGATAGTAATACTAATGATGAGCTTGATGAACTTGAAGCACTTATGGCCTGAAGAATGCATAAAGGTAAAGGTAGATATAAGGGAAAGTTACCTTTAGCTTGTTTTAATTGTAATGAAGTTGGCCATATTGCTGCAAGATGTCCTAATAGGAAAGAGGATGATAAAGACAAAGACTAATCTGGTGATGGGAAGTATGACAGAAGAAACAACAGAGGTTACTGACACTACAACATAGACAACCGAGATCACAAAGATAAGGAAAAAAAGGCATGTTACCTTGCTGAAGAAGATGATACCGACACCAACACTGATGATGATATTGAGGTGGTGTTTGTTGCAATGAAAGATGATTCAGAAGAGTAGGAAAGGTATGTAGAAACAACACTTATTTCTAAAGTTAGTAAAAATGATACTTGGATCATTGATAGTGGCTGTACACATCACATGACTGGTGATGAGGATAAGTTTGATCATCTTGAGCATTATAATGGAGGATCAGTGAAAATGGGAAACAACACACCATGTATGGTTGAAGGAAAATGATCAATTTTGCTGAATGATAGAATTAGATGTGATAATTCATACTTGGTAAAATGACTTAACTAAAATTTGTTGAGTGTAGTACAACTGAATAACTCAGGTCACCGAGTTGCATTTGAGAACAAGAAGGTGAAAATCTATGATGAAAATGGAAAGCTTGTCGGAACAGGAGGACAATCAAAAGGTAATTTATTTTATCTTGACAATGCTGAGACTTGTTGTTTGTTGGTGAAAAATGAAGATGCATGGTTATGGACTGAGAGGTTATGTCATGTAAATTTTGATAACATGATTAATATGAGTAGAAAGAGAAAAGTTAGAGGATTGCCTAGTCTAACCAAACCTGATCATGTTATGTGTCATCAATGTCAAAAAGGGAAGATGACAAAATCTAGTTTTAAAAGTAAGGACTACTCATCTAAAAGAATTTTGGAGTTGGTTCACACCAAATTATGTGGTCCCATGAGAACTCAAAGCTACTATGGTGATAGATACTTTATTTTGTTTGTTGATGACTATACTAGATTGATGACTGTTATGTTCTTGAAAGAAAAATTGGAGGCATTCAAACTGTTTAAATGGTATAAGGCTAAAGTTGAAAAAGAAACCGAAAAAGAATTGAAATGCTTAAGGTCTGATAGAGGAGGTGAGTTTGTTTCTGATGAATTCACCAACTTCTATAATGAGCATGCTATAAAAAGGCAGGTTTTTGCACCTAGAACACCACAACAGAATGGAATTACTGAAATGAGAAACATATCTATTGTTGATTGTGCTAGAACATTGATGATTGAGAAAAATGTTGCACATATGTACTGGAGAGAGGCAGTTAGCACAACAGTATATGTCCTTAACCGAGTTCAACTGAAGAAAGACACAAACAAGACACCTTACAAGTTATGGTTTGGATACACACCGAGTTTAAGTTATTTTAGAATCTTTGGGAGCAAGTGTTATATTCTGAAAGATGATAGGAATGGAAAATTTGACTCTAAAGGTTATGAAGGTTTACTCTTAGGTTATTCTACTAAGAGTAAAGGTTACAAATGTATGAATAAGGTTACTAATAAGATGATAGAAAGTGCTAATGTTAGAGTTGATGATTTTTCTGAAAAGAATGATGAAGAAAGCATGAAGGAGCCAGAAGATTATGGTAGGTTTACTTATGTTGAAGATCCAAACTATCTACTGAAGCCACATGCTGAGTCTACCGAGCATCAAGAAAATACTACCGACAGTCAGCAAATGCAAACTGAGAATCAGGAAGAAGCTACCGAGTAGGAAAATGTACCTGAACATAATGATGAGGAGAGGAGAGATCAAGTGCTAGCAAGATTTGTTAGAAGACATCATCTAGAGAATTAAATCATTGGAGATAAGAAAGATGGTATGATGACCTAAAGTAAGTTAAGACAAAAAATATGCTTAGTTTGTGAGTTTGAACCTAAGAATGTTAGGGATGTACTTGAAAATGAGGAATGGATAAATGCTATGAATGAGGAAATTGAACAAATTGAAAAAAATAAGACATGGACATTGGTACCTAGACCGAAGGATAAAAATGTTATTGGTACTAAGTGGATTTTCAGGAATAAGCTGAATGAGAATGGAGAAGTTACAAGGAATAAGGCAAGACTTGTTTGCAAGGGATATGCACAAGAAGAAGGTATTTATTATAGTGAAACCTTTGCACCTGTTGCTAGACTAGAAGGAGTTCGCATATTACTTGCTTATGCTGCACATAAAAGATTTAAAGTTTATCAAATGTATATGAAATCAACTTTTCTGAATGGAATTCTTGAAGAGGAGGTCTACATAGAACAATCAGAAGGGTTTGTTGATCAAAATAAGAAAGACATGGTATGTAGACTGCACAAAGCTTTATATGAACTGAAGCAAGCACCAAGGGCATGGTATGAAAGAATACATGCTTATCTTATCAGTATTGGCTTTGTAAGAACTAGTGAAAATAGTAATTTGTATATGAAAGGAGATTTAGATGATAACATTTTGATTGCTGAAATATTTGTTGATGATATAATCTTTGGAGGACAAGATCAGATTTGCAAATCTTTTGCTGATGAAATGAGAAAGGAATTTGAGATGTCAATGTTTGGAGAGATTAAATTCTTTCTAGGTTTGCAGATTATACAACAGAAAGATGGGATTTTCATCACTCAATCAAAATACATTAAAGAAGTATTAAAGACTTTTGGCATGGAAGATGCTAAACTAGTAGGAACACCAATGGTCACTGGATGTAAATTGACAAAGGATGATGAATTTGGAGAAGTAAATCAGACTCTGTACCGATCTATGATTGGTAAACTGATGTATGTTGTACATAATAGGCCTGATATTGCACATGCAGTGGGGATTGTGGCTAGATTTTCTGCCAATCCTAAAGATTCCCATATGGTTGCAGTAAAAATAATTTTGAGATATTTGAAGAAAATAGAGGACTATGGATTATGGTACACATTGGAAATCAAATTTGAACTTAAATTTTACACTGATGTAGATTGGGATGGAAATATAGATGACCAGAAGAGCACAACCGGTGGAGCATTCTTTTTAGGGGAAAAGCTTGTGACTTGGATTAGCAAGAAAAAAGCATGCATTTCTCAGTCTACTGCTAAAGCAGAGTATGTTGTTGCTGCTACAAATTGTTAAAATATTGCTTGGATTAGACAAGTGTTGGAAGGAATGAATGAGGTAATCATTGAGCCGGTGATTATATATTGTGACAACACTAGTGCAATAAATATTTCCAAGCATCTTGTGATGCATTCTAAAACAAAGCATATATCTATTAAGTATCACTACTTGAGAGAACAAGTTCAAGAGAAGCAAGTGAAACTAGAATTTGTAACATCTAAGGAACAACTTCCTGATATCTTTACAAAACCATTACCGAAGGACACATTTGAATATTTGAGGACTAGACTTGGGGTCCGTCCCCTGTCTACTGGTCACTAAGGTGATCTGGAGGTTACATCAACCTATACTTATTAGAAGAACATTCATGTTGATGCACATAAATCACACTTTGGATTTTGTCTAAGGTTGTGAAAGACTGTAGAAGCCTGAACATAAATTTTTTTATTTGTACACTGTAGGTACATGATATGAACCAAACAACAGAGGAATACTTGGTTGCTGAAGAGCTGTTTGTATATTTTCTTTGGCATTTTTGTCAAAGGGAGAGAGAATGAATATGGAAAATCAGTTAGTGAGAACACAGAGAAAGGGAGAGATATATTTGTTGTTGAGAACAAAGGGAGTCTAAGAACTGAAAAGATCAAATCCGCAGGGAGAGTCTGCACTTGTAATGCTGTTATGTTTTGTAGTAATTAAACATATTAAATTTGAGCTTACTGAGCTACAACATTTTCTTACATAGTTGTAGAATACATGTTTGGTATGTGTATGGCATATTTTCATATTGCTTGTGTTTCCATCAATGCCAAAGGGAGAGATTGATGAACTACAACTGATTGAATACTTGAATGAATTGAAGGAATACTGATTAGAGATTACCAAGTACTGAAATGATATGTAAGATGATTAAATCAGTCAATATGTTGCCATTGATGTCAACTAGTCTTGATAGTACTTATCATGTTAGTTACAAACATTTGAACATCTGTTGAAGGAAGAAAAGATAAAGAACTGAGATATCTACATGAAGAAAAGATGGATATGACAGATAAGGAAAAAGGTAAACATTGGGTAACTTATTGATGAGTCTATGCCTTTATATTGTTGACTTGAGCATGTTACATTAATATACTATGAATAAGAGATTTGAAATTGAACAAGTAAATGTGGTCGGTAATTGAAGATTTCTGTATACACCGAGCCAGTGCAGTGTATATCGAGTGACAATATTAATCAAGCTAGTCTAACTAGTTATCACCGACGCATTTCTATATTAACTGAATGTGGATGAAAATATTAAATGCTAAGAACAGTCGACTGAATATGATGAGCTAGATATTGGTATGATTTCTAGGTTAAGGGTGAAGTTTGTTATGAGATCCACAACTAACAAAATTTGGACAAGATCTAAAGTATGAGATTGAAATGTGATATGGACACATCTACCTAGGAAGGTTTAAGAGGAAAAATGGATGAAGAAGATTAAGCGGCAAAATCTAATGGTTGATATGAAAATGGTTTACTTGTCTATATAAGAGATATGAATTTCATTGTTGAAACTAAGTCAGAAGAAGGAGACTGTAGAGAATTCGTGTAGAGACTATATTCATGCATGCTGATCAAACTAGTTATTGAAGACCGAGCTGCAAAGTTTTACCGAGCGTTAGAGAATCATTTACTAAGTGAAAGTAAGTTGGAATATTGAGGAAGTGAATTGATTAATGATCAGAGGATTATTTATGGGCTTAGCATAGATTTGAATATCTGCAATTGAGTTGTATTTGAATAAGATCATTACTGTATCAGTTTAACCATTGATTCTAAAAATCTCTTAACCGAGTGGACTTAACCATCTTATGTTCTACCCCATGACATTCTATTGAATGCAAAGTGTTATTTTGTTGACCCCATAGTGAATGCTGGTCAAAAGTTAACGGTTAGTGATAAATCCTCTAATTAGGTCACACCTAATAGTGTGTATTGTAACCTTTAACAGGGTTGGCTCTTCACCGAGCTCACTTCAGAAGAGTGAATTATTTTGGGTTACCGGTCCCAGATTGTTTTTCCCTTAACATGGTTTCCATGTTAAATCATTGTGTTATGCGTTATTTTTTATGATTATTTTTCCATCATAATTTATATACTGCATAGTTGATTTAGTTGGTAATCACATTTGGATAATTACTGATAATCAGTAAAGTGAACAAACAGATTGATATTTTGTGTTACCGAGCTACATAATTTGGTTGAATTGTTTTGTGGAGTACATCTTTGTATTTGGGACTGTAGGATAACTGATCTAATTGATTCACCCCCCTCTCAGTTATTCTAACAGAATTGAGTCCTCATGCAAATAGAACTTTTAATGGATTTTGGAAATTTATGGCCATCAATTACAACATGTTTCTAAAATTGCAGGCAAAAATATTGAATAGATTGCTTGAAAAATATATATTTTATTGGTGAAATTTTTATATTGATACAATTAATTAATTAAAAAATTAGATGAATGTAAGTGCATTTGAGAAAAAAATTATAAAGCTAGGTTGAACTGGCCACCATGTTTGGTCCTGAATTATTCACCATTGTCAAAATGCTCACATAAAATATTCTCCAATTGGCAAATATTCATGACTAATGTTATCTATGTTGGTGGTTACCACCACTTTGAGGTAGAACATATTACTTTACTGACTATTTGGTCAAGGGCAATCAACTTGGTCATTAAGCAATATAGAAAGGAAAAGGATATAATTTTGGCTAGGAGGGAATTAATAAACACTTTGACGCAAGGAGTGGAAAATTTTGTAAAGGCACTTTCTTGTACATTCTAGCGGTTAAATTAACAAGCTAAAATGATAAGCATAGACAAAATCATTTAGGAGTTTAAAGGTATTTTTCACACAGCTTTCACAAAGGAGGTTATTGTTTGGATGACCAAGGTCAAACACGAGTCAGCCAACATGAGAAAGGAGCTTCCACAATTTGAAAACACAATAAGAAATTGAAGATAATTAGTAAGAATCTGCAAGTGCATCTCAACTACTTGAAAACTCCCAATGTCAATGATGTAATTGCCAAAGAATTAATGCTTTCAATGTTTCTTTTCTTGATCTTGTTGCTCATCTCTTAATTCATGGAGATGAATTTTGGTATTATTTTTACAAATTTTGAACCAATCAATAAGTAGAAAATGTATAAAAAAGGAATAGTCCCATTTTTGCTACTTTTTGGTACATTTCAGCTTTAAATATCTTTCTAGATTCTTTCCAATACGTCTCTATATAATATTCCCAAAGTTTTGGTAGACATGGATTTGTAGTTTGTGGTAGAAGAACTTAAGGAAAATGATAAAAAAATGGTTCTAGGTGAGGTGATCTTCAACCTCATGAATTGGAGCTTTGTTCTAAAATTTTAAGGTATTTTTTGTTATAAATGAGGACCATTTCGAGTTATAAACTCAGTAAACTCATTGTGAATCCATTATTTCTTAGTTTAGGAGTAGCGTTAGATAGTTAAAACTGCTATTTTAATTTTATTTCACCCCAAAATCATACCCATAAATCCTAGTTACAAGTTTCACAATTTTGTAATTTAAATTATATTTAAACCCCAAATAAACATATATTCAGGGTTGGAAATTATTCATTTAGACTTTAATCTTAGTGTGTTAAGATACCAATTTTTATGAATTTGAATACAAATTTTAGATTCAAGGCCTTGTGTGCGTTTATAGCCTTCTAATTAGTTGATGTCAACAATTGGATGCTTATTTTTTGTGTATGGATAAGTTGATTTGATCAATTTAATTTATCCCTAGAAGGATAAATTTATCTTGCATATGCGCATGGATGGTATGGCTTTGCAATTTTTTGAATTTTTAGAAATCATTAGTTGTTTCATTTCCTTTGATGATAGCGTTGCGATTTTGTGAATTGTGGATCTCTGATTTATAATTTAATGGTTAATGGTTGAGTCTATTAATATTCCTTATGAAATTTTAAGTGTTTCAATGGTTAATGGTCGTAGTAGCTATTTGTTATTTATTTTCTTAAAATTGCATGCAAAATCATCATCTTTTGCATTTTATTTAAATTTTAAATTAGCATAATTGTTAGTTACATTCAAAATTTATTTATTGTGTTGCATATCTCCTTATGTAGGTGTTTTATGTTTGAAAACTCCAAAAAATAGCAAAGATAGCTAATAGAAGCTTGGAATATGTTGCTTCCAGCCATAGCTTTATTGAACTAGAAAAGTCCTACTTTTGTGACATCTCACATAATCTTCTTTGATCTATCCAATCTAACTATGACCTAGCCACGTGAAACTTTGGGAGTGGTAAATGTCACTCTTTCAAGAGAGGTACTTTGATCTATGTGTCCCTATTGTTGTATCATTTAAACTTCATGGTCAACAATTATCATATATGGGATTATGATAATAAAAAAATCATTAGAAGTAGAGATATTATATTCAAGTGAGAGGATCATATATAAATATCAAAAGGAAAACATAAAATATGTGGTACTTGATGGAATCCAAAAAATGTAGTTCCAAAGTGCTAGAAAATCAAAATATTTGACAACCAAAACAACAAGTACACCAAAATCCTAAAAGAAGATATACTAGAGTAAGTAGAACCCTTAAATAGTGCTTCCCCACTCCACATAGTAGATTGTGGTAATAGTTGACATTAATTTTCCATAGACCACTAGATTAATATGCAAAAGCTTATTGTTTATAATGTGTATTTTTGTTTCTTGACATTCGAATCACACTTAGTGGTCCATCATCATGAAGATAGATTGTGGAATATCATTTCAAAAGTATAACTGATATTTTAAAGGTACTTTAATGTGATTCAATGTAGCTAATACTTTGAGTAAAATTTGGAGATACTCAATTAGTGGAGATTTTTTGTTCCTTTTGTGTAGATTGTAGAACCTTATCATGAAGGTCCTATCTTGGTAGAAAATAAAGGAAAGTAAAAGAAACTAAAGCCATAATCCTACCAATCAATATTGCTTTAGATATAGTAATATCACATCTTTATTCTTACACAACAATATAGAAAAAGTTGATGTAGGAGCATCCTGGGTGTAAGAGCAATCTTGCATCACCCAAAAATATTTTTATTTTTGTATTCAATAAGGGCTATCTTGTGCAGAGCTGCTATTTATGGAAACTTTCTATTTTTAGTAAGTTGGTCATACAATCTCGGAATGTTCTGATTTTACATGTGGAGGTTTATCTCAGTCATATCAGCCTGCCAGTAAAGTTTCATGGCTAGATCAGGTCTAGTTTTGAAGATATTGAAGATTTTCGGTATTGGCAATAGGGTACAGAAACTTTGAACTAAGTTTTGAAGGCTTTAGAGGCCCCGAATGAGTTCAAAAATTTGGGGGACAAGCGCTTGCGCCAGCCAAGCCTGTAGAGTGCTTCGTGGTCTTTCAGAAATGGGGTTATAATAGTCAATTAGGTCAACTAGTGATGACTTATGGTCTCCGAAAGTTGGGCCATCTAAAATGGCAGAAAATAATTTTCCTTCAAAATTTCTGTTCGGGTTTCAAAAGTTATTTTGAGCCAACTTTGATGTAATAAATTGAAAAATAAAATAATTCTAAGTTTGGTCGGCCCTAAGGGCTAAATTTCTGGAACCTTCTTGGGCGGTGGAAAATGCCTATATAAAGAAGGCCCATAGTGTTGTCTAGGGTAGTTCTGGGTAGTAGATCTGGGTATTGATTCAAGGCTTTGTCCTACAGAATATTGTAAGGGAATGCCCATGTGGCTTTGCATATTGTAATTCTGAAAGTTTGTAATTCCACATTTGTGGAGATAATTAGAAGCCAATTTTCTATTCTTGCATATTGTTTCTCTGTTTCTGTTATGTGTTTGTGGTATTAAGGGGAGCACCCTTCATCAAAAGTATTGTTGAATATACAAAGCACTTCAAAATGAATATATAGATATATATATGTATATATATATACACATACATACATACATATATATATATATGTATATGTATATGTATATGTATATCTATATATATATATATATATATATATATGTATGTATGTATGTATGTATGTATGTACATACATACATACATGTGTATGTATACATATATACATATATACATATACATATACATATACATATACATACACATAGACATATATATACACACACATACACACACACATATACATATACATATACATATACATATACATATACATATACATATACATATACATATACATTGTTGGATTATAGAGAGGGGGGGGGGGTGAATAAGTAATCCTTGATTCTTTGTATGTTAAATTTTTTCTCTTATTCAACTCGGTGTCAAATTGGTCAGACACACTTCAACATTAACTAATAACAATAAATTAACTTTATCAATCAGCAATATCATTCACAATAAACAATCAACACATATAACACTAGTATTTAACGTGGAAACTCAATTTGGGAAAAACCATTGTGGGAATTGTCACCCACTAAAGAAATAATCTTTTGAAGTATGCTTGGTTAAAATCTAATCTGGTTAAAGATTACAATACACATTGTTAAATGTGACCTTGTTAGGGGATTTGCCTTTGATCTATTAGGATCTTCACCCTGTTAGGAGTGGTTTGGTTAAAGGTCTTCAAACAGTCTTATAGAATGTCACCTCTTTCAAGGATTTACAATAAGACTACTAGGTCCACTTGGTTAAGAGATTTTTCTAATACAAATGTTAATAAGTAACAATATATGAATTGATCTGCAAATTTGTAACTACCTTTTTCTTAATTAGATCCTTTGTGCGCTCTTTGTCTTCACTTCATTCCTTCACTACCCACTATCTTCAACACTTCATCAATTTCTGCTTTCTGACTCAGATTTCAACCTTTTCCTTCACTGCATCAGTCGGTGAATCAATAATACTTCAACTTGCCAGCCTTCTCTTCATACAATTTCATCCTTTATATAGACTTTGTTTTGCCTCTTAATCTCCTTTATTACATTTTCCTTTGATTAATCTCAGTTGTCTGATCATTTTCATAAACTAGTTCAATGAATTTAGAGCTCGGTTAAACATTTCATCACCTCAGAATTTGAACTTTCTTGGAACTTGTACCTTCACTTTTTGGCGCTTAGATCTATACCATAGATCATCACCTTGAATTTTTATGATTGTAGATCTCATGAACTAACTCTTCCTCATCTTTAGAATCTTCCAGCTCATCATAGCTCATCATTAAATGTTATTCTGATCCTTGTATTTAATTTTTGTTCCTTGCTCGGTGGATAACTTATTTTTCTTCAACCAAAATCTTGTTTACTTCACTCGGTAACTAACTTCATGTACTCAGTGCCTTGACTTGCTTTCACTTTACCAAAACTTACTTTCCTTTTACCGAATGATTTTTTCTTGCTCAGTAACCACACTGTTTTGCTTACTGACTTGACTAGTCTTCTTTACCGACTTGATATAATCAAATGTTTAGTAGAAAAAAATTATATCAACATAACCTTAACATTCTCTAATCTGTATTAGTTGCCCAATTAAGTTCTTCAACTTCACAAAATTTCATTTCTTCTTTCTCCTTAACTCACTTCACTTATATCATACTCTGAATGATATGGTAACTCAATATAAATCAGAAATCAATTGCTTGACATCAATGAAAAAATAATAACTGATCTAATCCTTCTACAATCTTGTATATCTCTAATCTTAGTTGGTTTTCATCATCATTACCATCAGTTATAGTAACAATCTCCTTCTTTGGCATTGATGACAACACTCACTATCAATTGATGATGGCAACACTCACTGACTTGTCTTTTACTCCCTCTGAGATTTATTTTCTTCTCTCTTCTTTGCTTGGTCATTTTCATATTCTCCCTCTTTTAGTTGTATTCATCAATAACAATCTTCTCCTTCAATAGTATATTCTCCCTCTTTGACAACAATGTCAAAGACACATACTCCTGAAAAATTTACCCAGGAAGTGAATCATACCTCAAATGTACTAATTTATCATTGCATACATAAACATCTTTCACAACTTCAGGCATCACCTAAAGAGTGAACACTAGCATCAACTCGCAAAATAGATATTCTAATGAATCCTTGAATAAATGTAGCATGCATCTTGCCTTAGTGAATATTAGATAGGGGAAGAACTCCTAATTTACCTTTGAGATACTAAAAAGAATATTTCGGTAGTGGCTTGGTAAATATATATGCTATTTGCTCCTTTGAATTCACACACTCCAATATTACATGCTTGTCTTGAACTTGTTCTCTCAAGTAATGATACTTGATAGAAATGTGCTTTGTCTTTGAATGCATCACCGAATTATTTGATATGTTGATAGAACTTGTGTTATCATAGTAAATAGTATCTGGATCAATAATCTCCTCTTGCATACCTCCAAGTAGCTGTTTGATCCACACAATGTTTGAACAATTCATAACTGCAACAACATACTCAGCCTTGGCAGTAGACTGTGAAATACAACTTTGTTTCTTACTTAGCCTTGTCACCAATCTTTCTCCTAAAAAGAAATCTTTGCCACTTGTACTTTTCCTTTCATTAATGTTTCCATCCCAATCAGAATCAATGTATACCTTTAGGTCAAAATCTCCTCCTTTCTTGTATAGTAGACCAAAATTTTCAGTCCCTTTCAGATATCTAAATATTGTTTTGACTGCAGACATGTGTGTTTCCTTAGGATTGGCAAAAAATATTGCAACAGTACCAATTGAATGTGCAATATCAGGCCTGCTATGTACAACATACTATAGCTTACCAACCATTGATCATTAGAGTGTTTCATTTACTTCCTTTGTTTCATCTACATTTGACAATTTGAAGCCAGTGGCCATCAATGTACCAACCGGTTTTGACTCTTCCATACCGAATATCTTTAGGATCTCCTTGATATACTTTGACTGTGTTATGTAGATACCCTCTCTGACTTGTTGAATTTGTAGTCCAATAATTTTTTTTATCTCTCCAATCATGGACATCTCAAATTCCTTTCTCATCTCCTCAGCAAATGATTTAGACATTGACTCTTTTCCTCCAAATATAATATCATCAACAAATATTTGAGCAATCAAAATCTTATCAGTACCATCACATTTCAGATACAAATTACTGTTGTCACTTGTCCTTTGAAATTGAATCTTGATTAAATATGAATGTAATATTTTATACCATGCTTGGGGTGCTTGCTTCAGACCATATAGTGCCTTGTGCAACTTACATACCATGTCTTTGTTAGTATTCTCAATGAATCCTGTAGGTTGTTCAATGTAAACTTCTTCTTCAAGAATACCATTAAAAAATGCAGACTTAACATTCATTTGATAAACTTTGAATCCTTTATAAACAACATAAGGAAGTAAAATTCTCACACCTTCTAATCTAGAAACAAGGGAAAATATCTCACCATAATCAATACCTTCTTCTTGTGCATACCCTTTGCATACCAATCTTTCTTTGTTTCTTATCCCATCTTCATTTTCAAGTGCATCCTTGACTAGTCTTGGTTCAAACTCAGAAAACAGACATGTATTATCTCTCAACTTACTAATTTTCATGACTCCTGCATTCTTGTCTCTAATTATTTTTCTTGGTGAGTGGTCTCTTCTCACATACTTTTCTAAAATAGGCTTGGTAGATTGTGTCAATCCTTCATTTTCAACATTTTCATCTATCGGTGTATGCTCAACTTGTTCCTCGATTTCTTCTCTCAGCTCAGGTAAAGTACCACCCATTCCTTCTTTTATATATATAAATCTTTGATAATCTTTAGGTTTGTTTTTTCTATCTTCTTCATTTCTTTTTACAAACTCATCAATCCTCACATTTGCACTTTCCACAATTTTGTTAGTAGCCTTATTCAGACATTTATAAGCTTTTCTCTTTATGGAGTATCCTAGGAATATACCTTCATCTCCTTTAGAATCAAACTTTCCATTCCTAGTATCTTTTAGAATGTAACACTTACTTCCAAAAAATTTAAAGTAGCCAGCATTAGGTGTATGCCTATACAAGATTTCATAAGGAGTTTTATTTGTACCTTTCTTCAATTGTACTCGGTTGAGAGTGTTAATAATAGTACTAATGAATTCTCTCCAGTATGTTTGTGCAACCTCTTTCTCAATCAACAATGTTCTAGCACAATCAAATATTGATCCATTCCTTCTTTCATCTATGCCATTCTATTTTGGAGTCCTTGGTGCAGAGACTTTTCTTTTGATTCCATTCTCATTGCATAAGATAGTAAATTCATCAGAGATAAATTCACCCCCTCTATCTAATCTTAAACATTTCAATTGTTTACCTGTTTCCTTATCAACTCTTGCCTTATACCATTTAAACATTTGGAATGCATCAAAATTTTCTTTTAGACACATTACTGACATCATCCTTGAGTAGTCATCAAAAAATAAAATGAAATACCGATCACCATAATAACTTTGTATTCTCATAGGACCACAATGATCAGTATGAACTAGTTCCAATATACTATTAGATGAGTAAGACTTTCTTGAGAAGCTTGATTTAGTCATCTTATCGATTTGACATTCCTTACACATAACTTTATTAGTCTTACACAATTTTGGTAGACCTCTAACTCTATTATTTTTACTCATCTTAATCATGTTATCAAAATTTACATGATAGAGTCTTTTATGCCATAACCATACGTCCTCAAATTTAACAAACAAGAAAGTTTTTGTAGAAGTATCAAGGTAGAATAAGTTACCTTTGGATTGTTCACCGGTTCTAATCAAATCTCCATCAACATCTGATGAAGGGTGCTCCCCTTAATACCACAAACACATAACAGATATAGAGAAACAACAACAATATGCAAGAACAGAAAATTGGCTTCTTATTATCTCCACAAATGTGGAATTACAAACTTTCAGAATTACAATATGCAAAGCCACATGGGCATTCCCTTACAATATTCTGTAGGACAAAGCCTCGAACTATTACCCAGAACTATTCTGAACTGCCTAAGACAATAATACAGCCTTTCTTATATAGGCAATTTTTCCACCGCCTGGGAAGGTTCCAGAAATTTAGCCCTAAGGGCCGACCAAACTTAGAATTATTTTATTTTTCAATTTATTACATCAAAGTCGGCTCAAAATAACTTTTGAAACCCGAACAGAAACTTTGAAGGAAAATTATTTTCTGCCATTTCAGGTGACCCGACTTCCGGAGACCATAAGTCATCACCAGTTGATCCGATTGACTATTATAACCCCATTTCAGAAATGCCACGAAGCGCTCTACAAGCTTGACCAATGCAAGCACCCGTCACCCAAATTTTTGACCTCATTCAGGGCCTCTAAAGCCTTCAAAACTAAGTTTGAAGTTTCTGTACCTTGCTGCCAATACCGAAAATCTTCAATATCTTCAAAACTACACCTGATCTAGCCATGAAACTTTGCTGGCAGACTTATATGACCAAAATGAACCTCCAAGAAATAAATCAGATCATTCTGAGCACATACGAAAATTACCAAAAATAGTAACTTTCTAGAAATAGCAGCTCTGCATAAAATAGCCCTTATTGAATATAAAAACAAAAATATTTCTTTTTGGGTGATGCAAGATTGCTCTTACACCCAAGATGCTCTTGCATCAGACACCCAAGGTAATTTGAGAAGTGACCCTGTCACGACTCAGGTGTGCAGAGGAAAACCAAGACGGCTAACCTCCTCCTTTGTCAGCCATGATGAATCTTCAACAGGTCATCCTTTCCACTTGATCAGATATTCTTCATATGTCCTGTTCCTTGTGCTTCGGCCAACATGACTGTCCAGTATATCTTCAATCTCCTTGATATCTGAACTGGTTGCTGGAATATTCCACTGTGCTGTTGCAACCTCATCTTCAACACCTCCTTCATGATACTCTGTCAAATCTGAAATGTTAAACACTGGTGAAATATTCAGCCCAGTAGGCAATTCTACCTCATATGCATTTCCCGAATCATGCTTCTTCAGTATCATACATGGCCCAAACTTCTTCATTTTCAACTTGTTATATGTACCAACTGAAAACCGCTCCTTTCGCAAATGAACCATGACTTCATCTCCAACCTAAAATTTTTTATGCCTCCTTTTCACATCTGCCTTAGCCTTATACTATGCATTCATCTTGGCAATATGCTTCCTCACCTCCTCATGGATGTTCTTCAAATGTTCTGCAAAATCCTCCGCTTCAGCACTACTTATTTCTCCTTTATCTATCTTCCTCAATTCAGATGCATTTCTTGGACTACTTCCATATACAATCTGGAATAGTGATTTACCAGTGCTCCTGTTGACAGAATTATTGTATGAAAATTCCGCGTGTGGTAAAATCAAATCCCATCCTGTTGGCTTATCTCCAACCAAACATCTCAGCAAATTTCTCAAACTCCTATTCACCACCTCTGTCTGTCCATCAGTCTGTGGATGATGTGATGAACTGAACTTCAAATCTGTCTTCAACTTCTTCCACAATGTACGCCAGAAATATCCAACAAACTTAGTGTCCCGATCTGAAACTATGGTCTTTGGCAAACCATGAAGTCTCACTACTTCTCTGAAAAAGAATTCTGCTACATGAACAACATCATTAGTCTTCTTGCAGGGAATGAAATGTGCCATCTTTGAAAATCTGTCAACCACCACAAAAATTGAATCATGTCCCCGCTGAGTCCTCGGTAAACCAAGAACAAAGTCCATGCTGATATCCTCCCAAGGCTTCTTTGGTACAGGTAATGGCTGATACAACTCTGTATTCTGCTTCACTCCTTTCACCATCTGACATACTCTGTAACTCTGTACAAAATTCTTCACATCTTGCCGCAACTGTGGCCAATAATAATTCTCACTAACCAAACCAAGGGTTTTATCATGACCAAAATGTCCAGCCAATCCTCCGCTATGCTTCTCCTTGATGAGATTCTCCCTCATAGAACTTCATGGAATGCACAACTGACTCTCTAAATAGCATATTATCCTAGATGATGAAATCCAACCATTTCGTCCTGTCTAGAGTAACAGGTTCTGTATAAGCTTTCCAAGCTTCACCAAAATCAGGATCCTCTGGATACAAATTCTTGAGTTCCTTGAACCCAACCACTTCAATCTGCATTTCTGTCAGCAATAGTTTCCTTCTGCTAAGAGCATCTGCAACCCTATTAGACTTTCCACTCCTGTGTTTCAAAACAAATGTATAACTCTGCAAAAACTCAACCCATTTCAAATGCCTTTGATTCAATTTTCCTTGACTATTCAAATATTACAAAGCTTGATGATCAGTATACAAAACAAAATCCTTAGGAAGTAGATAATGTCTCCACTTCTTTAATGCCTGAACTATAGCATAAAATTCTTGATCATAAATAGAATATTTCCTCTTGGCATCATTTAACTTCTCACTGAAATAAGCAATGGGTTTACCTTCTTGGCTCATAACAGCTCCTATTGCAGTACCACTAGCATCACAATCTACTTGAAACACCTTATTAAAATCTGGAAGTGCTAAAACAGGTTGTTCTGTAATTTTTTGTTTCAATAATTGAAAACTCTTTTCTGCCCCTTTAGTCCACTTAAACTCTTTTCTATCCCCTCTCATTGTTTCAGTCAAGGGTCCACAAATACTGCTAAAATTTCTGATAAACTTTTTGTAAAAGCTAGCTAAACCATGAAAAGATCTTACCTCAGTAGCACTCCTTGGAGTAGGCCATTCAAGGATAGCCTGTACCTTCTCTGGGTCCATTTTTAGACCTTCTGCTGAAACTACAAATCCCAAATACACCAACTCTTTCTTCACAAAATTGCACTTCTTCAAATTAATCAACAATTTCTCTTCTCTCAACTTCTCAAATACCATACGAATATGCATCATATGCTCATCCAATGTCTTACTAAAGATCAAAATATCATCTAGGTAAACAATGACAAACTTACCCAAAAATTCTTTCAGAACTTCGTTCATGAGTCGCATGAAAGTGCTCGGTGCATTGGTTAGCCCAAAAGGCATGACTAACCACTCATATAGTCCTTCCTTTGTCTTGAAGGCAGTCTTCCATTCATCTCCTTCTCTGATCTGAATCTGATGATATCCACTCTTTAGATCTATTTTTGAAAAATACACAGCTCCACTCAAACAGTCCATAATATCATCCATTCGTGGCAATGGAAACCTATACTTGATTGTGATCTTGTTTATTGCTCTGGAATCTGTACACATCCTCCACTCTCCATTCTTCTTTGGTGCTAATACCGCTGGTACAGCACAGGGACTCAGACTCTCTCGAATCAACCCTTTATGTAACAACTCATGTACTTGTCTGTTCAACTCTTCACTTTCTGCTGGTGTCATTCTATGTGCTGCCTTGTTTGGCAAACTGGCTCCTGAAATCAAATCCATCTGATGACTAATCTTCCTTACCAGTGGTAACCCATCAGGTACATTATCAGATACAATATCCTGAAACTCATTCAACAAATCTGCAACCTCTATAGGTACATCCTCTACTTCTTCTTTACCAACTTTTAGAATTAAAGCAAAACACACATGTTCATGCCTCATACCATCTAGGAATTTCCTTCCATCAACAAATGTTATTCTTGCATTACGACATACCTTTTCTTTGGTCTCCTTCAATGGCTTTAGCTTATGTTGCACTCCATCCTTTGTCAGGGAATAGGTATTCGCACGACCATCGTGTACAACACATCTGTCAAACTGCCATGGTCTACCCAATAACATATGACATGCATCCATAGAGATGATATCACATAGTACCTCATCTTGGTACCCGCCGATCTTGAACTTTACCAGGCACTATTCACTGACCATGACCTTGTGGTCATCCTGCACCCAGGTAATCCGATACGGATGTGGGTGTTTCTGTCTCTTGAGCTTCAACTTTGTCACCATCTCTTCTGACACCAAATTGTCAGTGCTTCTACTATCAATGATCACATCACAACATTTACCTTCACACTTGCACCTGGTGCGAAAAAGGCTCCTCCTTTGCTCAGGTTCATTCTCACCACTCAATAGGACTCTTCTGTTAATCAATGTTTCTCCTCTTTCAGCATGTTTAGAATTTGATGATCTGGCATCTTCATCTACATGTGCAACTCTGGCCTGACCTTCATTTCTCCTGTCTGTTCTTCCTTGGCGCTGAGGACATTCAAATGCCCTATGGCCTTCTTCTCCACAGTGAAAACATGTTCCACGGAAGCCTCCTCTTCTTGAACCTTGTCCTCTTCCTTTTCCCCTCTGATCTCTATTATTCTGATCTTGGAAACGATTAGAATTGTTTCCTCTTTGATTCTGGCTGCTACTGGCCTCATCCTTCTTTTTCGAATCTTCATTTCGGCCACCATATGACCGTCCACCAGATCTTCCACCACGACCTCTTCCATTTTGTCTGCTCTCAAACTTCTTGTTCAGCTTTTCCTCTACTTTTAGGGCAAACTGGTATGCCTCCTCAATACTGTTCATTCGAACTAGATTCAACTCCTCCTGAATGCTTGGCCTTAACCCATTAAGGTATCGGGCAACTTTCTCCTTATCAGCTTCTGCATGGCCTGTTATGATGAGGAGTCGATAGAACTCCTCTGTATACTCCTGAACAGATCTTCCGGCTTGCTTCAAACTTTGCATATTCTTTAGTAGGTCAAGCTCATAATCAACAGGAATGAACTGTCACTTCAATTTATCCACCATCCGATCCCATCTTGTGATTTTATCTTTCCCTCTTCTATTTCTCTCCAATTGAATTTCTTGCCACCAGATCTTCGCATGACCTTTCAGTCTGGCCTTCGCAAATTTGACCCTATCAGGATCTTCAACATCTTCATACTTAAAATACTCCTCACATTCATTGATCCAGTCGATCAATTCCTCTGGGTTAAGATTTCTAAAAAATGTAGGAACCTCAATCTTAGGTCTTTTCCCAATCTTGGAAATCGCCCGAAAAAGTCTTTCTTCCTCCTGGTTCATAATTTCAGCTTCTCCTTCTTGATATTCTTCTTCGGCTTCATCCTCGCTTTCATCTCTGACATTAAGATTCATTCCTCTGCGAATCTCTTCTTGCAATGCTCGCACTTGTCTCTGCAGCTCTCTAACCTCAGGTGTTACAACACCAGCTCTTCTGCCACGTTCTCTTCGTGGAGGCATTTTCGTGATGCGCCCTAAAACCCTAACCACGGTCCTGGTGCAAACTGCCTCACAGTCGACGATCTGTTTACACACTCAAGAACTCCTACTCTGATACCACCTGATGAAGGGTGCTCCCCTTAATACCACAAACAGATAACAGATATAGAAAAACAACAACAATATGCAAGAACAGAAAATTGGCTTCTTATTATCTCCACAAATGTGAAATTACAAACTTTCAGAATTACAATATGCAAAGCCACATGGGCATTCCCTTACAATATTCTGTAGGACAAAGCCTCGAATTATTACCCAGAACTATTCTGAACTGCCTAAGACAATAATACAGCCTTTCTTATATAGGCAATTTTTCCACCGCCTGGGAAGGTTCCAGAAATTTAGCCCTAAGGGCCGACCAAACTTAGAATTATTTTATTTTTCAATTTATTACATCAAATTCGGCTCAAAATAACTTTTGAAACCCGAACAGAAACTTTGAAGGAAAATTATTTTTCACCTTTTCAGGTGACCCGACTTTCGGAGACCATAAGTCATCACCAGTTGACCCGATTGACTATTATAACCCCATTTCAGAAACACCACGAAGCGCTCTATAGGCTCAACCAACGCAAGCACCTGTCACCCAAATTTTTGACCTCATTCAGGGCCTCTAAAGCCTTCAAAACTGAGTTCAAAGTTTCTGTACCCTGCTGCCAATACCGAAAATCTTCAATATCTTCAAAACTACACCTGATCTAGCCATGAAACTTTGCTGACAGACTTATATGACCAAAATGAACCTCCAAGAAAGAAATCAGATCATTCTGAGCACATACAAAAATTACCAAAAATAGTAACTTTCCAGAAATAGCAGCTCTGCATAAAATAGCCCTTATTGAATATAAAAATAGAAATATTTCTTTTTGGGTGATGCAAGATTGCTCTTACACCCAGGATGCTCCTGCATCAACATCATAGATCTTCACTTTTCTATTTTGAAACTCTAGTCGGTGACTAGTGTTAATCAATTGCGAAACACTCAACAAGTTGTAGTTTAGTCCTTGAACCCATTAATAATTCTCACATTTGTTCTTTTCATTCAACATAATGGGCCCTTTTCCTCTTATAGAACATGGATCATCATTCCCAAATATAACAAATCCCCCATCATATTCTTCTAAGTTCTCAAACTTATCATTTTCACTAGTCATATGATGTGAACAACCACTGTTAGTTATCCATGGGTCAGTTTTAATTTCTTGAGAAATAAGGGCTTTTTCATCTTCATACTTTTCTTCTTCTGAATCATCCTTCATAGCAACATAGACCACTTCCTCACTTTCTTCTGTGTCTTTAGATTCATCATTGGTTATTACTTCCTCAGCTAGATAGTATGACTTCTTTCCTTTGTCCTTGTAGTCTTTAAACCTTCGGTATTGGTTCTCCTTCTTGTCACTTTTATCATTCCTATCATTATTAGGACACCTAGATGCAATGTGACCAATCTTGTTGCAATTAAAATATTTTAGAGGTAGTTTACCTTTATACTTTCCTTTTCCTCTCGGTAGCCTCTTTTCCAATAGTGCTTCCAATTCTTCTTGTTCTTTTTCCTCAGTTAGTCTATTGTCATAATCACTTCCACTTGAACTATGGTGATTATCTATTTCTCTTCTTGAACTACCAATTCTTAAAGTTGATTTTAAAAGTTGTTTCAATCTTTGGTAAACTATTGTCAAAATTACTAAGGTCAAAGGCAGTCAACTTACCAATCAAAGCATCAATGGTAACAATATTATTAGGTATGGATCTTAGTTCCTGAATAATAGAGACTCTAATAGCATATTTCAGTGTAAGAGTTCTGAGAATTTTGCTTACCCCTTCTTCCCCAGTTAATGTTCCACCAACACCTTTGATAGCACTTACAACTTCCTTAATTCTGAAACTATATTGTGCAATGTTTTCTTCTTTCATTCTCATCTCGTCAAATTTTTCTCTAAGACTATCAACCTTTTCTTTTTGTACAAGAAGATTGCCTCCATAAACAAGTGCAAGTTTAGCCCACATCTCTTTTGCAATAATATAGTCCTTTATGTCATTAAACTTAGCATCGGTCTGGGAAGAAGCAATTTCAATCATTACCAAGTTGTGTTCCTTCTTTTCTCTCATCTGATCAAGTGTCATAGGTCCAAGAGGCGGTGGAGTGTACTTATTATCTAAATGGTTGAGTGGAGATTCTCCAATTCTAGCTAGGTATAATCTCATCCTCCTTTTCCATGTAGAGAAACTCTCATTGTTTAACTTTTATACTTCTCTCCTATACATCTTTGGATCTTTTACTCAAGTCTTTCAAACTTATTCCTTTAGAGTACTTAACTATGATACCAATTGTTGGATTATGGAGAAGGGGGTGAATCCATAATCCTTGATTCTTTGTACATTAAAATTTTTCTTTGATTCAACTTGGTGTCAACTCAGTCAGGAACACTTCAACATTAACCAATAATAATAAATTAACTTTATCAATCAACAATATCATTCAAAATAAACAATCAACACATATAACACCAATATTTAACATGAAAACTCAATTTGGAAAAAACCACTGTGAGAATTTTCACCCACTAAAGAAATACTTTTCTGAAGTATGCTTGGTTAAAAGCCAATTTGGTTAAAGATTACAATACACATTGTTAAATGTGACCCTGTTAGGGGATTTTCCTTAGATCTATTAGGGTCTTCACCATGTTAGGAGTGGCCTAGTTAAAGGTCTTCAAACACTCTTTTAGAATGTCACCTCTTTCAAGGATTTACAATAAGACTATTAGGTCCACTCGTTTAAGAGATCTTTCTAATACAAATGTTAATAAGTAACAGTATATAAATTGATTTGTAAATCTGTAACCACCTTTTTCTTAATCAAATCCTTTGTGTGCTCTTTTTTTCACTTCATTCCTTCACTGTCCATTGGCTTCAACACTTCATCAATTTTTGCTTTCTGACTCAGATTTTGTAATGTCCCCATTTTTGAGTGTGCATTGGAGTTAGTGGATTTAGCCTATTGATGGGTCCTTGTAGGCCAATGCTAGTGATTAGAGGACCCTGTTGTGGGTTTTCACCCCGTTTTGAGGGACTTACTATTTATAGTAAGTCATCATAGGTTCTACTGAGCTCAAATGATTTGGAGGAGTTATATGATGCTTTCAAATTTTATTTCTGGCTTTTGGTTTGGACTCCAAGATTCTTGGAGGGAGCGTTTATTTTTAGTAAGTCACCCCGTCAGGTTCATTCATCATCTTTCATCAACAGAATCACTCTTGTGCTGTCAGATTTTGATTCTGATGCTTCCTTAGTCATTTTTGCAAGATGGGTGAATTATGATTAATATTTAATTGAATTGGCTAAGGTTTCCATTTTTATTGGGAATGTATTGTGGGCATCTTAGTGTTATAGCTCGTTGGAACCTGGTTGAGAAGTTTTAAATCCTGAGCTCATAAAACAGGGACCCTATGTGTCAAAATATGGTTATTTTAATGAAAGGGTCTGTTTTTCATCATTAAAGTGGAAAGAAATATTATTGTTTATTATATTTCAAATATGCAACCATAAATCAAGTGGCTTTTAAGTGAAAAGTGTCATTGAGAAGCTAAGGAAAATATTATATATGCAACTTTATGAGAATTCGAACCTCATTCTTGACTTATGCAATTTTTATGAAGTTTTTGGTTGTGGAGAAGTTGGCAGGGGTTTGAGGACTGATTCCTCACTTTTGCAATTTGAATCATCATTAATTGGTGGTGAATTTTGCTATTGAATTATGAAAATCTAATTATGATTATGTGGATGCAAATTTGGTGCTATTGTATACCAAATTTGAGGAGAATTGTTAATTTTCTGTTGTTACTGAGGTATTCGTAATTCTGGTTTGATTATCTTCAGAAGATTATATTGATACTAGAAGGCTATTGTATCTTCTAGTCTGGTTACACATTGTCAGCAAGGATATGATATTTTCCAGAGGAGCTGCATTTCAAATCAGAGAACCAAATAATTAATTATTGGTTGTGAATTACACCTGGAGGCTGCGTTTTGTCTTCTTCCAGCTGTATGTTCAAGTTAAGAGACTGCTTTGCATTAGAGAGAGTCGCGTAAGCATTTGGGAGGTCTGTGTTTCATCATTGTGGGCCTACATTCCATATTCTCAAGGCTGCTTTCAAACTTTGGAGTCTTATGTTCCTTTTGGTGGCTGCGTTTTCTTCCAGGTTGGCCACGTTTTGCAATTAAGGTGCCAATTTGAATTTATAATTTGATATGTGGTTTTGTAATTGGAAAATTTGTAAACTTAATCCATTCTAGTGAGCTCAGAAGTTTAGAATTAATTGATATTAAACATTATTCAATTCTGGAAATATTTTTGAAGTCAAATATTATCATATAAAAAAACAAAACATTGCAAGCAAATTCAAAAATAAATATTACTTTCAGCAAAGAGTTGTTGGATGATGTTGACGCTTTTAATATGTTTAATTAATACACAACATCATTGTTGGAATTGGTTACTAATGTTGTTGTCATTCATGTTTTGTCACTGATATCAACATATGTTTCTATGAAGAAAACAAATTGGTTATTACAGTGTATAGATACTATACGGTTGATTTAGAATGAGAAAACACAGATTTGTGTACAAGGAAGTGTTGTGATCTTATATCCAAGATCGCATGCTGTAATAATTCATATTGGTTGAGCTAAAAAATATTTGGTGAAGAATGGTTACTGGACTGTGACAGTGGAAGTTGACAGAGTAAGTCTCTGTGTTTTGAGAGTATCTTACAAGCAATGCAGATTCAGTGTATGTGAGCTTAAGGAATGTCAGATAACATATTGAGGAATGTTTGGTGATCTTAGCAAGTCATGGGAAGCATGATGACATCAATGATGGTGTGTGTTCTAGAGTAGACCTATTTGGGCCCGACTTCAGAATTGTAGCATCTATTATGAATAGCGAGTGTGAATTATAGATGACAGACCTTAATTGTTGAAATGTAATTGTTGTATACTTGTTATAGATACCGTGTGTATCTTAGCAAGGAATTATGTAATTATTTGTATATTAGGAAAGCTTAATTGGCCAACCTGATTATTTATTTGTAATAGGGTATATATGTAAGATCTTTTCTTTTGAAAAGATGTGTAGTATGGTAGTGAGATATAAAAGATGATTATGGAAGCTACGAGCTTGTATCTACTGGATGTAGAGCAGAGGATAGTTTATACTTCATTGGATCTGATCAAGCAAATATAGTTTCCATCATAAAATTTAAAAGGATTGTGTATTTCCTTACATACACTTGTGTTGCGAACAGTGAGTTCTGGAGGTGGACATAACCTTCTTTGCACAGTAAGCCTAGGCAGTGAGCCTACTCTTTTCTTTGAATCCTAACAGGGTATGTCCTTTAACAAGGACTATGTACTATAATGTTTTAATAAGCTCCTAACAGGGCTAGATCTTTTAACATGGATACAATACTCTCAGTAGATCATTTGTGGGTGCTAATTCCCACCGGGGTTTTACCTTTAACAGGGTTTTCTCGACAGTGAAATATTGTGTTATTGTGTTGGCATACACTGTGTTATCATTTGATTTGGTGTAGCTGCTACTCAAAGTTTAAAGTTTAATAATCTATCTCACAAATGATTCACCCCCCCCTCTCATTTGTGTTGGTGGGCTGTTATTCCTAACAATTGGTATCAGAGCTACTGGTCCTTAGATATAAAGTTTAACAACTTGAGGTGATATTGGAGATGGCATTCTATAGGAAGGATAGTCCAAAATTTGATCCTGAAAAAATTGACAGTTGGAAGAACAAGATGCGAACACATTTTCTATGCTTGGGTATCGACTACTGGTTGATCACGAAGAATGAAATAACCATGAAGACTGAGGATGAATTAGATCAAGCTACTGATGAAGAAAAGAAGACATTTTTGTATAACATGGTCGCAAGGGAAGCACTGATCAACGCACTTTCTGAAGGAGAATTTACTGAGGTGAAAGACCTGGATTCGACACACAAAATTTGGGGAAGATTAGAAGCACTATATAAAGGAGACAAGTTTACTAAGAAAGCAAAGTTACAGAACTGGAAAACAAGGATGGGAAATTTTGAAAATGAAAGATGATGAAAATATTAGGGCTTATGTATAGAGAGTTACTGAGGTTGTGATTGGAATCAGAAACTCTAGAGGCACTTGTGAAGAAGAAGAAGTCATTGCAAATATTATTAGATCATTAAAACCTGTTTACAAGACCAAAGTTTAGGCTATAGAAGAGATTATACCTTTGACTCCAAACTTTAGAAGAGAAATGTTGATTGCAAAACTAACTACCTTTGAGGCTGCAAAGATAGGAGATTCTTTACCAAGAGTTGAAACAACATTTAAGACATCTACACACAAAAAGACATTATTTGAGATTGCGAGTACCAATAGTGGTAATATGAAAGAAGAGCTTGGTGAGTATGATGATGAATGAGAACATATACAAGAAGAATGAAGAAAGGTAGATGAACTTGTTGCCCTGATTGCTAGAAGAGAAAAGAGAGGTAAGGGTAAATTTGAAGGAAAGTTACATTTGAAATGTTTTTCATGCAATAAGATAGGTCACTTTGCATCTAGATGTCCTACAAGAACTCCTAAGCACAAACCTAAGTATTCAAAAGAAAAGGAATGTTATTATGCTAGTGAAGGTGCTTCTGATGATGATTTTTATTTTTATGATGAGGAGATTGAATTTATTGCTATCAAAGATGAAAAACCATTACATGAGGAAAAAGATTTAGTGTCACATGTTGATAAGAAATTTGAATGGGTTATAGATAGTGGTTTCTCACATCATATGACTGGAGATAAAAACAAGTTTGTTAAACTAAATAAGTATGATGGTGGTGTTGTAAGATTTGGAGACAATGTTCCTAAGCTTATCATTGGAGTAGGATCTATTTCTTTGGATGGAAAGACTAATACTGATAATGTTCTACTTGTTGATGGACTTAAGCATAGCTTGTTGAGTACTAGACAACTAATGGAAAAAGCTTATCAATTGAAATTTATTGATGGGAAATGTTTTATCAGAAGTAAGACAAGAATTTTATTGCAACCAATACTAAATCTAGAGGTACTGTATTTGAGTTAAATACATCTGAAGCCTCTTATTTTATTGCAAAGATAGATGATAGTTGGTTATGGAACAAAAGATTTTGTCATGTCAATTTTGATAATATTGTGAAGGTAAGCCTGGCTAATGCAGTAAGAGACCTACCTAAAAATGTAAAACCATCTAACACTATGTGTAGAGAGTGTGCTATGGGAAAGAAGATTAGAAGTAGTTAAAAGAGAAAATCATATTTACCAAAAACAAAGTTGGATCTGGTACATATAGACCTATGTGGACCCACAAGGATGAGATCATACTATGGTGAAAGGTACTTTATACTCTTTGTTGATGACTTTTCTAGAATGATGTGGATTACTTACTTGAAAGAGAATTCAGAAGCATTTGTAAAATTCAAGTTATTCAAAGAAAAAGTAGAGAATGAATTAGGCTTAAAGATAAAATGTTTGAGATTAGACAGAGGTGGAGAGTTTACTTCATATCTATTCAATTCATATTGCAAAGAGCATGGAATAGAAAGACAAACATCTGCTCCTAGGACTCCACAACAAAATGGGATAGAAGAGCAAAGAAATAAAACAATATTAGATGCTGCAAGGACAATGTTGCTAGAAGGAAATGTATCTCATGTACATTAGAGAGAAGTTGTTGGGACAACCATATACACATTGAACATAATTCAAATCAGAAAAGGTACAAATAAGACTCCTTATGAACTGTGGTTTAATCATACTCCTATTGTAAAATATTTTAGAATATTTGGAAGTAAATGTTATATCAAAAGAGATGATGAAATCGGGAAACTTGATGCTAGAAGTGATGAAAGAATTTTTCTTGCTTATTCTACTAAAAGCAAGGCTTGTAGTTGTTATGGGTGCCATGACAGTTTGTCATCTTTTTGGTAGCTCCAAATGAACCAAGCATATGAAAATGGGCTTCCAAATCCACTTTTATATTTCTACTAAAATCAATATCAAAAGCTTTTCCAAATTCCCACTTAAATATTTCATTAATGCTCAATATTAAAGTGAACTTTTTGTATTTCTTTTAGTTTTCACTCAAGCAACTTTATTTAATTTATTTAATAGAATAATTTAATTTATTCCATTATATTTTGACATTAGCTTACATGAATAAAATAGGCCTAGTAGGCCATCTCTAGTTACTCATCTGAGGGGACAACACAATTGCACATTTGGGGATTTACATCATAACCTAATACCTTCAACTGGAATAAGCAATTTATGGCTTACATGCAAACTTTTTAACAATTAGTCAAACTTAAACATTTCATATAAAACAAGAGATGCAAAGTGTCAAAGTTCCTACCTCTAGTGTGATGATTTTAGAAATGAGGTGAAATAAGAAAAAATTGCATAAATAAAATAAAGGTAAAAGACTTTTATTTGACAATTTTCTTAACCTAAAAAACTTGAATAAGAAAATTAGAAAATCAGGAAAAATATTCTTTCTATGATCAGTAAATTAAATGATCTAAATTTTCACAGTAAAAACTACTAACATTTGATGGCAATGGTGCACCTGAGAGTGAAAGAATCATCTATTCTATGAAAGCCTAGATCTATATAATATTCTTTCTACTAAAGACCTTAGGAACAAAAATGCAAGTGAATGGGAAGCATCAATTCTCAAGGAAATCATGGGTATAAAAGATCTTTACTAAAAATAAACAAGTAAAAATGTATAAAAAAGTATTAGGTGGGCATCTCTTGTCAAACATCGCAATGCATGGATGACCCTTTCTTATGGCCTTGTTAATTGCATGCATAGCTTTATTGCCTCAATAGTCCTGGTAAACTCCATCTTGTCTTCATTCTTCACAGATGTCAAGCATAGAGTAGTGGAAGTTTTCATGTGCACAATCTGCAAAGAATAAGAACACATTTTGTCAGCTCTAAAAAATCTTGTCAAATAAAAACACCAACACATATGATCTAGAAGGTTGGGTCAAGATTCATAGTAACTTACAATTTCCAAGATCAAGATATGCAAGGACATCAAAAATCGAGGTCCAATAAACTCGAATAACTTCTTCCATCATAACATTTATTCAAGAAAAAATTGCAATATGAATTATAGATTAAATATCAAAAAGATCAGTCTTGCATCTAATGATTGGCTTGAAAATAGCTCAAAAATATTTTGATATTGACTGATGCCTAGAGTACACCACGACTATAGAGCTTTGTTAGAATATAAAAATGGTTTCATTGTGATGAGAGTAAACCTATCAACCAAGAGGAAAACATAATAGCATTCATGTGTTATAATATAGCTATAAGGAAAAATAAATTTAGAATAATGGAAATCCCCAAAAATATAGCTGTTATAATATAGCTATAATGGAAATCCCCAAAAATAATGGGATCTTTGGGATGAGGTAAGGATATCCAGTAAAGCAATATGGAAAGTGAATTTTTGTCAGGTGTACTTGGAAATACTTTGGTAGACATCTATGCAAAATGCAAAAGTACAGACAAGACATGTAGATTGTTTGACATAATGTCAATGATTTGGGGTGTGTGATTTTGGATGCTACGTGAGGGACATGGTTTGACTTAGAAAAGGTGTGAGAAGAAACTAATGGTTCCTCATCAAAGTCAAATTAAAAGATCCAAACTTATTGTATAGTGTATGGAATGATTTTTTTTTAGCATTAGTATGTATGAGAAGTAAAGGACAAAATTTGTAGAATTAATATTACCAATCCCTACATAAGAATAAATTTCTTTAAAACTATACAATCCAAAATCAATCTCCCTATAGTTGTTGTTTTAACTTTTCCTCAACAAGCTTTCAAATCATGTCATTTGTAGACAAAATGCAGTAGAATTTGGGTGACCTCCCAGAATGATTCAAACTTTTATTTTTTCAATCCCTTTAAATCCCATTTGTTGTAAATCAAAATTTTGTGGATTTATAAGATTCTATCTCGTACGCCTGTAATTTAAGATCACAAAGGTCTAATTAAGTTGTTCCGATAGGTGAAAGAAGCACCCTAGGAGCTGAGACAAAATGCTTACCAGCCAAACAAATTTTGAAAAACTAGAGAGAAAAAAAGTTTAAGAAAGTAAAACAGAGCTTTCCCTGGAAATTTCCTATCTGCATTCAAACATTCTAAAGATTGGATTTTTGTCTACTCACCCGAATGAATCCATTATATATAATATAATAATATATTATGCACAACAAATTAAATCTCAAGATCAATAGTAGTGCAACAACAATAATTCCAAGCAATTTACTCTTGGTGAGATAGGGGACAAAAGTAAACCAAACCAACTACATGAGAAATAGAATAAAGAAACACAACCTTATTAGTATTCCTCTATTTTGTTCATTTAGCCTCACTATTCAAAAAGATTTCAGATTTTGACCTTGCTAAACCACTCTATGTAAGCACATACATGCCTCCTACGCCCAGAATCTCTGTCCAAATTTTCCAAGCACCATCAATGATAATATTTGCATAATTTAATGAATTCACAACAAACCATATCAAACATGTTGCTGCAGTGGCACAAAAAGTGAGTAAGGGCATAGCCCCTACTATAGCCAATTGCAACAGCACAATGAGGGTGGTTAAGACACCTGTTGCCTAGACTAGGTTGGCTCCCCTCTCCCCGTTGTCCACAAAATAGGAAAGTAGGGACAAATTGCCCATGAGGGATGTAAGTTGTGCCTACAAGAGAACTTTGAGCCCATCACAAAGATGACGACATCACAGTGTAAATCTAAAAATGTAATATTTTTATTAGAGTTTTAAAGACCTCTTTGCACTTTTCCATGATAGTGGAAGTCTCTAAGGAAAAAATTGCCTAAAACTTTTGTCAATTGGCATATACAGGACTACAGAAACAAAAAATTGGAAAAATTCTATTTTTATATACGATGAAATGTAATAGATTCAAATTCTTGGGTATAAAGAAAAAATTCTGTAACTTCTGTGGATAGTAAGAATTTTGTCATAGGAATTTAAAATTCATAGCAATTTGAATACGAAATTGTACTTGTTCTGCACAAAATCTGTGATTATGCTGCCAATGCATTGTATTTGATTCTAAAAGAAGAATTTTTAAACTAATAACTAGAATGAGAATGTTCCTCTGTGATTCCCCATAGAGGAAAAACAAGCATTGCCCAGTTCATTTTCCAGCATGAATCTATGTTTGTAAAATTTATGCTTGTAATTTTGAAAATAGTTCGAGAGCTTTCTGGAAGTGGCCAAAAAAGTTTTAGATGAAGTCCGAAGCTTCTAGATTTCTTAGTTTTAATGATATTAATCATTTTGTTTTTTTTAATAAAAAAAATAATTTTTATGCTTACCCAAACCAATAAGAAATCAAAAAATTCATACTTTTAAATTATTGAAAATAAAAATTAATTATCAACTATAATCTTATTGTCCAAAAAAGTTTAATACTTTATTTTGATTGGTTGTTTGAATAGTCAAATTAAAAAAAATTGCATTGAATGGATGCATAAGTTACCTGCCTACGACATGAACTAATAATGACCCAATTTAGAGAAATGCCACCATAGACTGACTCCCAAACTTCATCCCAAATGGCATATCACTAAGGAGACACAAAGTACATTGACAACATCAAAAAAAAATCATAAGGATATCCTACTAACCAATAGGAATTTTCTTGAGATGACCAATGATTATGCATTTTGATGGCAGTGTGCTAGTTCAAAAGGATAATATAAATCTGAAGTAATTTTTTAGATTTTCTCAAACTATAAATGTGGTTAAAGGGAAAATATTATGTGGCAAACCCACAAACCAAGCTAGAAAATGATTGTACTTCAAATTATTCTTATATTCATTCAAGTATTGCTATGCTTCAACTACCTAACCTTTGAGCTTCATCTAGAGGAATGTGTAGCTTTAAGATAGAGTTACTTCTTGGGCCTTACAATAGGGTGGAATATGATCAAGATTTGTTTAGGCTATATCTTTGTTAGTCCTCTAATTAGGTTCTTATGGTTCATGGTTTGAATCTATTATGGTTGTGTAAGGGATTTGCAGATGATTTTTCTAACATAATGATTGGACACCATGATTGGAACAATTGGTTGTTGGATATTGGACACATGAATCATAACTGTCAATGGTTCTTTGTGTTCAATAATTTGTTGATCTATGTTTGAGATTTATTGTTCCATCTTTAAAAGAGTGATAAAAGATATTGTGAGTGCTATCTTTTCCAAGTGTTTTTTGGGTACCATTATCTTCTAGGAGTAATTGTTTGAACCAAATTATGTTCTTTGCCTCTAGGAAACATTGTAGACACAATCATCTTCTTGGTGAAGGGTTTTTCCCATCCCCATGAGGCACTATTACATGGTGTCCATTCCCTTGCAGTATAGTGAACCTAATTTAGTACAAGTGTGCACTATTTTGGGATCCATAATTTATGGTGCCTACACTATGGTTGTTAGCCTAAGGCAGACCTACCTTTGCATATAATAAGAGGCCAACATGAAACAAACATCCAGAAGTTAGGGGGTTGTTCCCTGTCCATAATTTATTATTTAAGTGCTAAGTGATGATGGGTATATCATGTAATTCATACCTAGTGCATCTCTTTATTTCTCTCCATAGTTCACATAAGAAGTATATGCTATAAAATACTAATGAAATCAACTATTAGTCAATTATAATCAAAATTACAATATAAGGATTAAAATAGATCTTGAAGAAATATGGGAACCATTTTTTACAGATATTGTACAAATGAAGAGAACACTCCCAAGAGGAAATGCTTCAATGTGGAACAATTGAAGGATAATATTTTACTTTTATACGCACATATGAAATGTTTTTGATATATTTCTGAGATAACAAAACCACAAAAAGAATAACATATAGAAGAAAGTAAAGAATAATGATCATACTTTGAGATATTGTGGAAACTTAAAGGAAAGAATGCCTAGTGGGGTTGCATTTTGAAATCCTTATGCACCTAGATTTGATCACTTTGTTCAATGGATCTTTTTTCTACCCTGGTCAAAAGCTTTGCACCATTCCATGTTAACAAATTATCTTCATATGTTGTAGTGAATTGAGAGAGGCAATCTAGTAGAAAGGGGCTGCAAAAATGACCATTAGATATTGATTTAGCTTATGGCATATACAATGATAAAAAATCCTAAAATCAGTTTAATCCAAAAGCTTCCCTACTAACCAAAATGGACCAACAAGACCTTATGTAATTAAAATCAATATTAAGAAAAGTGTATTCCAATCAATAATAACCATAAATAGATGTGATTTCATATTTTAGATACTTATCATGCTTAACATATTTTTATCTAAATGTACTTCAAAAATAAGGTATCTTTTGTCATACAAAACACCAAAATGTTCAAAATGGTGACAACTTTGCCCTACAGTATGATCTACTATGCAAGTAAAGAGAGTTCATTTTGTGATACCACCATTCTCAGAAGCTTCCTACTGAACCTGATTAGACAAGCTTTCCATAAAAAATAAGTGATAATTACTTGTACCAATAGATTATGCAATATACTTTTGAACAAGTCTTATACCTTATAATGTTTTCCTAATATTTTAGATGACATGATGAAACCCCTCTCAAAAGTGAAACTTTATCTCAATTGATGATTATATGTACAATCTCCTTTATATCTCAATCAAGTTCACAAATAGAAGAAATGAAAAAGGAGGTGTGAAAACACACATCATACATGGCACAACTCAAATAAACACCCCTTGATTTGGCTTTAGAGACTGGCCTTTTACAATTGGCACTTCATAATTGTAGTTCACCAAAAGAATTACAAATTACAAAAAGAAAATTTAAAAATTTTAAGAAAGTGCAGGAAAGAAGATTTGTGGCATCAACAATTTGACCAATTTTTCCTTGTCACTTTGTTGTGATTAAATTTGTTTTTTGTCACACATTGAGGTAAAAAGAAAAGTTTGAGAGACCAAATTCAAATTTTATAATACAGATTTTGTTCCCCACCAAAATAATCTTCCCTCCAAACTATCTAAATCTCAAAATGAAGTGCAACTGTAAATATAGTTTGATCTAGAAATCCTCACATAGAAAGACTCACTAAGGTGACTACCATTAATCTTAATGAATGTGGTTAGATCCAAGGCCTTCAATCTATCCAAATAATTCCTAAAATAAAAGCCATTTGCTAAAAATCTCAATGTCAAATAAAATATAAATTTCTACAAATCTTAGATGCAAAATGAAGGGTGAATTAGAATATATGAGTACCAAAAGAAGGTAGACCAAACTAATCAAATAACACCAAAAAATTCAAAATGATGCCAAAGATATGTTTCTTAATGGTACTCATCTACAAATATCACAAAGAGGATTTTTTTATGCCTATCTCTTTTCCAAATGTCGACAACTAACTTTAAACTACTTAATATTCACATGGGTTGATGATTTCATGACACTAAAACTTGAAATGAATTCTAGATATGTGAGTCAAGTATTAAAATAGAAGATTGATCTCCCCACTCAAAGCCAATGGATAGCTTGACTTGGCAGCGATAAGTGTAGATTAATTTATTGAAAAAATTAGGAAAACCAACTCCATTGTAAGCTCATTTTACTCTTCCTTGCCTTTGTCACTTGAAAAACCAATAGATTTACTCACCACAAACCTCATCTTAACCGAAACAAAAGAGAATTGAAATGAATCAAGGTGATAAGAGGCCAAAGTGGAGTAAAAGAGAATATATCAAATTTGAGTTTTACATAAAAAAATACTAAGTAAGGTTTATGTAGATGCAATAAAATTCACGTTATCTTTTAGATACAAAACTCAAAATTACAAAATTAATAAAATGACAACTTTTATGGACTAATACAAAAGTAAACATATGAACGAAAAGAAGAAATGGAAATAAAGAAATGGAACCTGTCATTGCCTAGAATGACAAATCCCATAGTTGTTGGCAACATCCCTAGTTTCCTCTTCAACTTCAGCTCCAGTTACTTCACCATCCAAAAGGCCTATAGGGAGAGTTAAAAAATGGTGTTAGAGCTCAGGGTCACATTTATTTATCTACATTTTTTTTACATGGTAGCTTACTCATACAATACATCGAAAACAACAGCATGAATGAGACAACATTAATCTTTCAAAATGATTTCATTAGGTGAATATAAGATTGATATGGAAATAGTTCTACCATGTTGCCATAGAAAATAGATCAAAATGGCATAGGAATTTTTAGTCAAAGTAGAGACAATAACTCTTATCTGAGAAAGGAAGCAATAAAAGTCACAGTATTAGATCATGTTCATTATATGCCAAACAAAAGAAGATATCTAGCATTCATAGGCATGCAGGTACAAAATATCAAGTTACAAATCACCAACATGAGTACTAGTGATAAGAGCAGAAATATATAATACTCAAGGACATGGTATGATTTGTGTCAAAAAGATAAAATTCATAATACAGTCATGGCATGGTTAGAAGATGTATTTGTCTCAAATTCAAAGGAAAAAAGGCTAGTATAAGAAGAGGAAGATGCAATCATGATTGTCAAAGGAATCTAAAAGAAAAACCATATCCATGCAGTCATATAGAACAACACTGAAAGAACAATGATGCACCATCACAATGATACACATTAAAGTAATAAGGACACTATATAAAAGTAGTGGATCTACAGCATGGAAGAAGAGAAAATTAGTGGATCTACAACATGGAAGAAGAGAAAAGAAGTGTGACAATGCAAAATACCTAGCACCTATAGAGTTTCTTTCACAATGGGTCTGGAGTATATATGAAAAGAAGTGAAAGTATCAAACTTTATCTAGGAACTCTGTATCCTAAATAGTAGACATAGATTTCAATGTTAGTACATATTACCTTTATTTTCTTTCAAGAAAGCAATCATTTTAAAGGAAGTCATTATTGGAAATACTTGATTACATAAAGTATAACTTTTATATGTCCTTATGTATAACTTAAAACTGTCCAATTTATTTGAAAAATGAGTTAATACAAAGCATTAATATCAATATGGAGGTCCATAGACCATACTTGAGGAGTTTTTTCAACATGTGTGGTGCATATTAGATCAAGTTCAAACATCTTTAAATCACATATTCTTGAGATAGTTAGTTTTAGACTATTTAGGGACAGTTTTGGGGTAGTTAGAAATGGTTGCATTTGGTTTTAGGGAATTAGAAGTCTATATCAATGTTGATCCATGGGTTTGGAGACATGATGTAGATTTGGTGATGTAAGGGGATGCTTTTGTAATATATCAAATCAATAAACACCAGTGATTCTTTCAAATGTGTCTCTGCCCGTGGGTACAGTCCACCATAACAAGGTAACAGTGAATTCTCATGTTCATTTAAAACGTGATCTTGATGGGATGATAATGTAGAATCATGGAATAGTGTTTTATTTGCATGTTTAAGCAACTATATCATGTTTGGATTGTTCTTGAGATAGAGAGATTGACTAGTATTTGGGTCTGTGACTGATTTTTGGGTATAGTCAGCATTGCTGGGTTGAAATCCTTTAAGTTGATGTAACTCTCCCACCCCTGTGGCCACTGTGATTGGTGGGAGAGGTTTAAAAGATGTATATTATCCTTGTATTATAATTTTTCTATGCATGGATAAGGGGTGTTGATGTTGAACACCACATAATGGTGGAATTTCTTGAGTGAAGGAGAGCCAGTTTGACACCAGTCACTTGGGAAACATTTTCCATTAAGAATAGTTGCATTGGATGATGGAATATGGATGTTTGTATCCATAATGATGTGTTAGAACCAGCGAATTGAGATGGAGATGATTATGAAGTTGATTTTGCATAGGCCCTAGATAAATTACCCTAGGAACAAGGGTTCGATGATTAGATGAATAGGTGGAGAGTAGTTGTCATTTAGCAACTTTTGTAATGAATGTTACTGACAACATTTTGCAATGTTGTGCAAAACTTGACATAATTACTCCTAGGGTCTACCCAAGGTGGATCTAACATATTTTGATGTTAATAACATCAATTCCACCATCCCTAATACAATTCTACCCATCCACTATCCTATCAACCTTTGTGAGCCATAGAATTTATAAAATGTGATTCTTTGTTAGACGTATATTTGAGATTTTCTATCGAGCTTTACTTTGTAGTTTTCACTCTCTTATCTATAAATATAATTTGATGAACATGGTGATGTAGATTGGTTGATTAAAATGTTTAAGAAGTAAAATATTTCTTAAAGTGAATGAGAAATAATATGGAATAAGAAGTAGGTGTTTTTGACCATTGAATCTACATCATTGGTTTAGTTTGAGCTTCACTTGGTTTCAAGAATAGTTTAATATTCTCTACTTAACAAGGCCAACCACATGAAGGTGGAATCTCATTTGCCCCCCCCCCTAACATCACTCTAAATTCTCCATTAACATCTAATAACATTCATTCATTCATTCATCCATTTTGGAAATATAACATTCAATCATTATAATCATATAACATTTATTAACACATAAAATTTATTAACACACAATATTCATGAATAATTCATTAACACATCATTCATCAACATTTACTAGTACAAAATTACATCCATTAAGACAACATTCTTTCATTAGCAAAAAATGCTACTTACAATCATTTCTTTTTCTGTTTCTTGCTCATTTTTCTAAGGTAGCAGCTAAGTGGAGCATCAATATCCTCGTCATTCCCCTCCTCTGCTAGTTCTAATATCAACACATGTCTCCTCCTCATCTTTTTAGGAATAGGAGGCTGATGCGCCAAAGGGGGGTCCGCTGTAATAACAACTACATCATGGGTTAAATTCACACCATTTTATATTAGTGTTACAAGTATTTCATTAATTATAAGAACTATAAATCAAAAAAGAAATTTAAAAGAACAAAACATAGATTTTCTTTACCTGAATGTGCCACATCATCTACATGTTAATATGATTTAGAACAAAAGAGAGGGGGGGTGAATCAGTTGTTCTCAGGTCTAGATGTATAAAATAAACTTTCAAAACTCTTCAACAAATCAGATCCAACAACCAACAGCTACTCAGTCATTACTGATTGCATAACAAAAATATATAACAGTGCAGTCCACTATCCAATAGTATCTAACTTGCAAAACATAGAAATGTTCAAACCAAAACATTCACACAAGTATTAACACCGGGATTTATAGTGGAAACCCAATTTGGGAAAAAACAATTTGTAACATGTTACTATTATTTTCACTCTTCTGAAGTGAGCTCTATGAAAAGCCAACCCTATCAAAGGTTACAAACACACTGTCAGGTGTGACCTAGTTAATGGATTTAAACCACTTTGTTAAAAGTGCACCTTGTTATAGGACTTACATACATTCCATTAGAATGCAACCTTGTTCAAAGGATTTATACAAATTACTGTTAGGTCAACATCTATTAAAAGGATTTTGACTGATACAATGGTTAGAAAGTAACACTAATATTAATCTGAAAATACACAACTCACTTTGTAGATATCAAATCCAATTCCATACACATATGTTGGCTTACTGACTGTGAACCTTTTCCATCTCCATCACTGATCTGCTCGAAAATCCCTTCAAGCAATCACAACACTTCTCCTTCAACCTTTTCTGCTTAGACAGTCAATAACATCAACAACACTTCCAGCATCCTCTCCTCTTCTCAGCCTCATGCTTAGGTTTCCTTAATACTTCCTCACTTAGGTCAATACATATTTTTCCACTTAATCTCCTCTATAGATCTTAGGGTTAGGTCAGATTCATCAAATCCTTCCAAATTTATGTTCTTCGTCTATCCTTCTAGAAACATCTCAAATCTCTTAATAGATTTACAATAAATTTTTTTACACTGCATTAAATGCTTTCTTATAATCAATAAATAAAGTCAACATGATTTACGTAATCCAAGAATTTGACTATGTCAGCTAGGAATCAGAATTCTTCCTCAAATGTAAATTATTGATGCTTAGTCAATATTGTGTTCAACTCCTTGGTCTTCACTAGAAAGCTCGGTCACCACTAAAACTATTTCCTCAGCTAATACTGTCTTCCTCGGCAATTAACTAATGTTCGATCAATACTAAAATTACTCAGCATATACTAGCTTGGTCAACACTAACACCACTCGACTTAAACTAGATTTCTTCACTTTTGCTCAGTTAAGCCTACTAGATTAGTCTTCATTCTTACTAAGATAAACAATACATTATCTTATCATTGTGCCACATAATCAAGTACCCATTGAAGTATCAAGATAACTCAACCTTTCCTTAGGTGCTATTGTTACCAACCTTGCCCCACAACCTTCACAACATTCAAATAGATATAGTACTTTCTTAAATAGCAATAGTCTTACCAGTTAAGGTTTGACATCAATGACAATACAACAATTTCTTCAATTTGCAATTTCCAACAATCTCCCTCTTTGGCATTTATGGCAAGACCATATGAATAATACATGAATTACCAACCAATCCAAAAATATCCTCATCTTCATTCTGATACAGAATCAATTAGCCTTGCTTATATGACCATCCACACAGTAACATTCTTCCTCCTAAATCTCTCCCTCTTACTTTATCTTCCAAAAATTTTACCATGTGTATTCATCTATGATCATCTCCCTCTTTGACAAAAATTCCAAAGAAACAACTAAAACATACATCCTGGAGATGTAGATATCATATTTTTAGTTCAGTAATTGTATTTCTCCCTCTATCATCTTTGCTTATGACTGATTCTCAACTTTTATGTTCTTTTCACAACTCTAGGTTGCTCCTAAAGTGTGACCTATCTCTGCATCAATTTTTCAGATACTCTTTGCAAAATATTTGATGTAGTGCTCCTAGCTTGACTAGGCAGCCTCAGTTAGGGGAAGAACCCCTAATTGACCTCTTAGATATTCATGAGCTTCTTTAGGTAAAGCTTTAGTGAATATGTCTACTAATTGTTCCTTTGTATTCACATATTCTATTCAGACCTCTTTATCTTGTACTAGTTCCCTCAAGTAATGATACTTGATGGTGATGTGTTTGGTCTTTGTGTGCATTACTGGATTCTTAGATATGTTGATAGCACTTGTGTTGTCACAGTAGATGACAAATGGTTCAGTGATCTCTTCTTTCATGCCTACCAAAAATTTCTTTATCCATACTAAGTTTGAATAGTTCACTGTTGCAGCCACATACTCAGCTTCAGTAGTAGATTGGGAAATGCAGTTTTGTTTCTTGCTTGTCCAGGAAACTAATCTCTATCTAAGAAAGAAAGCTCCACCACTAGTACTCTTTCTATCATCCACATTTCATGCCCAATTATCATTAGTATATACTCTCAGTTCAAACCTTTCATGCTTCTTGTAGTATAATCCAAATCAGTAGTCCCCTTCAAATATCTCATTATCCTTTTGACAACCATCATGTGAGTTTCCTTAGGATTGGCAGAGAATCTTGCCACAATCCCAACACCTAGAGCAATATCTGGTCTGTTGTGTACAACATACTATAGTTTTCCAATCATGGATCTATACAAAGTCTGGTTTACTTCTACAACATCATCATTCTTAGACAACTTTTGTCTAGTAGCCATAGGAGTAGTTACTAGCCTTGAATGCTCCATACCAAAGGTTTTCAGTATCTCATGAATGTATTTAGATTGGGTGATGAAAATGCCTTTCTCCATTTGATATACTTGTAAACCAACAAAAAATTTGATCTCCCCAAACATACTTATTTCAAATTTAGTTTTTATTTCATTTGAAAATTTGTTACACAGGGCATCTTGTCCACCAAATATAATATCATTGATGCAGGGGTAGGGTAGATACAAGCAGAATCAAGCAAAATTGAGTCCACTTGAATCCATAAACAAGCCCTACTCAGAGTTACACAATGGAAGCAATATAATATCACATGAAAGCAATTAAATCACAATGGATATGAGACAATCAATTGGTAGCAACAATAGAGAATTAAATTATTTCTTTCAACATGCCCGACTGTGAGGCCTTCTGGGTTTCGGCCTTATACAATGAGAATTATGAAATCAGAATCATAGCTTGCATCCTATCTTTGTCTCCAATGATATATCTTGATAATCCTTCCTAGATCTCACTCTTGATCTCCTCTTGATGCCCTACTACATTAATCTAGACTCTTTATATAGCCAGCTAAGCCACAGGTCGGCCAGTCAGGCATTTAATTACATTATGGGTCCAGTCTAGAAGATTTAAACCAAAACTAATGCTAGAATGAATATAAATTGACGTGACTTTGGATTTAGGTCCTTACATGACCCAAGAAAATTCATTTAAGGGTGAAAGGTCCCATTTGATCATACGGAACATCGCAAGAAGAAACACCACACGTTTCACCCAAAAACTGGTAGAAAATAAGTCCCGGGGAAAAATGGGCATAAATTTTTACTCATAATTAATTAGGGCTTGCGCTCTTGGGAAATGATAGTACTTTATGTCCTCTAAAAATCCTTAAGAGAGAAAAGTCTGATTCCTTATGGATCAAGGTGTCCAACATGAACAATCAACACCAAAACTACAGGAAAATAGAGTTCCGACGGCAAGGAAAACAACTGTAACTTTGAAACAATCCATCCAAAATTTATGTGCTCATAGGAGAAGGTTTCCAAATAGGTCCTCAACATAATGTAAGCTTCTCAAACCATGAAACCTATTGAAAATATAGATGTAGTAACTAAGAGGGGGGGGGGGGGGTGAATCAGTTAACCACAAAAATATTACCACTGATCCCTTAAATATCTTAACAAATTATTTACTGTGCCACTCGGTAAATATATAGAGAAATGCTGAAAACTTGATCCTTGAAGTGTGTAATAATTAAATTGTTATTAAGCATTCATCACTGATTAACTTACATGGATAAAGAAAATAACATGAACACAAGAGACACCAGATTTACCGTGGAAACCCAATATGGGAAAAACCACCAATGTAACTAGTTACTATTTTTCACTCTTCTGAAGTGATGCCCAGTTAGAAGCCAACCCGGTAAAAGGTTACAAAACACACTGTTAGGTGTGACCTTGTTAGAGGATTTAATCACCCTACTAGGAGTGGCCTTGTAAGAGGTCTTGAAACAATTCAATATAACTGTTACCTTGTTAGAGGATTTACAAAATGGTTGTTAAACCAACTCGGTTAAGAGATTTTGATATCACTGCTACAATTGCTAGAGAGTAACAATGAAATGACCTGCAACTAAATTGCTAAATATAGATCTCTGTTCTATTTCACTAGATCCTTATTGATCAATTAAATCTTTGCTGCTCCTCAAGGATATCTGACCATCCTTCAAAATTCATACACATCTTTCTTCAAAATGATTTTTGCATGCTATATATCTTTTATTCACCACTTGACCTTCTATATATATATGCCATTTCATAATCATTTAGATTGTCAAGTCAGCACTAATAATTATTATAACAGTCGGCTGGGATAAACAAACTGTAATAACAAAATTCTTTGAAAGGGCCAACCTTGCTCGGTAAACATTAATCCTGAAAAGATTTCCTTTGGTGATCGAGAGAACTCGGTAACCACAGTGAATTCTACAACATCCTTTGGAGACCGAGAGAGCTCGGTAACCACTAATTTTCCTTCGATAACCAAGGAGGCTTGGTTAACACTGTTACCCTGTCATGTTTCCTTTAGACACCCGAGAGAACTCGGTAGACACTAAAAACTGCCTAGCTGACTGACTGAGCTCGGTAGATACTGAGAGCGATAATTGATATGACATTTGTGTGACATCAAAGACAACACATAGCTAATCCAACAATGTTCTTCAGACAATTGTATCCAACAATCTCCCTCTTTGGCATTGATGGCAACACAACATGTCATAGCACAATGAAATTTCACAGAGAAACCAAGAGTAAGAAACATATCCTTAGCTTCATTCTGATTCCCATCATCTTCAAACTTCTTTCTCTGACTGAGAACTCTCCCTCTTAACTTCTCAAATTATTCTTCTTAGAAATTTCTTGAAATGACAGCAAACTCTCCCTCTTTGACAACACATGCCAAAGACAACTTACACAGTTTCGGTAAATATCAATGTACCTTATGTACTGATTCATATGCAATGATTCCCTGACTATGCTGCATCAACTGATTGATCTTCAACATGTTCTGGTTGAGCATCACTAAAAATTTATTTAGTGAGCCTCAGACAGGGGAGTGACCCCTAACTTGCCTCTTAGATACAAGAATGCATCCTTAGGTAGTGGCTTGGTGAAGATATCTGCAATTTGTTCTTTTGTATGAATATATTCCAATCTGATTTCCTTGTCTTGCACCAATTCTCTGACAAAGTGATATTTAATTTCAATGTGCTTGGTTTTGGAATGCATTACTGAATTCTTTGAAATATTTATTACACTTGTATTATCACAAAACATAACAACTAGTTCTTTGATCACAACCTTCATGCCTTCCAAAAGCTATTTAAATCATATAATATTAGAGTAGTTTACTACTGCAGCAACATTTTCTGCTTCTGCTGTGGATTGGGATGTGCAGTTTTGTTTTTTACTAGTCCAAGATACTAACCTCTTGCCAAGAAAGAATGCTCCACCACTTGTACTCTTTCTGTCATCAATGTTTCCTACCCAATCAGCATCAGTAAACACTTTTAAATCCATATTGCCTCTGAATTTATACCACAAGCCATAATCTTCAGTTCCCCTTAAATACCTCAAGATTCTTTTGATTGCCATCATGTGATTTTCTCTGGGTTTAGCTGAGAATCTTGCCACTATTCCAACTGCTAAGGCAATATCAGGCCTTGTGTGTACTACATATTATAATTTTCCAATCATTGATCTATATAAGGTCTTATGTACTTCTTTTGAATCATCATCTTTGGTAAGCTTCAGTCCAGTACACATGGGTATACCAATTAGTTTTGAATCTTCCATACCAAATTTCTTAAGTATTTCCCTGATATATTTAGACTGAGTAATGTAGATACCATTTTTGTTCTGCTGAATCTGAAGTCCAACAAAGAATTTTATCTGACCAAACATAGACATTTCAAATTCTTTGTTCATAAGCTCTAAAAATTCTTTGCATTGATCATCATTTCCTGTAAACACAGTATCATCCACAAATATTTCTGCCAAAACAATTTTGTTATCTGATCCTTCTTTGATGTATAAATTGTTGTTGTCATTAGCCCTTTTGAAATCAATCTAAGTAAGATAGTTATGTAATCTTTCATACCATGCTCTAGGAGCTTGTTTCAGACCATACAATGCTTTGTGTAATTTGTAGACCATATCCCTTTTGTTTGGATCAATAAAACCTTCAAGTTGCTCAATGTAGACTTCTTCCTCAAGAATACCATTGAGAAAAGCATATTTGATATCCATCTGATATACCTTAAATGCTTTATGTGCTGCATATGCAAGTAAAGTCCTCACACCTTCTAATCTTGCAACAGGAGCAAAAGTCTCTCCATAATCTATTCCTTCTTCTTGAGAATATCCTTTACATACCAATCTTGCTTTGTTTCTTGATACTTGACCATCTTCATTCAACTTATTTTTGAATACCCATTTTGTCCCAATTACATTTTTATCTTTAGGCCTAGGTACAAGAGTCGATGTCTTATTTTTCTCTATTTGCTCTATTTCTTCATTCATAGCCTCAATCCAACTTTCATTTTCTAATGCATCTTTGACATTTTTAGGTTCAAAATCAGCAAATAAACATGTACCTTTTAGTTTACTTCTTGTCATAGTACCATCTGATTTATTTCCAATAATCTGATCTGGTTTATGATGCTTTTTGACGTACTTGGCTAATACAGGTTCCTTGCTTCCTGAATGAGTCACATTTTCATCTTCTTCATCTTTAGGTTCAGATTACTCGGGCTTGGTAGATACTTGCTTGGTAGCTTCAAACTGAGACTTGGTACTTTGTGACTCGGTCTGAACTTCTTATTGTGACTCGATTACTGTACTAGACTCGGTAGATGTAGTCTCCTTACATGTGTCTGGCAATGTATCAGGTTTGATGTAAACAAATTTTCTGTAGTCCTCTGGTTCCTTTTTGCTTTCTTCTTCAATCTTTTCTACAAACTCATCAATTCTCACATGTGCACTTTCTATGATTTTGTGAGTAGACAAATTTAGACATCTATATGCCTTACTTTTGCAAGAATATCCCAAAAATATTCCTTCATCACTTTTTACATCAAATTTTCCTTTTCTAGATTCTTTTAAGATGTAACATTTACTACCAAATACTTTTAGGTAACTTACATTTGGTTTGTAGCCATACCATAGCTCATATGGAGTCTTGAATGTGTCTTTTCTCAACTGTACTCAGTTCAAGGTATGAACTGCAGTGCTGATAGCTTCCTTCCAGTATTTCATAGCAATGTTCTTTTCAATCATTAGAGTCCTTGCACAATCCATGATAGATCTGTTCCTTCTTTCGGCTATTCCATTCTGCTTAGGAGTTCTCGGGGCTGATACCTGTCTTTTGATTCCTCTTTCAATGCAAAAATTATTGAATTCATGGGAGATGAATTCACCACCTCTGTCTGATCTCAAGCATTTTATTATTTTTCCTGTTTCCTTTTCTACTCTTGCTAAATACCATTTGAACTTCTCAAATGCTTTAGACTTTTCTCTTAAATACATAACAGTCATCATTCTAGAATAATCATCAACAAAGAGAATAAAGAATTTTTCTCTGGTATAGCTCTCAATTCCAATAGGTCCACATAAATCAGTATGCACAATTTCCAAAATATCTTCAGACTGATAGTTTTTACTTTTGAAACTAGACTTTCCCATTTTACCAGTTTGACAATTCTTGCATAGACCAACATCAGGTTTCTTCAAAGTAGGAATACCTCTTACTTTCTTGAATTTGCTTATTTTCATCATGTTGTCAAAATTTACATGACATAACCTTTTGTGCCATAACCAACTTTCTTCAATTTGAGCAATAAAACATGAGTAATCACCAAGATCAAGATAAAACAGGTTACCTTTGGTTTGTTTGCCTGATCCTATCAGTTTTCCTTTGTCATCCAGCAGTCTTGCTTTGCCATTCATGAATTCAACCTTGAATCCAATGTTGATTAGCTATGCTACACTTAGAAGATTATGCTTTAGTCCTTCGACCCAATATGCATTATCACATATAAGTTCTTTAGTTAATGAAATTTGTCCCTTTCCTTTTATACAACAGGGTTCATTGTTTCCAAACCTTACATTACCACCATCAAAGTTTTCAAAATGTTCAAACTTGGTCCTGTCACCAGTCATATGATGTGAACATCCACTATCTATAATCCATGTATCATTCTTGCTTATATGAGAGATAAGTGCCATCTCATCTTCATCATTATCAGATTCATCTTTTACAGCAATGAAAACAATTTCTTCTTCACTATCATCCGAATCTTTAGCTAAAAAAATGTTTTCTTACCTTTATCCTTGAATGATTTGAAATTTTTCTTGCCATTGTACTTGTAATTTTTCTTCTCATCTTTGCTTTGCTTGTTTGGACACCTAGCTGCAATATGACCAATTTCTTCACATGAAAAATAGATTAAGGGAGTTTTACCTTTGTATTTTCCTCTGCCTCTTGAATACTTCTTTGCAAGTAATGCTTCGATAACTTCAAGATCGCTATCAGAACTTTCCTCTGATTCTTCTTCACTTTCTGATTGGATTTTCTTCCCTTTCTTGAGTGAAAGTTTGGCCTCAAAAGCTGATTCAATATTTTTAGAAGTTGGAACATAGTTGTCATAGTTATCCAGTTCAAAGGCTGTCAATCTTCCAACTAAGGCATCCAAAGTTATATTGTGATTTTCTTCACATCTTCTTTCTTGAATAGCAGAAACTCTTATTGCATAAATAGGGAGTAATGTTCTAAGAACCTTACTTATAACCGTTTCATCATCAATTTTTCCTCCAGAAGCTCTGATTGCACTAACACTTGTCTTGATGCTTTCAACATATTTTTTGAATGTTTTCTTCTTCTCTCATTTTCATTTGATCAAACTATCCTCTTAGGCTCTCTGCTTTGGCTCTCTTCACATTGTCATCACTGCCATAGATTTTCTTCAACTTGTTCCACATTTCATGAGCAGTTGTGTAGTCTTTGATTTCATCAAATTCTTCATAGCTAAGAGCTGATGCAATGTCTATCATCATAGTGCTATGGTTCTTCTTCTCTGCAATGTCTTCAACAGTTAATGTGCCAGTAGGAATTGTATATTCTTGATCAATATATTTGCATCCTGAATCACCAATGGAAGCCAGATGTAGTCTCATGAGATCTTGCCATGCTGAAAAGTTATTTCTATTAAGCCTTGGAATTTCTCTTTTGTAAGACATCCCGATCTTTAGCTTAGGTCCTTGAAACCCTTCCTGCAAGCACCAAAAGCTCTGATACCAATTGTTGGAAATATAGATGCAGTAACTGATTCACCCCCCCCCTCTTAGTTACTGCATCTATATTTCCAACAGAAACCAACAAATACAACAATTATAAATAAAACAGTAGTAAACAGGTACAGAAATCAGGAAATGTTTTTGGTTGATGCAAGATTTCTCAAAGACCCAAGATGCTCTTGCATCAATCATCTAAAAAAATCTTAGCCAAAAAGATTCCTTTACCTTCTTCATCTTTCATGTACAAATTGCTTGTGTCATTTGTCCTTGAGAATCCAATATATATCAGGTAGTTGTGCAGCCTCTCATACCATGCTCTAGGAGCTTTCTTTAATCCATATAGTGCTTTATTTAGTTTGCAAACCATGTGTATTTTGTTTGGATCAAAAAATCCTTCTGGCTATTCAATGTACACTTCTTCTTCTAATATACAATTTAAAAATACAGACTTGACATCCATTTGGTATACCTTGAAATCTTTGTAGGTAGCATATGCAAGTAAGGTTCTTACTCCTTCCAATCTTGCTACAAGGGAAAATGTATCCCCATAATCTATTCCTTCTTCTTGTGCATAGCCTTTGCATACCAACCTAGCTTTGTTTCTTGTGATTTGACCATGCTCATTCAACTTATTTCAGAACACCCACTTTGTTCCAATGACATTTTTATTTTCTAGTCTCAGCACCATAGTCCAAGTATCATTCTTCTCTATCTTTTCTATCTCCTCATTCATTTCTTGTATCCAGTCTTCATTTTCTAATGCATCCCTTGTTGTATTAGGCTCACATTCACACAGTAAACATGTAGGGTCTCTTAACTTACTTCTAGTTAGAACTCTAGTATCTTTGTTTCTAATGATCTGTTCAGGCTTGTGATGTCTCCTTACATATTATGCCAAAATAGGTTCTACTCTCCTTTCCTCCTGTTCTTCAGGTTCACCAAAAAGATTGTCAGATTTAGCTTATGAATGCTTAGCAACCTCTTCCTGATACTCAACAGCTTCCTCCTTTCGCTTGGCACATTCTTCTTGTCTCTCGGCATTGTTTTCCCGATGCTCGACATTGCTTACCCGAGACTCTGCATCAGGTGCAAGTTTTTCACTTGCCTCTCCTTCCTCTATATACACAAAAGATCTATAATCTTCTAGTTCTCTCTTGCTTTCAGCTTCATTTTTCTCTACATACTCATCAACTTTGACATTCACACTTTCCACAATTTTTTTAGTGTTAGAGTTCAAACACTTGTAAGCTTTACTTTTTATGGAATAGCCTAGGAATATGCCCTCATCACTTTTAGCATCAAATTTTCCATTCCTATTGTCCTTTAGTATTTAACATTTGCTTCCAAATATTTTAAAGTACTTTACATTAGGTGCATACCCATGCCATAACTCATAAGGTGTCAGATTTGTACCTTTTTTGATTTGTACTCGGTTAAGAGTATAAATAGTTGTACTTATAGCTTCTCTCTAGTACTTTTGTCCAACATTCTTTTTTATCATTAATTTCCTTACACAATCCATGATAGATCTGTTCCTTCTCTCAGCTATACTATTATGTGGAGGTGTTCTAGGTGCAAACATATGTCTTTTGATCCCTCTATCATTTCAAAATAGATTAAACTCATTGGATATAAATTCTCCACCTCGATCAGATCTCAGACACTTCAGGTTCCTTCCTGTCTCCTTTTCAACCTTAGCTAAATACTACTTAAAATTTTGAAAAGCATCAGATTTTTCTTTTATGAACATTACAGTCATCATTCTGGTATAATCATCAACAAAAAGGATAAAATATCTAGCACCACAATAGATTTTTACACCCATAGGTCCAAAAAGGTTAGTATGAACCAAATCTAAAGCATTCTTAGAAGTAAAAGTCTTACTCTTAAAACTAGACATTGTCATCTTACCCAAATAACATTGTTTGCACATTACATTCTCAGGTTTCTTCAATCTAGGCAGTCCTCTCACTTTCTTCCTCTTACTAATTTCAACCAGATTATAAAAGTTAAGATGACATAGCTGCTTATGCCATAACCAAATAACATCAAGTTGTGCAAACATATATGTCTCTTCATATAGGTCTAGATAGAACAAATTACCTCTTGTCTGTTCACCACTTCTAATCAGTTCACCAGTGGCATCAAATATTTTGGCCTTCTTGTGATGAAATTCCACTCGCTATCTAGTGCTATGGAGTTGTGCAACACTCAGTAGATTATAGTTAAGACCTTCAACCCAATATGCATTTTCACAAGTGATCTTGTCAGTCAACTTAATTAATCATTTTCCTCTAACAAGACATGGTGCATCATTACCAAATTTCACACTTCTACCTTTATAATGATCTAAGGTATCAAAATTACTTTTGTCAGTAGTCATGTGGTGTGAAAAACCACTATCAATAATCCATTTATCATTTTTGTTCACATAGGAAATCAATTCATTTTTCTCATCCTCATCAGACTCATCTTTCATTGCAACATAGACTACCTCAATTTCAAAATCATCACTATCAGTGTCAGTCTCTTCGTCAGAAATGTAGCAAGATTTCTTACCTTTTCCTTTGTAGTCCTTGTACCTTCAATAACCTCTATCTTCTCTTTTGTCTTTATGCTTGTTGTCTCTATCCTTATCATCCCCATCAGGACACCTAGTAGCTATATGAAAAACTTTATTACTTGAAAAACATATAATAGGAAGTTTACCTTTATACTTTCCTTTTCCCCTTTTCAATCTTCTAGCCATAAGAGCTTCAAGATCCTCAAGTTTTTCATCAGATGTGTCACTTTCACTTTCACTTTCACTTTCACTGATGCATCTTTCTTTCTCTTTCTTTGACTTACTCAGAACCATTTGAAACTTAAAAGAAAATTCAATATTAGCAACGGTTAAGTTATCATAGTTAGAAAGCTCAATAGTAGTAAGCTTACCAGCCAAACTTTCCAAAGTAAGTGCATTTTTAGGGTTACATCTAGATTCCTAAATTGCTAAAATTTTGATGGCATAAATAGGATGCAAATTTCTCAATATTTTTCCTATTACAGTTTCATCATCTATATTTCCATTTTCTCCTCTAATAGCATTAAAAACTTCTTTTATTCTTCCACAATATTGGGCAATACTCTCACCTTCTTGCATTCTCATTTCATCAAATTTACCTCTTAGGCTCTCATCTTTTTCTCTCAGTATATTTATGTCACTGCCATAGATATTTTCAAGACTGTCCCACATTTGCTTTGTATTTGTGCAATCTTTAATGTCTTCAAATTTTGGATAGCTCAGGGCAGATGCAATCTCCAACATTGCTTGATTGTGCTCTTGTTTAGATCTCATCTCCTCGGTAGTCAAAGGTGCAACAGGTGTGACATAATCATGCTCAACATAATACTTTGCAGAATCAACAATACCGACCAGATGTAGCTTCATCAAACTTTGTCATGCAGGGAAGTTCTCCTTATTTAGCTTCGGTACCTCCTTCTTATACATCCTGATCATTTACTTCAAGTACCTTTAAACTTGTCCTCTGTAATCACCAACAACTCTGATACCAATTGTTAATATGATTTAGAACAATAGAGAGGGGGGGTGAATTAGTTGTTCTCAGGTCCAGATGTATAAAATAAACTTTCAAAACTCTTCAACAAATCAGATCTAACAACCAACAGCTACTCGGTCATTATTGATTGCATAACATAAACATATAATAGTGCAGTCCACTATCCAATAGTATCTAACTTGCAAAATATAGAAATGTTTAAACCAAAACATTCACACAAGTATTAACACCAGGATTTATAGTGGAAACCCAATTTGGGAAAAACTACTTTGTAACATGTTACTATTATTTTCACTCTTCTGAAGTGAGCTCTGTGAAAAGCCAACCCTGTCAAAGGTTACAAACACAATGTCAGGTGTGACCTGATTAAAGGATTTAAACCACTCTATTAAAAGTGTGTCTTGTTATAGGACTTACATATATTCCATTAGAATGCAACCTTGTTCAAAAGATTTATACAAATGATTGTTAGGTCAACCTCTGTTAAAAGGATTTTGACTGATACAATGGTTAGAAAGTAACATTAATATTGATCTGAAAATACACAACTCACTTTACAAATATCAGATCCAATTCCATACACATATGCTAGCTTACTGACTGTGAACCTTTTCCATCTCCATCATTGATCTACTCAAAAATCCCTTCAAGAAATCACAACACTTCTCCTTCAGCCTTTTCTGCTTAAATAGTCAATAACATCAACAACACTTCCAACATCCTCTCCTCTTCTCAACCTCATGCTTAGGTTTCCTTAATACTTCCTCAATTAGGTCAGTACATCTTTTGCCTCTTAATCTCCTCCGTAGATCTTAGGGTTAGGTCAGATTTATTGAGTCCTTCCAACTTTATGTTCTTCGTCTATCCTTCTAGAAACATCTCAAATCTCTTAATAGATTTACAATAAAACATTTTACAGTGTATTAAATGCTTTCTTATAATCAATAAATAAAGTCAACATAATTTACGTAATCCAAGAATTCAACTATGTCGGCTAGGAATCTGAATTCTTCCTCAAATGTAAATTAATGATGCTCGGTCAATATTGTGTTCAACTCCTCGGTCTTCACTAGAAAGCTTAGTCACCACTAAAACTATTTCCTTGGCTAATACTGTCTTCCTCGGTAATTAACTAATGTTCAGTCAACACTGAAATTAGTCAACATATACTAGCTCGGTCGACACTAACACCACTCGGCTTAAACTAGATTTCTTCACTTTTGCTCGGTTAAGCCTACCAGATTACTCTTCATTCTTACTAAGATAAACAATATAGTAACTTAACATTGTGCCACATAATCAAGTACCCATTGAAGTATCAATATAACTCAACCTTTCCTTAGGTGCTATTGTTACCAACCTTGCCCCACAACCTTCACAACATTCAAATAGATATAATACTTTCTTAAATAGCAACAGGCTTACCAGTTAAGGTTTGACATCAATGACAATACAACAATTGCTTCAATTTGAAGTTTTCAACACTACATGGTGATCACTCCGAACATCCTCCACTCATTCAACATGACATTCAGTATGCTCTAAAATATGCACAAAAAATGTTACACCAATTTCAATTTAAGATGTTAAATTGTATTAATAATTACATAATTAATTTTCAATAGAAAATGAACACCTCCATCAACATTGCGATGCACATCAGGGCCTTCATCATGCGGTATAGGTTTTGTGCTAGAATTATGAGGCTACATTGCAATGTCATGCACATTATTATCATTGTTTTCTTTTTAAAAACAAAAATAGTCAATTTATGTTCGAAATTAACATCAAATAGATTGTTGCTCAAGTATTCAATTTCAAATATATATTTTTTGGCATATTTACCTGTTCAACCGATGCACGAGACTCTTGGGTTGGGCCAGTGGAAGGTTAGCGTAGGCGTTCAGTCATGGCTTGATAGTCTTCCTTGAAGGCAATTTTTTTGTGTTCTGTCGTGGCCTCTAAATTAAATTCTAAGCCCTGCATTTTTTGATTAAACAAAATTATTTTCATTTTATAAATAATTTTGATCTAGAATTCATTTATTGCTACTTACAATTCATGCTTTAATTTTTGAATATCCACCAAATCCAAGTTTGTGCTACCTAATCTTTTGCAGTCTAGCCTTTGTTGCCTTTGATTTTTTCTGCAACCTATGAAAAGTTTGAAATGTGTTAGATGATATATATATAAAGATCACTAATTAGTGCATTATTACATTCTACTAGTAGTTAATACTATTGCATACCTTCTTCTCTCATTTGTTGGTGTAATTCCTCTTTGAGCATCCCCTTTCTCCTTTGCATCCAAAATGAACTCATTCCAATCCCTCACTAAAATAAAGGGAGGATGCTCATACTTTGGGTTCTAGACAAGAATCCTTCTATATGAGTCCCTCACAGTCTTAAGATGTTTGGCAGCTTTTTCTAAAATTTTCTTCTCCTCAAAAATGTTACTACCAAACTCATGGTCTAAATATTTTATGAGCTGATTTTTTAATTTTTTTCTTGCAAGTTCCACCTTTTAAGAAAAAACACAAAATTGTTAGATAGAAAAATTAACTAAAGTTGTGTACCGTGAATATAGTAAAAGAAAAGGCTTGAATGAAAGGAAAAATATTGTACCAATTAATGATATGAAATAAAAACAATGGGATAGGGTAATTTCACTTATGATGTTCGACCTTATACATATGGTGGGCCCAAATATCTTCAATGTGAAGTCATAAAGCATCTTATAAAAAGAATCATTTCTTGCAAAAATGTCATGGGATCATCAATCCAAAACTTGTTATGAATAAGCAAATGCATATTATAATATAAATAATAATAATTTTAAAGTACCTAGAAGCTTAAGACATTTTAAAGGCATCAATTCCTTATCGTCAATCAATAATGATGTCTGCATAACTTCCATGCTAGAAACACGGGTAGATCCAGGAAATGATGGTGAATTATCACCAATATAGGTACTATGATTTGTATCTGGCATAGCAAATGACGCCGGTGTATTTCCTACTCCACAAAATTAATCCACTATGAGATGCACCCAAGATTAAAGTACAAATTATCAAATCATAATTAATAGAAAACCAAATATAGCAAAACAAGGATGTACCTGGCATAGACCATGAAGGCGTTGATGTTTGCATGCCCCTTGTTTCCTGACATTTCACTCGACAATATCAGATGGACGTTGGTCGACCTTCTAGGAGGAGTCACCTGGACTTGATGACCTGAATAATACATTGTTAGCTCAAAGACATTTTGAAATAATAAAAGTAAGAGTATCTTTCAATAAAGTTTGAGCAAAAATTTTCTTAGAAATTTTGAATTAGTTGTAACTGTACCTTTTCCTATAGCTGTATCTACCGTATCAGTAAGTCCAATGAAAAATGTACACTTGTAATCAGTAAGTCCAATGAAGTTTTTGAATGTTCCAAAGAAAAAATTCCTTGTAACTTTTTAACTTAAGGATTATTTTACCTGAGGTGGTCGGAGCTCTGCTAGTACTGGCCTTACTGCGATGTCCATGACCAGGTACTTGAGAAAACAAAAAATCTTGTAACAAGAACACATACATATTTTAGTTCATGATATAAAAGAGTATAAAATATAAAGCTTTATTGAACTTTTTTTATAACTAAAGATTCATCACTACTTACTTCATAATGACGTGCTTGCATGATCAATTCATTTGTCCTCTTCAACATCTCCTCGGTTGGATTTGCATCTTCCAAAATGTTAATAATTTCTGCATTGAATTTTTTTTAGTTTTTTCTTCACCGTATTTATTATATTAGGGATATCTAGGATATCCTCATCTATATCTACAACTATTGTCTCTGTTGTTGCAGGTGCTTTTCCCCTATCCTGAACATCAATCTGTGACAGGAATATTAGTGAAACTATTAGAATAACTCCAAAACCCTATATAAAATAGCATAATAATATAACATTTTTCAACTATCTAATTTGTACAATTACAATAAGATTTACCATTGCTGAAGAATGGGTGGGAGGAACATCCCCGTAGCCTCTATCATGTGGGAGATCCATGTTTTCCTGTGACAAAGATTAAATATAAAAACTTTAGTGAACTGAAAGCAATAGACTTAGCAAAAAAAAATTAATAAAATGGTATATTAGAGTCATAAACTTGAGGTTAGTTTAAATGGTCTATAGTACTTACCACCCTCATGATAGTAACTTTTTTTGTATCTATGTGATTTAAATGGTAATCTATTAGCATTTCTTCCCCTGCACTTATTGATTTTATCGCACCTACAAAAACATGATTCCCCTCACATGCCTCAAATATGCAATTGGGTTGCTTATTAGTTGGGGAAGGTTGTGTACTATTTATAAAACCCTCAATATTCCCTTTTACTTTTGGTCTCCCATCAATGTACATAGAAAAGCTTTTACTTTGATCATTTTCTTTCCATTGTATATAATTTGCTAATAGTGCATACCTATGCATACTTTATTTATATTGAACAATCTGCATCCAATCATTGTAATTTTAACAAGGTCCAACATACTCCATCAATTCAACAACTTTTTTGTAACGTACCTTTATCCCATCCATGGAAAATAGACCCAATCCATTTAATGAGGATGGAGTTATGCGATATATCCTCTCGTTAACACAAAAATTAGAGTTAATTAGAGGTAGCTCATTGGGTACCCATTCTTTCTCAAGATGTGTGTACCTAAAGGGGACCTTGATGTCACCTTTGGTCTCATCATCATAATAACATGACCTCCCTTGAGAAAGGAAAAATTGCATGTGTTTATTGAATTTTTTTCTAATCTTTTTACCTCTAGTTGATCTCTCTATTTTAGTCATACTACATGTCAAATTTTCATCTACCATTCTCGCATTTCCCTCATTCGATGAAGATAGATCTGGCAAGTACCTATTTGGTGGGTCCTGCAATCCATCAAATGATATATTGTCATTTCCCCACTTCAAATAGAATTTTGATAATAATTAAATAATATATATAGAATAATCAAGTCTTGAATAGAATCGTGACCCATACGGTTCTTCTTTGTCTATACATGGGAGATATTAAATGTAAGTTGAAAATGAAGGAAAGGTATAAAAAAGTAGGAATCATATAAAAGGATCATAAAAGTGACAAAGACAAGTCATATCCTTAGCATAGTACACAAGCAACATACCTACTCAGTGATAAACAAGAAGAATATATGAAAATTATGTCTATTTATTGAGTTATACCTGCTGATCCATGTCATTGTGTAGGATCCTCATCAAAGGTGTTAAATTTCCTGCATATGTTAATCATTTATCTTAATTTAGCTAAAAATTACATGATACATATGCTACAAATTATGTAGAAGAAAACATGAACAATATGCAAGATCGTAAACATGAACAAATTACCTTTACCTTATATATGAAATGCAAGATTGTCAACAGAAGGGGTGACGACGTGTGTAGTCAATTGCCTATTTCCAGAAAGGGTGACAATCAAACAAAATATATACATGTATCAACAATAATTAATTGAGCATCATAAGCAATACATTGGTAATTGTAAATCACATATGTTGTAACTAAACTAAGGGAGTTTCACTAATGCATATGTGAATCATTTATCTTAAGTTAGCTAAAAATTACATGATACGTATGCTACAAATTACATAGAAGACAACATGAACAATATGAAAGATCATAAACATGAACAAATTACCTTTACCTCATATATGGAATGCAAGATCATCAACAAAAGGGGTGACGATGTGTGTAGTCAATTGTCTGTTTCCAGAAAGGGTGACAATAAAACAAAATATATACATATATCAACAGTAATTAATTGAGCATCATAAGCAATACATTGGTAATTATAAATCACATATGTTGTAATCATTAGAATTGAACACAATAAATATTTAATCATTAGAATTGAAATCAATAAATCAATATAAATATATATAATAATCAATATAAATACATGTATAAATAATTAAATCACATACCTTGTATATTTCAATCATGTCATTGATCATCTTCATCATCATCATCATCATCATCATCATCATCATCATCATCATCATCATCATCATCATCATCATCATCATCATCATCATCATCATCATCATCATCACCACCACCACTATCATCATCATCATCATCATCACCACCACTATCATCATCATCGTCGTCGTCTTCATCATCATCATCATCATCATCGTCATCGTCATCGTCATCATCATCATCATCATCATCATCATCATCATCACCACCACCACCACCACCACCACCATCATCTTCTTCTTCATCATTTTCTTCTTCTTCTTCATCATCTTCAATATCTTCTTCTTCCATCACATTATACTTTATCGGCCTTCCTCTTGGATCATGTCTAACAACAAATGACAAACCCAGTTTATGTGGAACTTCTAAGTAAAACACTTTCTCACTATTGGTTCCTTTTTCTCACACTATCAGATTTGCAATTCAATTCACAAATTAATGTCACTGACTCTCAATAACCACTTCGAATCTGACAATAAAAATGGCCAATTAAGAAGGACCAAGAGAATGATCCTCCTACACTTTGAACTCCACATCACTTAGGTGGGTATAACTCATCTGCACACACATGAATCCCTTTGATAAGAAATAGGCCTACAAATATATGACTATGGAATAGCTTTCAGACCCTTATAAGTATCATGTACCTCAATGTTCACCAAGTCTTATGCAATATCCTACTTACATAGAATGAATTTGAAAACTAGAATGGACCTCCTAAATCCTATCAACATGAAAGGGAAAATGATTTCATTTGATTGAGTTGATGTTTTTGGGTCGAATGGACCCTTGAAATACCCCAAGTCTCTCATAGACCAATGCCTTATTCAATGGGCAACTGAGTCAAATAAATCACTGCAATAGAGAGCTATGAATAGAGAAGACAATATATTCTAATATGTTGATGCCTTACACCAAACATACACCATTAATTAGATCCTACTTAGCAATCCACCTATGTAATTAGATATGCAATCACCTATTCAAAGGACTTTAACCCTCCCCTTAGAAGAGACCTAGGAACAAGCAATACATTAATCAACATCCACTGAAAGACAAGTATGAGATGCCCTTGATACCCCAACTCATACATATCTGAAAACCAATCCTAAACTCAATTGCTTCTGCGAAAACAACTCTATTGCAAACATCTTCAGACATACAATAGAAAGACTAAAAAACCCTTGATGCTCTAATCAAAAAGTTTAAGAATCAAATGGAGACAATCTGATAGTAGTTTGAAAATATTAAAATCTTATTCATAAGACAAACTATTACAACTTAGTTTATATTCTCTAAGCTAGAAAGGAAAGAGGGAACACCCTATATGCAGAGAAGGTGGCAATATATTTACAAGAAGGAACCACTCATGGAACCAGCTCTGAAAAATTACAGAGAATCAGGAACCCCTCAAGGTTACCAAAAATTGGAACCCCTCTAAATGATCTTGGAAATCCTTATAAAAGATTGCAACAAGCTACATATCATTTAGGTAAAAAATATGTCTACAACAACCTCAACAACCAGACTCAACAAGAAATGAAAGAATGCAGGAAAGCTTGGAAACCTGGGAAGAATCAGATCAAATCTGATGTACAATTATTTGGGTTTCATCATAATAGGCCAACTGCATTTACATATTCAATCGATTTCTTGTTGCAGGCAAAACAAAAATAAATTCTAGAACCAACTTGGAATAACTTGTGTGAATCAGAGCATGAAAATAATTCAAACATCCAAAAAACCCTAGCCACCCTTGTCAAAACATCAGTCCTCAACATTAACTCGACATGGCACCCCATGAAACAAAATAAACATCCGACGACCACCAATATCTTACTTCATTATTTCTTTACCTACAACTGTCCTTAAAAAATCAAATATGACCTAGATTTTTCGTATCTATTTCACATTCAAAAACCCAGCAGAAACCCTTAATCAGTTCAAATTTTGGAAGCAATGGCTAATTGATCAAGTTTAAAACACGGCCTTTGATTCATCTTTTTCTAGGAAGATCAAGCAGTCTTAAAAATCATCACAATAGTCAACTTAGCCCTTAAAATTACCCAACCACATCATCATTTTTCTCGGCCAATCAGGAAAGAACACATCATCTACACTTAGCACGAGGACCCACTACTTTATCTTTTAACCATGACAAAATTCCTTTAACCTCAAGTCATTTAGAAAACATGTGACTAAAGGCTTTCTAAAAGTTGCTGAATAAAAATCTTAACCCTAGTCCGATCAAGAGATCACACGAATAAAGCATTCACTATATCTCTAGATGCTTTCCTAACCCCGAGTTTCATCAAGCGAACAAGCGACCACCGTCAGATCCATCTTCATCTTGTGGTCCTCGTTGATTAGTTGAATACCTCATTAACCCTATGACCTAACTCATTATTTATATGGTGATTCAGTGAACAAAGAAATCTCATAATCATTGAATACTTTAATTAACCGGGGTCTAGTCTAGAGATCACGCGAATGAAGCATTTGCATGATCTCATAATCTTTTCTTGACTCATGGTTTCATCAGGTGAACTAGCGACAACCATTGATCAATATTTCATCCTATGGTTCACATTGAATCACTGAGCCCATAACTTAACTCACCTTATATCAAGTGATTAAGAGATAAAGGGAAAATTAGACTTTCCTTTAACTGTGATTAGATTCAGAGATCACACGACTGAGCATTCTCACATTCGCTAGATAAAAGTTTGACCTCGGGTTAAATCAAAAGAACATGCGAAAGCCTTAGTCACCAGATCATTGAATAACAAACTTGACCACCTAGGACTAACCTTTCTCTGACCTTGACTTAACCCAAGCCCATCTAGAGATTACGCAATCAAAGGACTTCGCATGTTCGCTGAATATTTGGCTAACCCCTGGTTTACATCTTGAGAACATGTGCCAGCAGTGGATCAAGATCAACATTGACAATTCTAATTTAATCTTTGAAAGCTTCCTTCCTTGACTGAATATTTGGAGATTTAGTGACTGAAGGAAAACATAACCGCCCGCTAGGTCGGTAAATGTTAAGAACATAACTACTAGGATCATCAGAACACGAGACCACACAATCACGTAATCATTGAATAGAGACTTAACTGCTCGGGATGGGAAAAAGAACATGTGTAGAATTGGGATTTAAGTGACTAGGAAAAAATTAACAGAGAAATAGACTTTGGCTAGGGTTTTAGAGTTAGATAAATTTCATGAAGCTCTAGGACATGGATTTTGAGCTAGTTCTCAAACCTTAAAACTGCCATATCTTTCTAGTTTTTACACTTGAGAACATGCAATCTAAACTGGAGCTTGGACACACCATAAACTATCCTAGGCTAAGTTCGCAAGCTATAAAACCTAATAGATCTTCTTCATAGATCAAAACAAGCTTGCAGGTGGTCAAGACAATTTTCTTAGGGTTTTAGCAGGAATAGACCATTTTCATTGGATTTTGGCTACGATAGGAAAATATCCTAACAATGGCTCTATCTGGGGATGCATGCCTCTTGCAGGCATGACATGGATTCAGAATTACTAGAGGAAGAAGACCACCCACATGTCAAAACATCAGAGAACCTTCCACAAAAACTGGCAAAAGAACCAGGGAAACAGGAAGGTAAACACACAATAGAAAAGGAAATTATTTACACACATTTACAAGATCAAAACTTTACTTGGTGGCCTGGGGCCACCAAAAGAAAATCAAAACCCTCCTAAGTCAAAGGTTTTATTTTCATCCACATATGTAACCTACCACCTGAAAGTGTCATGACATTGATGCTACCAACATATGTGAATATTTGTGGGCTGAAAGATAAATCTATATTTGTAACTGCCCATGTTTTTCTAGTCATATCCATTATCATATTCATACTCCAAAAAGTATGGAAAATCATCCATCTCTTCTTGATGACTGGAAATATAAAACTGATCTAGTAATGCATCAGAATATAAAACATAGTGATCATCATGCATTACTATAAAAATACTTTGCTGAGAAGGACTTGGATCCTCAGATTTACCTTCATGCATTGCTTCAGCCACTGAGCAACTTGGTTCCTCATTGATGTCTTCATGAACTGGATCATGAACCAAGTGAAGGTCTCTTTGACAAACACTATGACATAGGGACAACTGATCTACGTCATTATTTTCATTAGAAGATTTTTTGTCCCAATCATTGAAGACAAAGTCTTGAATACTATCACATTCACTGTCATATTTAGCAAAAGAAGGAAAAGGATATGAACAAGAAACTTTCTCATCATTGGAATCTTTATGATAGGAAAACACAATGTCATGGTCTTCAACCTCTTCTTTTGCAGAGTCACTACATGAGGGGAACTCTGGTAAACATGGATCATCTTCATCACTTTGAACACCCACCTCATTATTAGTGTCAAAGGCTATGTCAAAGGGGAGATGCAAATCAAAGTCCATATCAGGTGCATACCTTTGGAATTCATTAGCCAAGAGTGTTGAGATCTTTTCACTACTCAATGAACTTTGGACCTTATTCCCATTTTTATTGGCCTCACCCCTAGTGCTGCAAACATCATCCCTATCTGAAACAAGGACGGACATCTCTGGCCTTAAATAATCTTGTGTAAAGAGAACAATGTAGGAATCATCATCTACATCATATTCAATTTCTTGCCTTTCACACAAAACATACTCAAACCAGGACAAGAAGGTTGCCTTCTCATGCTCATACGAAGAAAAATCTGCAGACAAAATGGAAACATTGTCAACCTCAGATTCATCTTCAACATCCTCATATGCATTGACCTCAGTGTCATCATCATAATCAATACTTTCTACATGATAAGAATAAACATCAGAATCGTTGGCCTCTTCATGATCAACATAAAGAATAGCCAATGCTCACAATCTCTTGTCCTCCTCTAACTTCTAGATCTCAACATTTGAATCTGCAAGTTTCTTCTTGCGAGTAGCAATCTTGATGAGCAGAATTTCATAATCAGTATCATGGATGGTGGGATCAACAGAGACACTAATGTCTTGCTAGTGCAGAAGCACACCTAGGCTAACCTCCATTGTTTAGGTATTTTGGCTTGTATCTGACATTGGCCAAGTCGGAGAGGTTTGAGTTTTTTTTAGACCTTAGAAAGTCATTACTATTATGGACTAGGTGAGTTATTCATTAGGACTAAGGTCACCAAAATAGTCATTTTTAGTAGTTTTTAAATTCTTAGTGTTAACAACTTAAAGGTTGGATTAGAATCTTCAATGTGTCTTAAAAACATGAATGATGTTAGGAAGATGCCTTGAGGCCATTAAATGAAGTTGGTTCCTTGAGATATAGAGGTTAGAAGTCCTAAGAAGTAGGATGATGGCATAATGGCAAAGATGCCAAATGTTGTTACAAAGTTGTCATGACAACATTTGCAATAATGGCAAATGTTGCATGCAACTTGGTTACATAGGATCCCCTAGAAGATAGGAAGTGGGAGATTGACCAACATGCCCTAAAAACATGGTGAATGGTATCTAATGTAATAGAAGGCTTGAATCTCAAAGTTAGTCATTGATGGTAATAGTTTGTGAATAGTGAATAGAGCTCTGCAACTCTGTTTTGAAAAGAACCTGAGCTTTTTGATGTGATAGTGATATGTAATGGATCAAAAGAATTGATTTAGTGATTGATTTGTGTTCTTTGGATAATTCTAATAGTTTTTTCATTCAGTAACCAAGTTGAGTTGAGGTTGTTTAAGGTCTTGTATAAATTGTTTTTGATTTAGTAGTCTTCTTGGTTCTGTCCTGACCAGTCTGTCATTTCATGGCTCCCCTATGAAAACTAACCATAGGATCTTTCTAAGGGTGCTTGAATATGTTAGGGGAGTCATTAGCCTATATATATTTAGGATTAGGAGTCATGAGAAGATGGATAGCTATTTTTAGTACCAAGCCCTAGGCGAGCAGATAGTGCCCTGTTAGAGGTTTGAAGATGAACAATTGAAGATTTCTTGCAAGGAATGAAAGTAAAGTATGGGGAAAGTATAGTTCTAGGTGTGACATGTTAGAATCATGTTATGTTAGAAGATTTTTGAACCCACCAATCCATTTGGTTGAGGTTAGAACAAGAAACTAGTAAGGCCCTAGGAAATAGGTCTTTTAGCCCTATAAGTAGGCTAGTATATAGGAATCCTATGTACAGTTGACCTAGGAGTCTAAAATTTGCAGAATCCTTTATAAAATCCAAAAGGGTATCCAAATACCTAATTGGTTTGGTAAGTTTTTTGAGAATTTTGGTCGAGAAGTGACAAAAGGTCTCTGCAAAAGGCTACAAGGAAATAGGCCTAATTAGGCCTCCTCATGGTGAAACCTTGAACCCGACAAGGAAAGGCTTGACAATCCTTTTAAATGGATCCAAATGAGAGAAAATGGAATGTTTTCAAGATAATAGACACCCCTACAATGAAATTGGATGTTTGTGAGAATTTGGTGCTTAGAGCTTTCTAGTTGTAGGAGAAGAAGTGAAGTATCTACATGGTGTTGGTCTTTCAAGGTGAAGCACAAGGTGATAGGCTCTTGGAGAGGAGCTAGATAAGGCCTTAGTTAATCATCTAAGCCTTTTGAAGGTCCTAGTGAAGAATATGATCATTGGTAGAGACAAGCTAGGTCTCTTAGTAGATGTGCAAGCAAGCCTTGGAACACTCACATCATATTGGTATCAGAGCTTGATTTGATCAGGCTTGTGGTTGATGTTGCAACCTACTAAATCAGTAGGAGAGAATACATTAGTGGGATTAGTAGAAGATAAAACCATGGTGACTAACATTGAGTTAGCCAAGAAGGTTGAGGAAAAAGAGGAGGATAATAAGTCTCTAAGATAAAGATTAGCTCAATTGGAACAACTCTTGGGTGAAGTTCAAGATAAAGCTGATAAAGTGAAAGATAAGATAGATCAAAAAGAAGAGAAAGAATAAAAGGAAAAGGAATTGGAATTGGAGGAAGCTCCAACCCCTAACCCTATTCTTACTTAAGAACCCTTTTTGAAGGCACTCAAGGCCTTGATAGGAAAGGCTTTGGAAGGTGTATCACTATTTAGTAGACAAATGGATCCAGATTCTATCATGAACTGGATTGACAACATAGAAAATCACTTTGAATTTGATGGGGTCATCAAGGAAAAGAAATTAATGGTGGCCAAGTCTAGGTTAAGAGGTTCAACCCTCACCTGGTCGAAGTATGTTCAAACTGAAAGGGAGAAAGAGGGAAAGAGTCCTATAGTTTCATGGAAGGGCATGCTGACTAAGATAAAGCAGACCTATCTACCTAATGATTATGAAGTTCAGCTACATAGGAGGCACAATCTTAGACAAAAATATTTGGATGTACAAGAATACACTAACGAGTTCCAAAAGTTGTGTTTAAGGTCACAAGTGGTTGAGGATGAAAGTATCAGACTAGCTAGGTACTTGAATGGCCACAAATGGTCTATTCAAGAAGAAATGAGTCTTGTGAACTTTAGAACTATCTACCAATGCTATCAAATGGCTTTGAAGATAGAGGAGAAAAGAAAAAGGAAGAAAGAACAAACCTGCAAAGGTAGAGGTAAAGGAAAAGATAGTAGAGGAAAAAGAGGTGGCTATGGTGGAAGGAGTTTTGAATCAAAGGCTCAAGGAGAAACTAAATTTAGTGAGTAGGAAGAGGGAAGTTCTAGTAGAGGTGGTAGAGGAAGGAGCTCTAACTTTAGAGGAAGAAGCGGTGGACAATGAGGAAGAGGCAACTACTTTTCCAATATGAAATCCTACCATTGCAACCAAATGGGACACCCTACCTATAGGTGTCTAGAGAAGGGTAGTTCTTCTCAAGGAGGTGATAAGAGAAATAATTTAGTTCATGATGAGACAAATGTATTAGAGAAGCATGTTGAAGTACCATTGAATTTAGAGGAAGGTGAGAACCACATGATGAGGAGAACTTTGATCAAGGATCTGGTGAAAGAAGAGCCAAGCCAAAGGAGGTCCCTATTTAGGATAAAATGCAAGATGATGGGGAAAGTATGTAGAGTCATCATTGACTCAAGGTCTGCTGACAACATTGTGTCAGAGGAAGCAGTCAGCAAGCTAAAGTTGACAAGGATACCCAACACCAATCCTTACAAGGTCACATGGCTCAATAAAGTCCAACATGTGTTGGTAAATGAACAAGCATGGGTGGAGTTCTCAATTGGAAGGTACAAGGACAAATTTTTGTTTGATGTGTTGCCTATGGATGCATGTCACTTTCTCCTAGGTAGACCATGGCAATTTGATCCCCAAGCTATGCATGATGGAGGAAAGAACTCCTATACCTTTAAGAAAGACAATGTGACTTTTAAAATCTAGTCATTGTTAGAGGATGTAGAGGTGAAGATAATAGGTCCTAATATGCTCATGGTTGGTGAACAAGAGTTCTTAGAGGCCATGGAAGAAGGTTAAGGTGTTGGCTATGCATTGGTGTTAAGACCAAGGGAGGTAGATGAAGATAAGGGAGCTAAGAAGGCAGAGTTACCCAAGGAGTTGCAAAGCATGCTACAGACTTACCAAGGCATAGTAAGTGATTTACAACCATCAACCTTATCCCCTAAAAGATCCATAAGTCATAGGATAGACCTTATACTAGGAGCTACCCTTCCCAATAAAGCAGCCTACAAGATGACCCCTCAACAAAATGAGGAAATTGCTAGACAAATACAAGAAATCCTAAACCAAGGTCCCATTAGAAAGAGCATTAGTCCATGTGTCATACCCACTGTCCTTGCACCTAATAAAGGAGGAACTTGGAGGGTTTGTACTGATTCAAGGGCTATTAATAGGATAATCATAAGGTAAAAGTTCCCTATCCCTAGGATTGAAGATCTAATGGATTGTCTAGGTGAAGCTAAGTACTATAGCAAGATAGACTTGAAGAGTGGTTATCACCAAATAAGAATACATGAAGGAGATGAGTGGAAAACAACCTTCAAAACCAATGAAGGTTTGTATGAATGGCTTGTCATGCTATTTGGGTTATCTAATGCCCCCTCCACATTCATGAGGCTCATGAATGAAGTCCTCAAAGACTACATTGGCAAGTTTGTAGTAGTATATCTAGATGATATACTGATTTATAGCAAGACAAGAGGTGAGCACCTAGAAAATCTTGAGACTATTTTCAAGAAGCTTCATGAGGAGAAGTTGATGATCAAATTGGAGAAGTGTGAGTTCATCAAAATAGAGGTAGTGTACCTTGGATTTGTTATATCACATGGTAATCTAAAAATGGATTTTAGTAAAGTGGAAGCCATCATAAATTGGCCTACTCCAAGGATAGCAACAGAGGTAAAAATTTTTTATGGCCTTGCTCAATACTATAGGAAATTCATAAAGAAATTTAGTGCAATTTGTGCTCCTATGTTGGACACCATTAAAGGAGGCGTGAAGAGTAAGTTTGTATGGAATGAGCATGCTAACAAAAGATTTGAGTTATTGAAAGAGAAGATAGCTACCCAACCTATTTTAGTCTTGCCAAGCTTTGAGAAGCTTTTCACTATTGAGTGCGATGCTAGCAATGTGGCTATTGGAGCTGTTTTAAGCCAAGAGGGTAGACTAGTGGCTTTTCATTCAAAAAAGTTAAGTGAAGCCAAGAAGAAGTACTCTTCTTATGACCTTGAGATGTATACATTGGTTCAAGCTTTGAGGAAATGGAGGCACTATTTTCTTTCCAAGGAGTTCATAGTGTATTCAGACAACCAAGCACTTAGTTTCCTAAATTCAAAAGATGAGTGATAAGCACATGAAGTGGGTTGAATACCTACAAGCTTACACCTTTAATATCAAACACAAGAATGGAGTACTCAACAAGGTGGCAAATGCCTTATCTAGAAGAGCTCTGACTATCTAAGAGATTCAGTTGAAGAGCATGGCGATAGATCACTTCAAAGATCTATATGCTGATGATGAAGACTTTGCAGACATTTATAAGGTATGTGCTGAATACAAGAACCATTTCCATAGAAAATATGTTGAATACACTTTGCAAAGTGATCTCTTGTTTAAAGGAAATCAATTATGTGTTCCTAGAGGGTCTATTAGAGAGAATTTGATTCAAGAAAAGCATAATGGTTCTTTGAGTGGTTACTTTGGGATCACTAAGACTCAAGAACTTGTTCAAAGGTTCTATTATTGGCCAAGGATGAATCTTGATGTTAGGAGGTATGTGGAAAGTTATATTGTATGTCAAAAGGCCAAGGGCACTTCTTCAAATGTAGGCCTATATCAACCACTACCCATTCCTACTAGGCCATGGGAATGCTTGAGCGTGGATTTTGTAGTTGGGTTACCCAAGACAAGACAAGGTATGGATACTGCTTATGTAGTTGTGGACAGATTCAACAAGATGGCTCACTTTGTGCCATACAAGACAACTAATGATGCTAGTCAAATAGCCTCTCTCTTCTTCAAAGAGATAGTAATAATTCATGGGTTACCTATCAGCATTGTGTCAGATAGAGACACTAAATTCATAAGTCACTTTTGGAAGACTCTTTAGAAAAGATAAGTGTAATATCTAAAAATGTAGTGTTAAGGAATGGAAAGAAAGCTAAGCATTCAACAAAACAAAACTGGATAACACTTATGCTAAGACCTACAAAATGAAAGCAAAAATACTCAAAAGAAAATGTAAACCTTCAAGAAAACCTCCAAAATGTAGAAGATTTGTCCAAAGATTGGATGTGTGCTCAAATGCTATGCTCAAGCTTCAATGGAGAAATGGGCATAATAACTTTTCTTTGATGGTGGATGAAAATGAAGGAAGAGAGCTTCTCTTTTATAAAAAGATGGATGAAATGGGCGGTCAAGATTAAGAGGCAAAAGGGGAATGAGAAATGGTGGAGATGAATCCAAGTGAGAGCACATGGATTGTGCTTTCTCAAATGCATAGCATTGTGACAAGTGTCACAATGAGGGAGGATGAGAGGAGAGGTCAAATGCTTGAGGGATGTGTCCACTTTGGAAGGCGTGAGAGGGGACAAGTGTGTAAGAGGTGTAAGAGACTTTTAATTTCTCACTGGAGGATGTGGAGGTGTTGGACATGAGGGTTGACTTTGTGGTGGATTAGTATTTCTTAATCTTGGATTATGATTGTGCACATGCTTAAGGGGTGATTTGGGCTTGGATTAGAGGGTAAGTGGATGATTAGGGAGATGTGATGTGAGGAGAGAAAATGAGTAGAGGATTAAATTAGCTAAGCATGGATTATTAGCTAATGGAGGAGAATTAGGATTTTTAGAATTAAATATTTTATATAATTTCAAGTGGGAGGAAAAGGGGATTATGAATTAATTTATTTAGTTAAATGTATCCATTTTAATTAATAGAAGAATAGAGATTTAATTAATTATCAGACTATAGTTTTGTCATTTAGATAATTAATTGGACTATAGTTAATTAATTAAATTAATTAACTAGGGGATGACATAAATTAATTAAATAATTAATATTTAATTAACAAGATGTCCTAGGAGAAGACTAAATATGATTACTAAATTATGTAATTGATGCAGGAGCATCCTAGGTGTAAGAGCAATCTTGCATCACCCAAAAAAATATTTCTATTTTTGTATTCAATAAGGGCTATCTTGTGCAGAGCTGCTATTTATGGGAACTTGCTATTTTTAGTAAGTTGGTCATATGATCTCAAAATGTTCTGATTTTACATGTGGAGGTTCATCTCAGTCATATCAGCCTACCAGTAAAGTTTCATGGCTAGATCAGGTCTATTTTTGAAGATATTGAAGATTTTCGGTATTGGCAGTAGGGTACAAAAACTTTGAACTCAATTTTGAAGGCTTTAGAGGCCTTAGATGAGGTCAAAAATTTGGGTGATAGGTGCTTGCATGAGTCAAGCTCGTAGAGTGCTTTGTGGTCTTTCTGAAATGGGGTTATAATAGTCAATCAGGTCAATTGGTGATGACTTATGGTCTCTAGAAGTCGGGACACTTGAAATGGTAGAAAATAATTTTCCTTTAAAATCTCTGTTCGGGTTTCAAAATTTATTTTGAGCCGACTTTGATGTAATCAATTAAAAAATAAAATAATTTGGTCAGCCCTAAGGGCTAAATTTTTGGAACCTTCTCGAGCGGTGGAAAATGCCTATATAAAGAAGGCCCGTAGTGTTGTCTAGGGCAGTTCTGGGTAGTAGATCTAGGTATTGATTCGAGGCTTTGTCCTACAAAATATTGTCAGGGAATGCCCATGTGGCTTTGCATTTTGTAATTCTGAAAGTTTGTAATTCCATATTTGTGGAGATAATGAAAAGCCAATTTTCTGTTCTTGCATATTATTGTTGTTGTTTCTCTGTTTCTGTTATGTGTTTGTGGTATTAAGGGGAGCACCCCTTCATCAAGTGGTATTAGAGCCAAGTACCTGAGCATGTAAATAGATCACCAACTATGAGGTAGTTTGTACCAAGACCGTGGTTAGGGTTTCAGCGTGCATCGTGAAAATGCCTCCATGAAGGGAATGTGGCGGAAGAGCTGGTGTTGTAACACCTGAGGTTAGAGCACTCTAGAAACAAGTGTGAGCATTGCAAGAGGAGATTCATAGAGGAATGAATCTTAATGTCAGAGATGAAAGTGAGGATGAAGCCAAAGAAGAAGATCAAGAAGGAGAAGTCAAAGTTGTGAACCAGGAGGAAGAAAGACTTTTTCGGGCCATTTCCAAGATTGGAAAAAGACCTAAGATTGAGGTTCCTACATTTTTAAAAAATCTTTACCCAAAGGAGTTGATCGACTAGATAAATGAATGTGAAGAATATTTTGAGTATGAAGATATTGAGGATCCTGATAGGGTCAAATTCACGAAGGCCAGTCTGAAAGGTCATGCGAAGATCTGGTGGCAAGAGATTCAATTGGAAAGAAATAGAAGATGGAAAGATAAAATCACAAGATGGGATCAAATGTGGATAAATTGAAGTGACAGTTCATTCATGTTGATTATGAGCTTGACCTACTGAAGAAAATGCAAAGTTTGAAGCAAGCAGGAAGATCTGTTCAAGAGTATATAGAGGAGTTCTATCGAATCCTCATCAGAATAGGCCATGCAAAAGCTGATAAGGTGAAAGTTGTCTGTTACCTTAATGGGTTAAGGCCACGCATTCAAGAGGAGCTGAATCTAGTTCGAATGAACAGTATTGAAGAGGCCTACCAGTTTGCCCTAAAAGTAGAGGAAAAGTTGAACAAGAAGTTCTAAAGCAGACAAAATGGAAGAGGTCACGGTGGATGATCTAGTGGACAGTCCTATGGAGGCTGAAATGAAGATCCGAACAAGAAGGATGAGGCCAGTAGTAGTCAAAATCAGAGAGGAAATAATTACAATCATTCCCAAGATTAGAACAATAAAGATCAGAGAGGAAGAGGAAGAGGACAAGGTTCAGGAAGAGGAGGCTTCCATGGAACATATTTTCACTCTGGAGAATAAGGTCATAGGGAATTTGAATGTCCTCAATGCCAAGGAAGGATGGATAGGAGGAATGAAGGCCAGGCTAGAGTGGCACATGTAGATGAAGATGTCAGATCCTCAAATTCTGAAGATGTTGAAAGAGGAGAAACGTTGATCAACAGAAAAGTCCTGTTGAGTGGTGAGAATGAACCTGAACAAAGGAGGAGCCTATTTTGCACTCGATGCAAGTGTGAGGGTAAATGTTGTGATGTGATTATTGATAGTGGAAGCATTGACAATTTGGTGTTAGAAGAGATAGTGACAAAGTTGAAGCTCAAGAGACAAAAACACCCACATCCATATCAGATTGCCTAGGTGCAGGATGACCACAAGGTCACGGTCAGTGAACAGTGCCTAGTAAAGTTCAAGATCGGTGGGTACCAAGATGAGGTACTATGTGATATCATATCTATGGATGCATGTCATATGTTGTTGGGTAGAATGTGGCAGTTTCATAGATGTGCTATACACAATGGTCATGCAAATACATATTCCCTGACAAAGGATGGAGTGTGACATAAGCTAAAGCCATTGAAGGAGACCGAAGAAAAGATATGTGGTAATGCAAAAATAATTTTTTTTTTATGGAAGAAAATTCCTAGATGATATAAGGCATGAGCATGTGTGTTTTTCTTTATTTTCAAAAGCTAGTAAAGAGGAAGTAGAGGATGTACTTGTAGAGGTTGCAGATTTGTTGAATGAGTTTCAAGATATTGTATCTGATAATGTACCTAATGGATTACCACCGGTAAGGAAGATCAGTCATCAGATAGATTTTATTCCAAGAGCTAGTTTTCCAAACAAGGTAGCACACAGAATGACACCAGCAGAAAGTGAAGAGTTGAACAGACAAGTACATGAGTTGTTACAAAAGAGATTAATTCAGGAGAGCCTGACTCCATGTGCTATACCAGCAGTATTAGCACCAAAGAAGAATAGAGAATGGAGGCTGTGTACAGATTCTAGAGCAATAAACAGGATCACAATCAAGTATAGGTTTTCATTGCCACGAATGGATGATATTATGAATTGTTTGAGTGGAGCTGTGTATTTCTCAAAGATAGATCTAAAAAGTGGATATCACTAGATTCGAATCAGAGAAGGAAATGAATGGAAGACTTCCTTCAAGACAAAGGAAGGACTGTATGAGTGGTTAGTCATGCCTTTTTGGCTAACCAATGCACCGAGCACTTTCATGCGGCTCATGAATGAGGTTCTGAAAGAATTTCTAGGTAAGTTTGTCATTGTGTACCTAGATGGTATTTTGATCTTTAGTAAGACATTGGAAGAGCATATGATGCATATTCGTATGGTTTTTGAGAAGTTAAGAGATGAGAAATTGTTGATTAATTTGAAGAAGTGCAGTTTTGTGAAGAAAGAGTTAGTGTATTTGGGATTTGTAGTTTTAGTAGAAGGTTTAAAAATGGACCCAAAGAAGGTACAAGCTATCCTTGAATGGCCTACTCCAAGGAGTGCTACTAAGGTAAGGTCTTTTCATTGTTTGGCTAACTTTTACAGAAAGTTTATCAAAAATTTTAGCAATATTTGTGGTCTCTTCACTGAAACAATGAGAGGGTATAGAAAAGAGTTTAAGTGGACTAATGGGGCAGAAAAGAGTTTTCAATTGTTGAAACAAAAAGTTACAGAATAACATATTTTAGCACTTCTAGATTTTAATAAGGTGTTTCAAGTAGACTGTGATGCTAGTGGTACTGTAATAGGAACTGTTATGAGCCAAGAAGATAAACCTATTGCTTATTTCAGTGAGAAGTTAAATGATGCCAAGAGAAAATATTATGTTTATGATCAAGAATTTTATGCTATATTTCAGGCATTGAAGAAGTGGAGACACTATCTACTTTTTAAAGAGTTTGTTTTGTATACTGATCATCAAGCTTTGCAATATCTGAATAGTCAAGGAAAGTTGAATCAAAGGCATTTGAAATGGGTTGAGTTTTTGTAGAGTTATACATTTGTTTTGAAACACAGAAGTGGAAAGTCTAACAGGGTTGCAGATGCACTTAGCAGAAGGCAACTATTGCTGATAGAGATGCAAATTGAGGTGGTTGGGTTTAAAGAACTCAAGAATTTGTATCTAGAGGATCCTGATTTTGGTGAAGCTTGGAAAGCTTGTAAAGAACCTGTTACTCTAGACAGGATGAAGTGGCTGCATTTCATCAATCAGGATGATATGTTATTCAGAGGGAGTTAGTTGTGCATTCCAAGAAGTTCTATGAGGGAGAATCTCATCAAGGAGAAGCATAGAGGAGGATTGGCTGGACATTTTGGTCATAATAAAACCCTTGTTTTGGTTAGTGAAAATTATTATTGGCCACAGTTGCAGCAAGATGTCAAGAAGTTTATACAAAGTTGTAGAGTATGTTAGATGGCGAAAGGAGTAAAGGAGAATACAGGGTTGTATCAGCCATTACCTGTACCAGAGAAGCCTTGGTACGATATTAGTATGGAATTTGTTCTTAGTTTACCAAGGACACAGTGGGGACATGATTCAATTTTTGTGGTAGTTGACAGATTTTCAAAGATGGCACATTTTATTCCCTATGAGAAGACTAATGATGTTATTCATATAGTAGAATTGTTTTTCAGAGAAGTAGTGAGACTACATGGTTTTCCAAAGACCATAGTTTCAGATCGAGACACCAATTTTGTAGGCTATTTTTGGTGAATATTGTGGAAGAAGCTGAAGATAGATTTGAAGTTTAGTTCATCACATCATCCACAAACTGATGGACAGACAAAGGTGGTGAATAGGAGTTTGGGAAATTTACTGAGATGTTTGGTTGCAAATAAGCCAACAGGATGGGGTTTGATTTTACCATAGACATAATTTGCATATAATAATTATGTCAATAGGAGCACTGATAAATCACCATTCCAAATTGTATATGGGAGTAGTCGAAGAAATGCATCTGAGTTGAGAAAGATAGATAAAAGAGAAATAAGTAGTGTTGAAGCTGAGGATTTTGTAGAACATTTGAAGAACATCCATGAGGAGGTGAGGAAGCACATTACCAAGATGAACATCTAGTATAAGGCTAAGGCAAATGAGACAAGGAGGCATAAGGAATTTTAGTTTGAAGATGAAGTCATGGTTCATCTGCGGAAGGAGCGATTTTTGGTTGGTACATATAACAAGTTGAAAATGAAGAAGTTCGGTCCATGTAAGATACTGAAGAAGCATGATTCAAAAAATGCATATGAGGTCAGGTTGCCTACCGAGCTGAATATTTCACCAGTATTTAATATTTCAGATCTGACAGAGTATCATGAAGGAGGTGTTGAAGATGAGGTTACAGCAGCACTGTGGAGTATTCTAGCAACTAGTTTAGATATCAAGGAGATTGAAGACATACTAGATAGTCATGTTGGTAGAAGCACAAGGAATAGGACATATGAAGAGTATTTGGTCAAATGGAAAGGATGACCTATTCAAGATTCATTATGGCTAACAAAAAAGGAGGTTAACCATCTTGGTTTTCCTCTGCACACCTGATTCATGACAAGGTCACTTCTCAAATTACCCTAGGTGTCTAATGCAGGAGCATCCTAGGTGTAAGAGCAATCTTGCATCACCCAAAAAAATATTTCTATTTTTGTATTCAATAAGGGCTATCTTCTGCAGAGCAGCTATTTATGGGAACTTGCTATTTTTTGAAACTTGGTCATATGATCTCAAAATATTTTGATTTTACATGTGGAGGTTCATCTCAATCATATCAGCCTGCCAGTAATGTTTCATGGCTAGATCAGGTCTAGTTTTGAAGATATTGAAGATTTTCAGTATTGGCAGTAGGGTACAAAAACTTTGACCTTAGTTTTGAAGGCTTTAGAGGCCTCAGATGCGGTCAAAATTTTGGGTGACATGCACTTGCGCAAGTAAATCCCGTAGAGCACATTGTGGCCTTCCGAAATGGGGTTATAATAGTCAATCAGGTCAACTGGTGATGACTTATGGTCTCTAGAAGTCGGGCCACTTGAAATGGCAAAAAATTATTTTCATTCAAAATTTTTGTTAAAGTTTCAAAATTTATTTTGAGCTGACTTTAATAAATTGAAAAATAAAATAATTTGGTCGGCCCTAACGGCTAAATTTCTGGAACCTTCTCGGGCGGTGGAAAATGCTTATATAAAGAAGGCCCGCAGTGTTGTCTAGGGAAGTTCCGGGTAGTAGATCTGGGTATTGATTTGAGGCTTTGTCCTATAGAATATTGTAAGGGAATGCCCATGTGGCTTTGCATTTTGTAATTCTGAAAGTTTGTAATTCCACATATAATAAGAAGTCAAGTTTCTATTCTTGCATATTGTTCTTGTTGTTTATCTATTTTTGTTATGTGTTTGTGGTATTAAGGGGAGCACCCCTTCATCAAGTGGTATCAGAGCCATGTTCCTGAGCGTGTAAATAGATCGATGACTGTGAAGCAGTTTGCACCAAGACCATGGTTAAGGTTTCAGTGCGCATCATGAAAATGCCTCCATGAAAGGAAAGTGGCGGAAGAGCTGGTGTTGTAACACCTAAGGTTAGAGCGCTCCAAAGACAACTGCAAGCATTGCAAGAGGAGATTTGTAGAGAAATGAATCTTAATGTTCGAGACAAAAGCGAGGATGAAGCCAAAGAAGAAGATCAAGAAGGAGAAGTGAAAGTTGTGAACCAGGAGGAAGAAAGACTTTTTGGGGCCATTTTCAAGATTGAAAAAAGACCTAAGATTGAGGTTCCTACATTTTCAAGAAATCTTAACATAGAGGAGTTGATCGACTGGATCAATGAATGTGAAGAATATTTTGAGTATGAAGATATTGAGGATCCTGATAGGGTCAAATTTGTGAAGACCGGTCTGAAAGGTCATGTGAAGGTCTGGTGGCAAGAGATTCAATTGGAGTGAAATAGAAGAGGGAAAGATAAAATCACAAGATGGGATTGAATACTGGATAAATTGAAGAGGTAGTTCATTCTTGTCGATTATGACCTTGACCTACTGAAGAAGATGCAAAGTTTGAAGCAGGCAGGAAGATCTATTCAAGAGTATACAGAGGAGTTTTATCGAATCCTCATAAGAACAGGCCATGCAGAAGCTGATAAGGAAAAAGTTTCCTATTACCTTAATGGGTTAAGGCCGAGCATTCAGGAGGAGTTGAATCTAGTTTGAATGAATATTATTGAAGAGGCATACTAGTTTTCCCTAAAAGTAGAGGAAAAGTTGAACAAGAAGTTCGAATGTAGACAAAATGGAAGAGGTCATGGTGGACAATCTAGTGGATGGTCATATGGAGGCCAAAATGAAGATCCAAAAAAGAAAGATGAGGCCAGTAGAAGTCAAAATTAGAGAGGAAACAATTCCAATCATTTCCAAGATGAGAACAATAGAGATCAGAGAGGAAGAGGACAAGGTTCAGGAAGAGGAGGCTTCCGCGGAACATGTTTTCACTATGGAGAAGAAGGTCCTAGGGCATTTGAATATCCTCAACACCAAGGAAGGATGGATAGGAGGAATGAAGGCTACGCCAGAGTGGCACATGTAGATGAAGATGCTAGATACTCAAATTCTGAAGATGTTGAACGAGGAGAAATGTTGATCAATAGAAAAGTCTTGCTGAGTGGTGAGAATGAACCTGAACAAAGGAGGAGCCTATTTTTCACTCGATGCAAGTGTGAGGGTAAATGTTGTGATGTGATTATTGATAGTGGAAGCACTGACAATTTGGTGTCAGAAGAGATGGTGACAAATTTGATGCTTAAGAGATAGAAACACCCACATCCATATCAGATTTCTTGGGTGCAGGATGACCACAAGGTCATGGTCAGTGAACAGTGCCTAGTAAAGTTCAAAATTTGTGGGTACCAAGATGAGGTACTATGTGATATCATATCTATGGATGCATGTCATATGTTTTTGGGTAGACCATGGCAGTTTGACAAATGTGTTGTACACGATGGTCGTGCAAATACCTATTCCCTGATAAAGGATGGAGTGCAACATAAGCTAAAGACATTGAAGGAGACCGAAGAAAAGGTATGTGGTAACCCGAGAATAACTTTTGTTGATGGAAAAAAATTCCTAGATGGTATGACGCATGAGCATGTGTGTTTTGCTTTAATTTCAAAAGCTAGTAAAGAGGAAGTAGATGATGTATTTGTAGAGGTTCCAGATTTGTTGAATGAGTTTCAGGATATTGTATCTAATAATGTACATGATGGATTACCACCGGTAAGGAAGATCAGTCATTAGATGGAGCTGATTCTAGGAGCTAGTTTTTCAAACAAGGCAGCACATAGAATGACACCAACAGAAAGTGAAGAGTTGAACAGACAAGTACATGAGTTGTTATAGAAGGGATTAATTTAGGAGAGCCTGAGTCGATGTGCTGTACTAGCAGTATTAGCACCAAAGAAGAATAGAGAATAGAGGGTGTGTATAGATTCTAGAGCAATAAACAAGATCACAATCAAGTATAGGTTTCCATTGCCACAAATGGATGATATTATGAATTGTTTGAGTGGAGCTGTGTATTTCTCAAAGATAGATCTGAAGAGTGGATATCACCAGATTCAGATTAGAGAAGGAGATGAATGGAAGACTACCTTCAAAATAAAGGAAGGACTATATGAGTGGTTAGTAATGCCTTTTGGGCTAACCAATGCATCGAGCACTTTCATGCGGCTCATGAACGAGGTTCTGAAAGAATTTTTAGGTAAGTTTTTCTTTGTGTACCTAGATGATATTTTGATCTTTAGTAAGACATTGGAAGAGCATATGATGCATATTCATATAGTTTTTGAGAAGTTAAGAGATGAGAAATTGTTGATTAATTTGAAGAAGTGCAATTTTGTGAAGAAAGAGTTAGTGTATTTGGGATTTGAAGTTTCAGAAGAAGGTCTAAAAATGGACCCAGAGAAGGTATAGGCTATCCTTGAATGACGTACTCCAAGGAGTGCTACTAAGGTAAGGTATTTTCATGGTTTGGCTAGATTTTAGAAAAATTTTATCAGAAATTTTAGCAGTATTTGTGGTCCCTAGACTAAAACAATGAGAGGGGATAGAAAATAGTTTAAGTTGACTAATGGGCAGAAAAGATTTTTCAATTGTTGAAACAAAAAGTTATAGAACAACCTATTTTAGCACTTCCAGATTTTAATAAGGTGTTTCAAGTAGACTATGATGCTAGTGGTACTGCAATAGGAGCTGTTATGAGCCAAGAAGGTAAACCTATTGCTTATTTCAGTGAGAAGTTAAATGATGCCAAGAGAAAATATTATGTTTATGATCAAGAATTTTATGCTATAGTTCAGCCATTGAAGAAGTGGAGACACTATCTGTTTACTAAAGAGTTTGTTTTTTGTACTGATCATCAAGCTTTACAATATCTTAATAGTCAAGGAAAGTTGAATTAATGGCATTTGAAATGGGTTGAGTTTTTGCAAAGTTATACATTTGTTTTGAAACATAGAAGTGGAAAGTCCAACAGGGTTGCAGATGTGCTTAGCAGACAGAAACTATTACTGATAGAGATGCAGATTGAGGTGGTTGGGTTTAAACAACTCAAGAATTTGTATCCAGAGGATCTTGATTTTGGTGAAGCTTGAAAAGCTTGTAAAGAACCTGTTACTCTAGACAAGATGAAGTGGATGGATTTCATCATTTAAGATGATATGTTATTCAGAGGGAGTCAGTTGTGCATTCCAAGAAGTTCTATGAGGGAGAATCTCATCAAGGAGAAGCATAACAGAGGATTGGATGGACATTTTGGTCATGATAAAACCCTTGCTTTGGTTAGTGAGAATTATTATTGGCCACAGTTATAGCAAGATGTCAAGAAGTTTGTACAGAGTTGCAAAGTATGTCAGATGGCGAAAGGAGTAAAGTAGAATACAGGGCTGTATCAGCCATTACCTATACTAGAGAATCCTTGAGAGGATATTAGTATGGACTTTATTCTTGGTTTACCAAGGACACAACAGGGACATGATTCAATTTTTGTGGTAGTTGACAGATTTTCAAAGATGGCACATTTTATTCTCTAAAAGAAGACTAATGATGTTGTTCATATAGAAGAATTGTTTTTCAGAGAATTTGTGAGACTACATGGTTTGCCAAAGACCATAGTTTCAGATCGAGACACCAAGTTTGTAGGCCATTTTTGGCAAACATTTTGGAAGAAGCTAAAGATAGATTTGAAGTTCAGTTCATCACATCATCCACAGACTAATGGACAGATAGAGGTGGTGAATAGGAGTTTGGAAAATTTGCTGAGATGTTTGGTTGGAGATAAGCCAATAGGATGGGATTTGATTTTACCATAGGTAGAATTTGCATATAATAATTCTATCAACAAGAGCACTGGTAAATCACCATTCCAGATTGTATATGGGAGTAGTTGAAGAAATGCATCTGAGTTGAGAAAGATAGATAAAGGAGAAATAAGTAGTGCTGAAGCTAAGGATTTTGTAGAACATTTGAAGAACATCTAGGAGGAGGTGAGGAAGCACATTACCAAGATAAACGCGCAATATAAGGCTAAGGTAGATGAGACAAGGAGGCATAAGGAATTTTAGGTTGGAGATGAATTCATGGTTCATTTACAGAAGGAGCAATTTCCAGTTGGTACATATAACAAGTTGAAAATGAAAAAGTTCGGTCCATGTAAGATACTGAAGAAGCATGATTTAAAAAATGCATATGAGGTTGAGTTGCCTACCGAGCTGAATATTTCATAAGTATTTAATACTTTAGATCTAAGAGAGTATCATAAAGGAGGTGTTGAAGATGAGGTTATAGCAACACAGTGGAGTATTCTAGCAACCAGTTTAGATATCAAAGATATTGAAGACATACTAGATAGTCATGTTGGAAGAAGCACAAGGAACATGACATATGAAGAGTATTTGGTCAAATGGAAATGATGACCTGTTGAAGATTCATCATGGCTAACAAAGGAGGAGGTTAACCATCTTGGTTTTCCTCTACACACCTAAGTCATGACAAGGTCACTTCTCAAATTACCTCGGGTGTTTGATGTAGGAACATCCTGGGTGTAAGAGCAATCTTGCATCACCCAAAAAAATATTTCTATTTTTGTATTCAATAAGGGCTATCTTGTGTAGAGCTGCTATTTATGTGAACTTGCTATTTTTAGTAAGTTGGTCATATGATCTTTGAATGTTCTGATTTTACATGTGGAGGTTCATCTTAGTCATATTAGCCTGCTAGTAAAGTTTCATGGCTATATCAGGTCTAGTTTTGAAGATATTGAAGATTTTCGGTATTGGCTGTAGGGTACAAAAACTTTGAACTTAGTTTTGAAGGCTTTAGAGGCCTTAGATGAGGGTCAAAATTTGGGTGACAGGCGCTTGTACAAGTCAAGCCCATAGAGCACTTCATGGCCTTTTTGAAATGGGGTTATAATAGTCAATCAGGTCAACTGGTGATGACTTATGGTCTCTAGAAGTCGAGCCACCTGAAATGGCAGAAAATAATTTTCATTCAAAATTTTTGTTCGAGTTTCAAAATTTATTTTGAGCTGACTTTGATGTAATAAATTGAAAAATAAAATAATTTGGTCGGCCCTAAGGGCTAAATTTCTGGAACCTTCTCGGGCGGTGGAAAATGCCTATATAAAGAAGGTCCATCGTGTTGTCTAGGGCAGTTCTGGGTATTGATTCGAGGCTTTGTCCTATAGAATATTGCAAGGGAATGCCCATGTGGCTTTGTATTTTGTAATTCTGAAAGTTTGTAATTCCACATTTGTGGAGATAATAAGAAGCCAATTTTCTATTCTTGCATATTGTTGTTGTTGTTTCTTTGTTTCTATTATGTGATTATGGTATTAAGGGGAGCACCCCTTCATCAAGTGGTGTTAGAGACAAGTTCCTAAGCATGTAAATAGATCACCGACTATGAGGTAGTTTGCACCAAGACCGTGGTTAGGGTTTCAGCGTGCATCTTGAAAATGCCTCCATGAAAGGAATGTGGCGGAAGAGTTGGTGTTGTAACACCTGAGGTTAGAGCACTCCAAAGACAAGTGTGAGCATTGCAAAAGGAGATTCATAGAGGAATGAATCTTAATGTCAGAGATGAAAGCGAGGATGAAGCCAAAGAATAAGATCAAGAAGCAGAAGTTGAAGTTGTGAACTAGGAGGAAGGAAGACTTTTTTCGGCCATTTCCAAGATCAGAAAAAGACCTAAGATTGAGGTTCCTACATTTTTAGAAAATCTTAACCTAGAGGAGTTGATTGACTGGATCAATGAATGTGAAGAATTTTTTCAGTATGAAGATATTGAGGATCCTGATAGGGTCAAATTCGTGAAGGCCAGTCTGAAAGGTCATGTGAAGATCTGGTGGCAAGAGATTTAATTGGAGCGAAATAGAAGAGGGAAAGATAAAATCACAAGAGGAGATTGAATGGTGGATAAATTGAAGATGCAGTTCATTCCTGTTGATTATGAGCTTGACCTATTGAAGAAGATGCAAAGTTTGAAGCAGGCAGGAAGATCTGTTCAGGAGTATACAGAAGAGTTCTATCGAATCCTCATCAGAATAGGCCATGCAGAAGCTGATAAGGAGAAAGTTGCCTATTACCTTAATGGGTTAAGGTTGAGCATTCAGGAAGAGCTGAATTTGGTTCGAATGAACATTATTGAAGAGGCATACTAGTTTGCCCTAAAAGTACAGGAAAAGCTGAATAGGAAGTTTGAAAGTAGACAAAATGGAAGAGGTCATGGTGGAGGATCTGGTGGATGGTCATATGGAGGCCAAAATGAAGATTTAAAAAAGAAAGATGAGGCCAGTAGTAGTCAAAATCAAAGAGGAAACAATTCCAATCATTTCCAAGATTAGAACAATAGAGATTAGAGAGGAAGAGGAAGAGGACAAGGTTCAGGAAGAGGAGGCTTTCGTGGAGCATGTTTTCACTATGGAGAAGAAGGTCATAGGGCATTTGAATGTCCTCAATGCTAAGGAAGGAAGGATAGGAGAAATGAAGGCTAGGCTAGAGTGGCACATGTAGATGAAGATGCTAGATCCTCAAATTCTAAAGAAGTTGAAAGAGGAGAAACGTTGATCAATAGAAGAGTCCTGCTGAGCGGTGAGAATGAACTTGAACAAAGGAGGAGCCTATTTTGCACTCAATGCAAGTGTGAGGGTAAATGTTGTGATGTGATTATTGATAGTGGAAGCACTAACAATTTGGTGTCAGAAGAGATGATGACAAAGTTGAAGCTCAAGAGATAGAAACACCCACATCCATATCGGATTGCCTGGGTGCAGAATGACCACAAGGTCATGGTCAGTGAATAGTGCCTAGTAAGGTTCAAGATTGGTGGGTACCAAGATGAAGTACTATATGATATCATATCTATGGATGCATGTCATATGTTGTTGCGTAGACCGTGGTAGTTTCATAGATGTGTTGTACATGATGGTCATGTGAATACCTATTCCCTGACAAAGGATGGAGTGAGACATAAGCTAAAGCCATTGAAAGAGACCAAAGAAAAGGTATGTGGTAATGCGATAATAACTTTTTTTTGATGGAAGAAAATTCCTAGATGGTATGAGGCATGAGCATGTGTGTTTAATTTTAATTCCAAAAGCTGGTAAAGAGTAAGTAGAGGATGTACCTATAGAGGTTGCAGATTTGTTGAATGAGTTTCAGGGTATTGTATCTGATAATGTACTTGATGGATTACCACCGGTAAGGAAGATCAGTCATCAGATGGATTTGATTCTGGGAGCTAATTTTTCAACGAAGGCAACACACAAAATGACACCAGCAGAAAGTGAAACGTTGAATAGACAAGTACATGAATTGTTACATAAGGGATTGATTCAGGAGAGCCTGAGTCCATGTGCCATACAAGCAGTATTAGCAGCAAAGAAAAATAGAGAATGGAGGATGTGTACAGATTCTAGAGCAATAAACAAGATCACAATCAAGTATAGGTTTCCATTGCCATGAATGGATGATATTATGGATTGTTTGAGTGGAGCTGTGTATTTCTCAAAGATAGATCTAAAGAGTGGATATCACCAGATTTAGATCAGAGAAGGAGATGAATGGAAGACTTCCTTCAAGACAAAGGAAGGACTGTATGAGTGGTTAGTCATGCCTTTTGGGTTAACCAATGCACCAAGAACTTTCATGCGGCTCATGAACGAGGTTCTGAAAGAATTTTTGGGTAAGTATGTCATTGTGTATGTCATATGATGCATATTCGTATGGTGTTTGAGAAGTTAAGAGGTGAGAAATTATTGATTAATTTGAAGAAGTGTAGCTTTGTGAAGAAAGAGTTAGTGTGTTTGGGATTTGTACATTCAACAGAAAGTTTAAAAATAGACCCAGAGAAGGTATAGGCTATCCTTGAATGGCCTACTCCAAGGAGTGCTACTGAGGTAAGGTATTTCCATGGTTTGGCTAGCTTTTAGAGAAAGTTTATCAAAAAATTTAGCTGTATTTGTGGTCCCTTGATTGAAACAATGAGAGGGGATAGAAAAGAGTTTAAGTGGACTGATGGGGTAGAAAAGCATTTTCAATTGTTGAAATAAAAAGTTATAGAATAACTTGTTTTAGCACTTCCAGATTTTAATAAGGTGTTTCATGTAGACTGTGATGCTAGTGGTACTGCAATAGGAGCTATTATGAGCCAAGAAGGTAAACCTATTGCTTATTTCAATGAGAAGTTAAATGATGCCAAGAGAAAATATTCTATTTATGATCAGAAATTTTATGCTATAGTTTAGGCATTAAAAAAGTGAAGACACTATCTGCTTCTTAAAGAGTTTCTTTTGTATACTGATCATCAAGCTTTGCAATATCTGAATAGTCAAGGAAAGTTGAATCAAAGGCATTTGATATGGGTTGAGTTTTTGCAGATCTATACATTTGTTTTGAAACACAGAAGAGGAAAGTCTAACAAGGTTGCAGATGTGCTTAGCAGAAGGCAACTATTGCTGACAAAGATGCAGATTGAGCTGGTTGGGTTTAAAGAACTCAAGAATTTGTATCCAAAGGATCCTGATTTGTTGAATTGGCAGGATTTCATCATTCAAGATGATATGCTATTCAGAGGGAGTCAGTTGTGCATTCCAAGAAGTTCTATGAGGGAGAATCTCATCAAGGAGAAGCATAACAGAGGAATGGCTCGACATTTTAGTTGTGATAAAACCCTTCCTTTGGTTAGTGAGAATTATTATTGGCCACAGTTGCAGCAAGATGTCAAGAAGTTTGTACAGAGTTGCAGAGTATGTTAGATGGCGAAAGGAGTAAAGTAGAATACAGGGCTGTATCAGCCATTACCTGTACCAGAGAAGCCTTGGGAGGATATCAGTATGGACTTTTTTCTTGGTGTACCAAGGACATAGTGGGGACATGGTTCATTTTTTGTGGTAGTTGATAGATTTTCAAAGATGGCACATTTTAATCCCTGCAAGAAGACTAATGATGTTGTTCATATAAAAGAATTATTTTTTAGAGTAGTGAGACTACATGGTTTGCCAAAGACCATTGTTTCAGATTGAGACACCAAGTTTGTAGGCTATTTTTGACAAACATTGTGGACGAAGCTGAAGATAGATTTGAAGTTTAGTTCATCACATCATCCGCAAACTGATGGACAGACAGAGGTGGTGAATAAGAGTTTGAGAAATTTACTGAGATGTTTGGTTGGAGATAACCAATAGGATCAGATTTGATTTTACCACAGACATAATTTTCATATAGTAATTCTGTCAACAGGAGCACTAGTAAATCACCATTCTAGATTGTATATGAGAGTAGTCAAAGAAATGCATTTGAGTTGAGAAAGATAGATAAAGGAGAAATAAGTAATGCTAAAGCTGAGGATTTTGTAGAATATTTGAAGAACATCCATGAGGAGGTGAGGAAGCACATTACCAAGATGAACATGTAGTATAAGGCTAAGGCAGATTAGACAAGGAGGCATAAAGAATTTCAGGTTGGAGATGAAGTCATGGTTCATTTGCGAAAGGAGCAATTTCCAATTGGTACATATAACAAGTTGAAAATGAAGAAGTTCGGTCCATGTAAGATACTAAAGAAGCATGATTCAGAAAATGCATGAGGTCAAGTTGCCTACCGAGCTGAATATTTCACCAGTATTTAATATTTCAAATCTGACAGAGTATCATGAAGGAGGTGTTGAAGATGAGGTTACAACAACATAGTGGAGTATTCTAGCAACCAGTTCAGATATCAAGGAGATTGAAGACATCCTAGATAGTCGTGTTGGTAGAAGCACAAGGAACAGGACATATGAAGAGTATTTGGTCAAATGAAAAGGATAGCTTGTTGAAGATTCATCGTGGCTAACAAAGGAGGAGGTTAACCATCTGGGTTTTCCTCTGCACACCTAAGTTGTGATAGGATCACTTCTCAAATTACCCCGAGTGTCTGATGCAGGATCATCCTAGATGTAAGAGCAATCTTGCATCACCCAAAAAAATATTTCTATTTTTGTATTCAATAAGGGCTATCTTGTGCAGAGCTGCTATTTATGGGAACTTGCTATTTTTAGTAAGTTGTTCATATGATCTCAGAATGTTTTGATTTTACATTTGGAGGTTCATCTCAGTCATATCAGCTTGCCAGTAAAGTTTCATGGCTAGATCAGGTCTAGTTTTGAAGATATTGAAGATATTTAGTATTGGTAGCAAGGTACAAAAACTTTGAACTTAATTTTGAAGGCTTTAGAGGCCTCAGATGAGGTCAAAAATTTTGGTGATAGGTGCTTGCATGAGCCAAGCCCATAAAGCACTTCGTGGCCTTTCCGAAATGGGTATATAAGTCAATCAGGTCAATTGGTGATGACTTATGGTCTCTGGAAGTCGGGCCACCTAAAATGGTAGAAAATAATTTTCCTTCAAAATTTTTGTTCAAGTTTCAAATTTTATTTTGAGCTGACATTGATGTAATAAATTGAAAAATAAAATAATTTGGTTGGCCCTAAGGGCTAAATTTCTGGAACCTTCTCGGACGGTGGAAAATGCCTATATAAAGAAGGTCCATAGTGTTGTCTAGGGTAGTTCTGGGTAGTAGATCTAGGTATTGATTTGAGGCTTTGTCCTATAGAATATTGTAAGGGAATGCCCATGTGGCTTTGCATTTTGTAATTCTGAAAGTTTGTAATTCCACATTTGTGGAGATAATAAGAAGCCAATTTTTTGTTCTTGCATATTGTTGTTTTTAATTTCTCTATTTTTGTTATGTGTTTGTGGTATTAAGGGGAGCACCCCTTCATTAGTAATCAAATTTAGGTGTCTACATTTTTCCCCCTCGAGAGGACAGCGCGGAAAGAAAAAGGGGCCCAGGCAGTGGCTCGAAAGGTAAAAGGGGTGAAATATAGGAAGGGTTTTGCAGACTAAGGAGGTGCATGAATGAGGGAAAGAAGAGTGAAAAAGGCCATGAGGAATGAAAAAAGGGAAGGATGGGAAGAAACGGGAGGAAACAGGGCATCTAGGAGCAAAAATGGGGGTTCTAGAAGGCCTTTATAAGGGCCCGAGGGACCAAAATCAAGTCATTTGCACACCTAGAGCCTAGAAATCATGACTTCAAAGTTGTGATAAGTGAGGAAAAGATGGCACAGTGAGGGCAACTGACACACCGAATGGACATTGTGAGATGGGTATGACGGAGTGGAGGACCGGATCTATAAGTAGGATAAAAAATCTAAGCTTTTCATTGAGTGTTTGATGCATTTATTTCCTGTAGTAGCTTAGAAAAGTGCATTCTCACAGAGCGCATGGTTCATGAAAATGCTCCTATCTAGGCGGGAATGCATTCCCACAAAATATGCATGGGGGGCCAAAATCTGGTGGGTCAGGGGATTTTTGCGGGATCACGATCTCACAAGGATTTCTTGCGGGATCACATTCTTGCGAGCTAGGTAGCAGGGTGCCAAAAATGACATTCCCACAGGGGGAAGGGGAGAAAGAGATGGGGCGCGAGAATGCTTTCCTGTGGCTGGGGGGGTTGTGGGAATGGGGGAAGAGAATCCCTTGCCAAAACGTGGGGACAAAGCTACTTACGGGAACGCGGGGAGAACAGATCCTGGAGGAATGCGAGAAATTTTTTTTTTGCGGGAATGCATGGAAAAAGAAAGTGAGGTTTAGCTTAGAGAAAGAAACTGACATGTTGACTTGGCTTGGATGTAGTGGTCGGTGGATTGGCTAACTAGTTGAGAGAGGCATGCAGAAGTGTTGATTATTGGCAAGCAGTTCATGACTATGGACTAGGCGCTGGTGTATGCACTGGGCTTGGGTTATCTAGCACAGATGTCATGCAGACAAACATACATGGCATTGGTGATAGCATTGTGTGAGTGTTGGCATTTAGAGATAGGGACATTCCATCTACCTACAGGAGAGATGATAGTGACTCTAGAGGATGTATATCGCATCTTCCAATTAATGGTGTGCGGGGTACTGATGGCAGCAGAGGTGTAAACATAGGCATAGGTAGTGGCCCCACTACTAGGGCCAAGAGTAGATCTAATTTTGGCACATGGGCAGCTGGTATTAGCACAACATGCCGCAATGACACCACCAAGATATCTAGTTCATTACTATGTGCTAGGATTGGTGTTGGGGTATCTCTTCTCAGACACAGGTGGGAGGAGTGTCATGTTAGCGCTGATTCTCATGATTGTGCAAATAGTGGATGCAAGAGTACCAGTGATATGGGGGACCCTAATGCTTGTGGAGATGTACCGAGATCTACATCAGATAGTGTACCATGGAGCAAGGATGCTAGGGAGGAGTTTTGGTTTTGCCTCCCTCCTACAAGTTTGCACTTGGGAGTACATAGCAGTGCTATGACCCTTAGGTCACGTGGATAGATAGGTGGAGGAGCTTGCGACGTAGAGCTAGGGAGACTTGGTTACATATCATGAGGTTAGGGACACTAACTTCTAGTGGGAGATGCTAGATGGGATCAAGGATGGGATTACATCACGTCCATACCTTGGATAGGCACCATGGGTTGAGGATGCACAGGAGCTCCCATACACTCTATTGCCTACACACCTTATAGGGCAATGGGATTACATCGTAGAGAAATATAGATCAGATAGGACATCTTGTTAGTTCGGGTTCAGACAAGATGTGCCAGCTGGAGAGCGATGGTACCAATGGGCCACCCGCGAGAGGGTATCCGAGTTCAGGCCACCGATGGATAAGGGAGGATTTTTGGCTACCTATCAAGTCATGCAGCCATTTCTCTGGGATTGGGATGGAGGGGTGGTGGATCCAGGGACCACACCAGCATACAACGCCTAGTTCTAGCTACCTAGGGAAATGGGTAGATCTGGGCTACTAGATGGTGAGGGAATGGCACCAACCATATACAAGGGCTAGAGAGGAGGGGGGAGAGGAGGAGAGGGAGGTAGGGTGAGGATTGGAGGGAGGGACAGAGGAGGGAGAGGAGGAGATGGGGATGGAGATGGAGATGGAGATAGGATGGACGTGGATGGGGGGGACAATATGGGCTACAGGTACCAGTAGGACCACTACCACCAGGATCACCACCACAGGCAGGGCCACCACCACTGGTAGGATTCGGATCATCTAGGGGTGGGGGTGATGATGCAACATCGTGTCTAGCCTCACTATGGGCCATAGATGATACTATGACATAAATGCTCTGAGACATACAGGTGGAGTAAGATACACTAAGGGCGGAGAGGGATGGACTGGTGGGGGAGAGGGATGGATTGAGGGCTGAGCAGGATGGGCTGATTGAGTGCTTAGCACAATCTATATAGGAGGGTCTGATGACCCAACAGGAGAGGGATCAACTGAGGAGGGAGAGGGCTGTCCTGATTGCCAAGAGAGACGGTCTGTGGGTGGAGAGGGATGGCTTGTAGTTAGAGTGAGACTGACTATTTGGAGATAGGGATATCACTACATGAGGATCTCATGAGTGGTCAGGAGAGGTATCTCACCTGTAGCGCCAGTTGGTGAGATTGGGTGAGCAGATTGGGTTCTACCAGGGATTATATCTTGCAGCTGTACTACTTGAGTAGGCACAACATTACAGGGAGCCGATCTGGTCACTACTTAAAGGTTCATGGTTCAGTGGTAGTAAGAGGACAGGCTCCAGTGGGAGTCATAGATCAGGGACTAGTGGGAGCCACAGGACAAGAGAGGGGAGCTATTGGTTGAGCCACTCATAGAGTCAGTAGCACTCAGCCGATGGTTCGGTATAGATGGTAGAGGCAGAGAGATCAGATGCAGGGGTGGGGATGGACATGGACACAGGGGCTATTCTAATATCTAGAGAAGTGTGGATTATGGAGATACATGACACAAGGATATAGGACACAGTGAGTCAGCCACCCATCTTACAGGTACCACTAGAGGTAGATCTATTAGCTAAAGATTTTGATATACAACCTCCCTTAGGAGAGGTAGATAGGAAGTAATATGTTGTAGTTTTGATTGTGTATGATTCATTTATTCATGGAGGGCATAGTCCTAAATGTATATTTATATCTGTACTATTGGTATTATCATGGACTCAGACAGACATTTATTCGTTGATGCTTTTTGGGTTGGGACATGTACTTTATTCCTTGCGATGATTTTTTTGATATATATGATGAGCTGGTGGGGATATGATGTGTAATGGATGAATGTATGGATGCATATGATGTACTGACATGGGTGATGTAGGATGTGATGTGATTTTTATGTGTTGTGAGATTGACATGTGTGTGGTGCAGGATGTGATGTGAGTTCTATATGCTATGCTTTATAAGATGTTTATATGAGATGTATGTGCTGATGATTTGTGGATGCAGGATGTGATGTAAAATGCTTTTTCTATGTGATGCATGTATATTATGATGAGGTGCATATGTTTATGGATATGTAACATGTTTTTAACAATGCAAGATAAAAAATGACTTAACAATGCAAGATAATTAAATGAAACTAAAATGAGATGAATGAAATGAAAAGATGAACCCTAACAATGCAAGATTTAAAATGAACCAAATATGAGATGAATGAAATGCATCTAAAAATGAACCTGAATAATGCAAGATTTAAAATGAACTGAATATGAGATGAACGAAGTGAATCTAAAAATGAACCCTAACAATGCAAGATTTAAATGAATCTAAAATGAGAGGATATGAGAAATGATAGGACTCTAAAATGAAATGCACCTTAATAATGCAAGATTAAAATGAACCTAAATGATGTGATGAATGATATGAATGCACCTAAGAATGAATCCTAACAAACATGAATCTAAATGATATGAAATGATATAATAAATGATATGAATGCACCTAAGAATGAATCCTAATGATGTAAGTTTAAAATGATATGAAATGATATTAATGCACCTAAGAATGAATCCTAACGATGCAAGTTTAAAATGATATGATAAATGATATGAATGCACCTAAGAATGAATACTAATGATGCAAGTTTAAAATGATATGAAATGATATGATAAATGCAATAGAATGAATGAATGTGGGATGAGATGACATAATGCAACCTAGGATAGGAATGCATGCATGTTAGGAAGGTAAATGAGAGAGGCTAAATGAAGATGGAAGATCGAGGATGAGGTGTGATTGATGGCACAACATATCACTAACTAAATGCACCCTCACTGAGAGAGGGAGGGGGATGGGGGGGATACATGCACAATCACAATCCAATAGTCAAGAACGTGGGGGTGATGAGTGCAAAACGAGGGTGCAAGGGAGATGTGAGAGAGAAGCTCTTGGAGGAGGTTTTCTATTTTTGGGATGATGCTTTAATACTAGATAGGGATGATGGGATCTTTATTTGGATGTTTGATAGGGTGGAGGATGTTTCATGAAGCTTGAGCACGGGATGTTCTGAGGGAGCACCACCATGTAGTTTTGAGCACTTATTTTGATATAGCAATAGAAGGGATGAACCACATTTATTAGGAACATAAGGTCATGTCGCTAGCATTGCATAGGATTGATGCAAAATAGACACGCAAGGATTTCCCTAGCATCACACATGCACCCCGAAGGACACATGGTGGAAATGATGCAAGGGAACCCACAAGCAAACAATATTTCCCAAGTGCACCAAGTAACCCAAAAGATCATAAGTGAAACATGAAAGGGTCATGCCCGACTGACTCACAGGCATAAACAAAAGATCACAAAAGATCGTGCCCTAGAATAACCACTCCTATCATAACACAACATGATATAAATGATTGTGGTGGCTTTAATGGGAGTGGTCACCTGAGATCACAAAATCAACCAAAAGATAAAACAAGCAAACTGAAATCAATGTGATAAGACCAAAAGATGTCCTTTTCCAAAAGAGATTGACTGACTACGGATGTTGAGATTAGGTTAGACATGGAGGAAGGATGCATTCTACAAGGACCTGGTTGATGGGTATTGACTGCATTGGGAATATTGCTGGGAAAATGAACAACTTTCAGAGAATCACAGTGACGCAGGATACTTGCTGAGGGAACATTGTTGATATTGAGATCATTCAGGTCATGTGATTTGCAATCAAAAAGGGTACTACTAGGAGGGACCAAAACAATATGCACAAGGTGGGGACACTATATACAATGAGTATGTACAGCATTGCAGGAAGTAGGATAGCGGATCTCATGTGCTTGCCTAATGGGGATAACACCTTGGAAACAAGGGATGGGTGAGATGGTAATGAAAAGTGGCAAATGGATTCAGATGGGTTAGGAATGGGATTTTGATAGATAATGATATGGTCCACTATGTATGGTGCCTGTTTACCAAGTTTTCACCAACATACTTGTCCAAGGTGCTTGAATTGCCAAGTTTTCACCATTGGACGGTATTTTTCTCTTTACTTTTTTCCATATTTTGATTTTTTTGATTCATCAAGGCACCTGTTTACCAGGTTTTCACCAGGATGATGATTTTTTCAGGACATTTTAAAATTTTTAGGATTTTTTTCAGGATCATATTTGATTTTTATTTATTTATTTATTTTTCAGGATCATATTTGATTTTTAGGAGTTTTTTTCAAGATCATATTTTGATTTTTAGGATTTTTTTCAGGATCATATTTGATTTTTAAGATTTTTTTCAAGATCATATTTGATGGTTCAAGCATAGAACCGCTTTAGATGTATGATATTAATAGGATCATGAAGAGGCTCCCTTTCAGGTGTAGACAACTGATAAGCTCCAGAACTGAAGCAAGTTGTCACCATGTAGGGACCTAACCAAGTAGGCTTGAACTTCCCTTTCCTTTCACAATTTGCTTGTACTTTCTGGTTCTCTTTCAGGACTAGGTCTCCCACTTGGAACTATTGAGGGTGTACTTTTTTATTGAAGTTCCTCTTGAGATGATTTTGGTACACAATTAGGTGATCATAGGCCCATTACCTCTTTTCATCTAGCAAGTCTAGCTGAGTTAGGCATGCCAGATGATAGTCTTCATCTGTGATGTAGTTCTTCATGGACATGCGTAGTGAAGGGATTTTGACCTCGATTAGAAGAACAACTTCAGCACCATATACCAGGGAGTATGGGGTGGTGCCTGTGGGGGTGCAGAATGAGGTGCAATAGGCCCAAAGGGTGGGGTTGATTTGCAAATGCTAGTCATGACCAGAATCATTGACAACTTTCTGTAGGATTTTTAGGATGGTTTTGTTAGTTTCCTCAACTTGGTCATTCCCTTGTGGAAAATATGGGCTAGAAAAGTGTTGGTGGATGTGGAACTGGTCAAAGAGCTTTGTGACATGCTGGTTTTCAAATGGAGAGTTTTGATCTGTGAAGATGGTGGAGGGAATGTCAAAATGGAAAATGATGTGGTAGAGGATGAATTTGGAGATCTGGACACCAGTAGTTAAGTTGAACAGAATTGCTTCTACCCACTTTGTAAAGTATTCAGTGGCTATAATGATATATTTGTGTCTATCAGAAGAATGAGGGTGGATCATGCCAACAAGTTCAAAACCTAAACATAAGAAGGGCCATGGAGGTACAATGGGCTGTAGGTCCTGCGCGGGTGCGTGAATCAAATTGGCATGCTGCTGACACTGTATGCACTTCTTCACGAACTCACAGGTGTCATGAAGGCCTTGTTCGAGTCTAGACATTGGGAGAGGATGTTATGATACCCACAATGATATAGGGTGTTGGCTACAAGAGTGTAGCAAGATGCTCTGCGAATAAGGTTCTAGCATTGGGTGTTTGTGAGGTGAGGAGATATGATATCATTCTTTAGATAAGCATGAGTGTCATGGTACCATGGGGATTGGGGACCAACCAAGATGCATACCATATCAACATAAGAATTATTGTAAGTGCGTGTGTGTAGCTTCTTGACTAGAAACTCATATTGCGCAACGTCATGGGGGATTTCCAATAGTGAGCCGATGGTGGCCATAGCATCTGTTGCCTTATTCTGGAGTCTTGGCACTTGTGTGAACTGTATGCTAAAAAAAAATTCTTTGAGTTTATCTACAAGCTCTTTGTAGGATAATAGCTTGTCATCCTTTATTTAATATTTGTCGAGGACCTACTTGATGATCAATTGGGAATCTTCGAAGACTTGTAGTTCTGTGATATTCCAGTGGATGACAGTTTTGAGACTTTTCGCAAGGGCTTCATATTCTGAAATGTTGTTTGTGCACATAAATCCTAACTTGATGGATTTGGGGATGTAGTCTCCTTGAGGGGTCACAAACAGTATGCCTGCCCCTGATCCATGTGATGTATATGAACCCTCAAAAAATAATTTCCACTGGGGTTGTTCTTCGACCATACAAAGATGCTCGTCTAGGAATTCCATTTTGAGAGGGTATGCATCGACTAAGGGAGCTTCTGCAAGTTGATCAACAATAACTTGTCCCTTGATGGCTTTTCAATTGACATATTGGATGTCGAATTCACTAAGAAGCATAACCCATTTTTCCATTCACCCTGTAAGTGTGGCCTTTGATAGTAGGTATTTGAGCGGGTCAACCTTGGAGATCAGCTTTATTGTGTGACTGAGCATATAGTGGCAGAGTTTTTGAGTAGCAAAAACCACTGCCAAGCAGGCTTTTTCCATTGGAAAATAGTTCAACTCATAGCCAACCAGTGTATGACTAATGTAATAAACAATTCTCTCTTTTCCATCATCATCAAGTTGTGCTAAGAGTACCCCCAGTGCTATAGTAGTTATAGATATGTACAAAAGGAGGGGTCTTCCTAGCATTGGTGGAACAAGAATAGGTGCATTCACCAGATATTCTTTGAGTTTTTTGAAGCTGCATTGATAGATGGATCCCACTTGAAGGTGTTATCCTTTCTCAACAAGTGTGTGAATGGTTGGCATTTATCTGCTAGTTGGGAGATGAATCATCAAACTGACTACAACTTTCCTTGTAAGCTTCCCAACTATCTGAGCATTCTGGGAGGAGGCATTTCCATGATGGCTTTCACCTTTTTGGGATCAATCTCTATGCCACGCCTAGACACAATGAACCCTAGAAGTTTTTTGGATTTTACACCAAATACGCATTTCTTTGGATTCAATTTCAAGCCATGCTTGTATAGACAATCGAACACATCTTCGAGGACATTAAGGTGTCTGCATCATGTTTTGGATTTTGCTAGAATGTCATCGACATAGTCCTCAAGGATCTTATGAATCATGTCATGAAAAATTGCGGTCATCGCTCTTTGATAGGTAGCTCCTGCATTTTTGAGCCCAAACAACATCATGCTATAACAAAATGTTCCCCATGGTGTGGTGAAAGCAATTTTGTGCTAGTCTGCTTCTATGATTCTGATCTAATTATACCTAGAGAAGGTGTCCATCACTGACAACATGTCATGTCCAGTAGTGAGGTCTACGATCATGTCTATGTTGGGTAGTGGAAAATCATCTTTTAGACATGCCTTGTTAAGATCTCAAAAGTCAATACAAATTATTATGTCACTTGAGGGTTTGACAACAGGTACCATGTTAGAGATCCATTCTAAATAATCAATGGCTCTGATGATCTTAGCCTAAAGGAGCTTCTCAAGTTCTGCTTTAACTAGGAAGGTTACTTTTTGATGCATTCTCCTTAACTTTTTCTTGACTAGTTTGGCATCAGGATTTACTGCCATATGATCGACAATGAGATTAGGGTCGAGTCTAGGCATATGGGTGTATGACCATGCAAAATTTCCTATTGATTCTTGAAGGAGGGCCTCCAGGGTCATCTCTTCTACTTCGCTTAGAGCTATTGTGACGTATGTGATCTGAGGGATTTCCTATGTTCCTAGATTGATCAGATTGGTCTCTTCAATGACTATGGATGATTTTTCTAACCGGTAATCATAGATAAGAGGAAGAGGAAAATCTCCATCCTCCAGCACCTCAGAGAGGTTTTCACTGTCAGATATGCCCTTTGTTTTTACTATTTTTGAATCAAGATGTGCCCCAGAGGGGTTTCCACATGAAGATTCTTTATTTTCTTTTTTATTTTTACTTTTGCAACTAGAGACTTCCTCTTCCCCAAAGTATCCCTTCAGGTTGAGCTGATATACTTTGGTCGATTCTTGCCCCCATTCTGATTGCTGATCTGTGGTGCCCATGAATCTTAGGAGTGCTTCCTCACTTCGAAACTCATCGATATGTACTATTGTTGGTGTAATTAAATATTCCTAATTACACTTAACTTAATCTTACTTAGGATAATGCATTGCATAGTAGTTAATGATTGAGACACCTAGGAGTGTGCACCTCATTCAAGGACATGGTGTAGGAGAATTTCCACTTTAGGTGTGATAGTTGTCATCACATACCTCTTTGTGTGTGAGATCCACCTTTCATGCTCTTATCACATTATCATCCTAATCCATTGCACATACTTTATTGCATAATAGAGGATGATCCACATTTGGTGGACATGTGATTACACCTAGCATAGGTAATAGCTTATCAGCTCCTTATCATTGTCTCTTATCTCCTTTCCTATATAAGGAGTCCTATTATGTACATTTTAATCATGTCCATGATCAATAATATCATTCTTGCATCTTAATGAAATTGTCTTGCCAATCTCTTATGGAAGTTATCTTGGACTTGCATTCAATCCTGGGGGTGTTGTAGAGTCACCTAAAACTCTAACAACTATGCTTGATTGGTTCCAGTCTATGAGGCGGGATGAATAAGGGGGAAGTCAAAGAGGTTGATGGAAAGTTGGTGAAGGATAGAATTGCCTAGGAAGGTTTCATCGTCAAAGATATCATCGTAGGACCATTTTTCTTCCTCTTCCGAAACATCTTCGACTTCCATGAGTTCATCTTGGATTCTAAAAAAGGTTCCATTGGGTGAATTGGTGCCCCCAGTTATGGCGTGGGGTCCTCATATGTGCAGGCAAGGGGGATTAAAGCCAAGGCCTTGAGTCTCTATATTTTTAGAGGCCTCCATGGGGTCTGTCATTCCAGCCTCGTTGGGTCCTAGACCTCATCCTTGATAGTCCCATTGTTTAGTTGCCCATTTGTGCGGTATGGGATATTTATCCTTAAAGTATCCAAGGACCTTAGTATCTAGAGGTGGAGGATCTTTACATAGCCATGGGTTGATATCTAGGGCCAAATCCTGACCATTTAGGATTTCGTTGGAAACAAAAGAAGATGTTCCCATGGTCTTTATTTTGGGACCCTCCTAAGGGGCCTTAGTTTGGTGGGAGGGTTGTCCTTGTGTGTGCGGATCTAGGGGAAGAGTCCCTACTACAAAAGCATCAGTAAGACTATATTCTCCATAGCCTTTATTGTTGATCTTGAAAGAGGAAAAGGTGGAGGCGAGGATTGTTTCTAGATTGCAATGGGATTGGGAAGAGTTGGTGACAGACGTGCCAATGTCAATTCTAGGACAGTGAGTGGAGTGGGGAAATGAAGCTTCGATTGCATGGCAGTATGTGAAAGGTTGGGGATCTGTGTGGATGGTGATCTCTGTGCCTTGGTATGGGAACTTGATGCACTGATGATAGGTGGAAGGGACTATTCGGATGGAGTGGATCCATGGATGACCTAGGAGGATGTTGTAAGGGAGGTCAAGATCAACAATGTGGCATACTGTGTCCTCCATGACGAGACCAATTTTGATTGGCAACAAAATGGTACCTTCAGAGGTATGCTCTAGATTATCATAGGCCTTGATGGTGATCACCTCATGGGAGATGTCTTCTTTTGTGAGGCCAATCTACTGAACAAATTTTCACGTACAAAGATGTAGGGCCAAACCATTATCTATCATGACCTATTTGATGGAAAATTCATTGATCATGATGACGATGTGGAGTGGGAGATTATGATCTGGCTCAATAGTTGGCATGTCAGATGGTTGGAAAGAGAGGGTGGATAGTATGGATAGGTGCCCCACGATGTTCTTGAATTGGATGGTATTGATTTTTGTGGGGACGTGGGCCTCTTGGAGGGATTTATTGAGGACTTCTTGATGGAGGGGTGATGTGCGAAGGAGATCAAGGATGGAGATTTGTGCAGGTGTGTTTCCAAGGTGTTCCAGGAGATTATATTGTGTGCTAGGGATGATTATACTATTAGCACTGGCAACAGATATCCAGCCTCTACGGGTAGTAACAACACATTGATTGTCAGCACCTCGGACATGGATCATGTTTATAGTAGGCTTAGCCTGGGAGATACAACCAATGAATTTATTGTAGTTTATGTAGGCAGTGGTATAATCTTTTCTATCACCATGATCACCTTGTTTACCCTTATCTTGGTCAATGGAAGGGTTAGCATTAACCTGAGCCTTTCTGGCATTGTTTCTAGGAAACACATTTTTGTAGATTTTCAGGTTGGCATTGGGTGATGCTTGGGTAGGAGCGTCAACTATGATCTCCTTTTTGTCTATAAGATCCTGGACATAGTTCTTGAGCTTCATGCATTTAGCGGTAGCATGTCCCTTAACACGGTGATATTCACAGTACTCATTGTCCTTGTACCAAGCTGGCTTGGGCATTGAATCATCAAAGGGTTGGGTTTGTCGATACACAACCAAGTTGGCACTCACCATCTTGTGGAAGACAGCATCTAAAGGTTCTCCAAGGGGTGTAAATGTGCACTTTGGGTCATTCTAAACATGAGGCTTATTTCATCCTTGAGTAACAGATATAGCATTGGTTTGATTCATAGGAGGCTGAAAGGGTGGTTGTTGGTAGGCAGGTGCTTGTTGTTGGTATACGACTATTGGTTGTGAATACATAGGTGTTTTTTGTTGATATGCTGGAGGAGGGGGATTAGGACCTGCAACCACGACCTAGACATTCCTGGTGTTGGTGGCTCCATTAGTGACCACATTATTATTCTTGTTCTAATAGCGAGAATGATCATTGCTTGATCTATCTTGAGAGCTTTCCTTATAGTGTTTGATGCTACCATCATCCAAAAGAGCTCACTCAATATCCATACCTTTTCCTTTAATGTCTTGGTAGGTCTAAATGCAGTTCATCTTCATAGAATGGGATAACTTCGGATGCAGGTTATCAATGAATATTTTGGCAAGGTGTTTTTCGAGTGGTTGGTATGACAATCTCATGGTGAGATTTTTCCATCATTGCAAGTAGTCAGCCAAAGTTTCACCTCCCTTCTGCTTGGTATTTCACAGGTCCAATAAGGTGAGCTCATTCTCAATGTTGTGTGCATATTGGGAAACAAATTTTTCTGAAAGCTCTGGAAATGTGGAAATAGACCCATAAGGTATTTTGTAGAACCATTCAAGGGTGGGCCCTCCTAAGCTCTTGGGGAAGAGTCTCATGAGGACTATGTCATTAAATGCCACCTCCTGGCATGCCATGTAGAACTCTTTGACATGGTTGACTGGATCACCCTTCCCTCAATACTTGTCAAACTTTGGTGTTTCAAAATGTTTAGGGAAGGGGATTTCTGTGATCAATCTATCAAATGGATATGGAAAAACCTCTTCAAACTTGAATGTCTTAGTCTCAATACCAATATTAAGCTCTTTGATAGCATTTCTCATTTCTTCCCATTCTGACTTGGCAGGTGTTGGAGCAAGTACTCCCAGCAAGAATGGGTTGGATGGTGCGGGTGAGAATGGAGGATATGGTGAGCAAGGGAATGGGGATTGCCCAACTAAAAAGGCCATCTAGAAGGGGTTCTGGCTAGCTTGCTGAGCAACATATTGCTGATGTAAGGTGGGTGCATGTTGCAGCAAGGTTTGCTGTTGTGGGATGAGGGGATTGGCTTGCGAAGTCAGGAAGTATTGTTACTGCGGGGGAGGTTAGTAGAATGGTTGAGTTTGGGATTGGTGATGAGCTTGACCAATATAAGAGGGGTGCATATTTGCATTGCTAAGAGTAGGAATAGTGGCCTGGGTGTCCACTATAGGTGGTTGCATATGGGAGTTAGTGGGATGGATAGTGTCGAGTTGTTGTGATTGTGGAGGTTTGGTTTGCTGAGCGATGGATGGCATAGACAAATAGTTGGTAAATGCAAGTGGAGGTGTGGAAAATGATGATGGGTTTGATTATTGTACTACTTGTGGGAAGGTTTTTTCCTAATGAGATTTTTGGTAAAGTTGGCCATGTGTGGGTCTGCTCATGGTGTTCATTTGTGCTTGGTTGAGGCTCCAGGCGGTGCCAATTCCTGATAGGGTTTGCGATGTAGAGTTGGCCAAAAATGTGGGGGCTGATAAGGGAGTTTGCAGTGCTGGTGGAGGATTTTGGGATGGCATATGTGGAATTCCTATTGTGAAGGTGACTTGCTTGGTCTGTGTGCCAGCATTAAATGTGAGGGGCACTTGCATGGATTGAGATTATGGGGTGGATGTAGGTGGTGTTGTTTGCATGAATCCTTGTGAAAGAGGTGTTTATGTTGTGGGAGATAGCATTGCTTGAGTAGATGCTTGGGTGAATGCTTGCACTTGAGTGGCTATCTGCAAGGAAGCAGGGGGTGGTGGGCCCATGATGGAAAGTGGTGTGCTTGTGGGGATCACCATTGTAGGTTGCAAGAGATGTGGGATAGGTGATGTCGTATGGGATACTTGCATGGTTGGATCATGGACTTTCTAGACAACAAATGAATCAATGTTGGCAGAGATATGGAAGGGGTTTGTGGGGTCAAAAGAGCATAATTGAGGTGGGATGGGAGTACCCTCCTGTGCATAGTTTGCCAAGATGGCCAGATGATTTTGTGCAATGATTGTGCTTACCACTTGTGCATGTCCTAGAAGGCACATGAAAGCCTCCATGGAGTTGGTAGTGGGTGTCTCACTGGGATCTTCCCACACATTTTGAATTGTTGTTGTTGGAGGGTCATACATCACCATTTCACCTATAGAATCATTTGGATCAGTCGAAGTAGTGTCCTAGTTGGAATCCATCCCTTTTCTTTTCTTTGATCGTGTCATAGCGGGCATGAAAATGTAATGTCCTAAGATGAGGGAGAATGCAAATGTATCAGAACGATGCTAAGGATATGGATTTGGATTTTGAGATGAACTAGGTGATGATCTAACTGTAGGATTTCTAGTGATACACTACTTGGAAGAGGATCAAGATTGGTTACCTTTCCTGATGGGGGGATCAAAATGTGTGGACTGTCATCCTCGGACAGACTTGTGATCTTTGGATAACAAGATCCTTACTAGTATGGGCCAATCTCTGGATTGAGATGATGAGGTCCACAAAAAGAAAGTACTAGCTACCCTAGACAATGCTTAGTTCGATGGGTGAAGCTTCAATATTTTGATTTGTGCAAATGAGGATAGGACAACTCAAGGTGAGTTCTTGGATATGATACGGATCTAGGATAGTGATTTTGGATAATGATGCTAAATGATGCTTCTAAAAGGGGATGATGGAAATGCACCTATTGGATCACCTAAGATGGAGAATGTTGTGACAATTTTTGTAGTTTTAAAAGGGGAGGAGATTGTGCCAACTAGTCTTCACTCTAAAATCTAACAAAGCGGCAATCAAATTGGATCTGAAAGGAAAAATGATTAACCCTTACATTGTATTGTATGTTATCCAATCGGGTTTGGTACTTTTCTTCTTCGTGGGCTATAGTGAAAATATGCTAATAATCTTTAAGCTTCCTTTCTATAACTTTCTTCTCTTGATATGCACACGAGATGGGTAACTTAGCTTTCTTATGCTTCACAGTTTGGGTCATAGGTCAACAAAAGGTAACTGTTCACATGATTGGATCAAGCGAGGAAGTGACTGTGGTAAGTATACCTTGGCTTGGTTTTGAATAGACTTAAATTCACTTTCAAGATAATGATTGACAAAAAATCCTCACAAGAGACAAAGCAATCTTGGAGGATACCGGTAGATGATCTCTCTTGGCAAAAGAATTTTGTAATTCTGATATTGTGTATGTTTCAACAGATGTTTTCACTGGGTCAAGTCACTTTTGAGAACACATACAAGCACTTTCTACCTACAAGACAGGCTAGTATCACAACCTTTTCCCATAGCTTGATATCCCAAAAGAGGAATACATATGGTGAGTAATCTTCAGGTGACCTGAGAAACCACTTGGGTCGGTACTTTCACAAAGATTATGATACTTTTGGGAATAGATCGGGTAGGCTTCTGATTAATGGCTTCTAGTAAGATCTATGGCATCCCCCCAATCAATTTGTATGCGCATGAATCACTTAAGAGCCTAGTTGACCATGTCAAAATTGCAGGGATATTCACCTACCTCAGGCTACCATGAACATGCCTCGCCTGAGCTTGAGGGAATAAGGTGAGAGTTTTCTCAGCACCTTGTTTATATACCGGCTGGGGAATTACTAGTTTGAGGTCATTCTCTAAAGAGGAAGCGCTTCTCTCTAGACAGGCCTCGCTAGAAGTGTCATCAATCAAACTTGATCTTTCTCTTCACCCAAGATCCACGAAGGCAAGGGGAGAGGATACGGATACAAGTGGATTGCTTCCACGTCACTTACTTTAACAAGGTTTATGCAAAAATTGAAAAGCTATAAGTGTTGAAAAACACTCCTTCAAACACACCAAGAAGTATTCATTCCAAATTGAACCTATTTTAGACTAAGTGTTTTCTATCCTAAAACATCAAACACTCATTTGCTTAACATGCAAGGTTCTTTGAAATGTAAATGATAATGCTTGAAAATGAAAATTTGCTTTGCAAAAACAAGAAAAGTTTTACTCCCTTTAGCATTCAAGATTAAGTTTTCTTTCTTTTTTAAGCACCAAAAGAAGTCTTCATTGCATTGATTCTTTGTCCCTTAGGCATTCAAGATTGAGTATGTTGATTTTAAGCACCAAAAGGAAGTGTGATGTTTGCCTTGTTCAATTTTAACCTTTGTTCATTTTAAACCCAAATCAAAAAGATGAAGTGATGTTTGACATACACTATTCTTTTTAATGCACCAAAATTAAAGTGAGTTAATTCTATTTTTAAAATATTAACCCACATTCCTGCAAAAACTTGCAATCCTACGGCAGAAAAAGAGCATTCTCGCTGATCCGTACTGGCATTCCCGCAAGACTGTCAGAAAAACTGAAATGACAAAGAAAATAAGAACATAGTTTCGATACCTGTGGCCACATTCTCATAGGTCAAACCATGTTCCCACAAGTCAACTATCGATCCCGTATTATGGGAATGAAGGAAAAAAAACTAAGGAAAATACAGGGTCGTACGGCTCAAAAATACTAACTCTCAATCTCACTAGGTCAAAAAAACCATTCCCACAAGGTCAAACATTGATCTCACAATGCGGGAATGAGGGTAAAAAACAAAAACTGTAGTGAATGACATACGGCTTATAGAAGGTACACAAGCAAACCTGCCTGGTCAACGCGCATTCCCACATTGTGGGATTGCAATCCCATGAAATAAGTACAGTCAAGTTACTATTAGAATATAGACAAAGAGTAAAAAAAGACAAAAGATAGAATTTTTTTTGCAAGAATGCATTCTCGTGAGGCCGTACAAGCGTTCTCGCAGAGAAATTTGCATTCCCGCGTCCGTACGAGCATTCTCGCAAAATTGAGAATTTTTATGAAGTTGCTGTTGTGTAAAATCCAACGGTGGGAATGGCTGCAAAAATAGGTCTTGTTCAGCCCTAAACCTGCAAAATACCAAAAAATCCCTTGCAACGCACTCAAACAACAAGAAAAATTAGTATTTGGGTTAGTTTTGCAAGGAAAAACAAGAAAGATAGAGAGAAAAATGACCCTTGAAGTGGGTCCCACCGGGCGTGCCAAAATGTAATACCTAAAAATGTAGTGTTAAGGAATGGAAAGCAAGCTAAGCGTTCAACAAAACAAAACTAGATAACACTTATGCTAAGACCTACAAAATGAAAGCAACAATACTCAAAAGTGAATGTAAACCTTCAAGAAAACCTCCAAGATGTAGAAGATTTGTCCAAAGATTGGATGTGTGCTCAAATGCTATACTCAAGCTTCAATGGAGAAATGGGCATGATAACTTTGATTCGATGGTGGATGAAAATGAAGGAGGAGAGCTTCCCTTTTATAGAAAGATGGATGAAATGGATGGTCAAGATTAAGAGGCAAAAGGGGAATGAGCAACGGTGGAGATGCATCTAAGGGAGAGCACATGGATTGTGCTTTCTCAAATGCATAGCATTGTGACAAGTGTCACAATGAGGTAGGATGAGAGGAGAGGTCAAATGCTTGAAGGATGTGTCCACTTTGGAAGGTGTGAGAGGGGACAAGTGTGTAAGAGGTGTAAGAGGCTTTTTCTTTCTCATTGGAGGATGTGGAGGTGTTGGACATGAGGGTTGACTTTGTGGTGGATTAGTATTTCTTAATCTTGGATTATGATTGTGCACATGCTTAAGGGGTGATTTGGGCTTGGATTAGAGGGTAAGTGGAGGATTAGGGAGATGTGATGGGAGGAGAGAATGGGTGGGGGATAAAATTAGCTAAGCATGGATTATTAGCTAATGGAGGAGAATTAGGATTTTTATAATTAAATATTTTATTTAATTCCAAGTGGGAGGAAAAGGGGATTATGAATTAATTTATTTAGATAAATGTATCCATTTAAATTAATAGAAGAATAGGGATTTAATTAATTATTAGACTATAGGTTTGTCATTTAGATAATTAATTGGACTATAGTTAATTAATTAAATTAATTAACTAGGGGATGACATAAATTAATTAAATAATTAATATTTAATTAACAAGATGTCCTAGGAGAAGACTAAATATGATTACTAAATTATGTAATCAAATTTAGGTGTCTACAATAAGGAACTAATTTATCATTTGGATCTGCATACCATCCTCAAACTGATGGTCAAACTGAAGTGGTAAATAGAAGTCTTGGAAATCTACTAAGATGCTTGACCAAGGAATATGGTCAACAATGGGATCAATTGATTGGGCAGGCTGAATGTGCCTACAATGACACTATAAACAGATCAACAGGGAAGAGTCCCTTTGAAATATTTTATGGTTTACATCCTAGAGGAGTCTATGAGTTAAGAGACTTGAAGGATGGAGTGAAGGGAAGTGGATATGCTAATGACTTTGCTTATGCAATGTAGGAGATACATGATACTGTGAGAAAGACTCTGATAGAGAGCACCATGAAGCATAAGAGAAAGGTGGATGAGAGTAGAAGAGAAGAGAAGTTTCATGTGGGAGACTTGGTAATGATACATCTAAACAAGTCTAGGCTTCAAAAGGGAGTCCCTCACAAGTTGCAAATGAGGAGGATAGGTCCCTATCCTATCTTGTAAAAGTATGGTAATAATTCTTTTAGAGTGGAGCTATCAGAAGATAGTGGATTGTCCCCTATTTTTAACATTGAAGACCTGGTTCACTACAAAGTACCACCACTAGACATGGATCAAAGCCTTAGTGAAGTGATCAGAGATGTGGAAGACCTCCAACTACCTGCTGCTACAGCTAAGCAAGCTGACAGTATACTGGATACTTGAATCTATAAGAAGACTAGAACCAAAGAGTACAAAGAACACTTGATAAAGAGGCATGGTCAAACTGATGCTGATATAGTATGGGTTAAAGAATCAGAGTTTAAGAACATGGGAGTTGATCCTACTCTACTCAATCCAAGGGTGGATTGAGCTTTTTTGTTTTGGGGAGGATGGTGCAGGAGCACACCTAGGCTAACCTCCATTGTTTAGGTATTTTGGCTTGTATCTAACATTGGCCAAGTCAGAGAGGTTTGAGTTTGTTTTAGATCTTAGAAGGTCATTTCTATTATGGAATAGGTGAGTTAGTCATTAGGACTAAGGTCACCAAAATAGTCATTGTTAGTGGTTTTTAAATTCTTAGTGTTAAGAGCTTAAAGTTTGGATTAGAGTCTTCAATGTGTCTTAAACACATGAATGATGCTAGGAAGATTTTTTGAGGCCATTAAATGATGTTGGTTCCTCAAGATATAGAGGCTAGAAGTCCTAAGAAGTATGATGATGGCATAATGACAAAGATGCCAACTGTTGTTACAAAGTTGTCATCACAACATTTGCAATAATGGCAAATCTTGCATGCAACTCAGTTACATAGGATCCCCTAGAAGATAGGAAGTGGGAGATCAACCAAAAAGCCCTAAAAACATGGGAAATGGCATCTAATGTAAGAGAAGGCTCAAATATCAAAGTTAGTCATTGATGGTAATAGTTTGTGAATAGTGAATAGAGCTCTACAACTCTATTTTGAGAAGAACCTGAGCTTTTTGATGTGACAGTGATATGTAATGGATCAAAAGACCTGATTTAGTGATTGATTTGTGTTCTTTGGATAGTTCTAAGAGTTTTTCATTCAGTAACCAAGTTGATTTGAGGTTGTTTAAGGTCTTGTATAAATTGTTTTTGATTTAGTAGTCTTCCTGGTCCTGTCCTGACCAGTCTGTCATTTCATGGCTCCCCCATGAAAGCTAACCATGGGATCTTCCTAATCATGGTTGAATATGTTAGGGGAGTCATTAGCTTGTATATATTTAGGATTAAGAGTCATGATCAAATGGATAACTATTTTTAGTACCAAGCCCTAGGCGAGAAGATAGTGCCTAGTTAGAGGTTTGAAGATGAACAATTGAAGATTTCTTGTAGGGAATGAAAGTACAATATAGGGAAAGTACACTTATAGGTGTGACATGTTAGAATCATGTTATGTTAGAAGATTTGTCAACTCACCAATCCACATCACTCAAGAGGGTATACCTCATCTGCACACACATGAATCCCTTTGATAAGCAACAGGCCAGCAGCTATATGAATGTGGAATAGCTTTCAGACCCCTATAGGTATCTTGTACCTCAATGTTCACCAAGTCTTATACAATATCCTACTTGCATAGAATGAATCTAAAAACTAGAATGGACCTCCTAACTCCTATCAACATGAAAGGGAAAATGATTTCATTTGATTGAGTTGATGTTTTTGGGTTGAATGCACCCCTAAAATACCCCAAGTCTCTCATAGACCAGTGCCTTATCCAATGGGCAACATAGTCAAATAAATCACTGCAATAGAGAGCTATGAATAGAGAAGACAATACATTCTAATATGTTGATGCCTTATAAAAAAAAATACACCATTGATCAGATCCTACTTAGTAATCTACCTGTGTACTCAAATATGCAATCACCTATTCAAAGGACTTTAACCCTCCCCTTAGAAGAGACCTAGCAACACATAATACATTAATCAACATCCACTAAAAGACAAGTATGAGATACCCTTGATACCCCAACTCATACATATCTGAAAACCAGTCCTAAACTTAGTTGTTTGTGCAAAAAAAACTCTATTGAAGACATCTTCAGACATATAATAGAAAGACTAAAACACCCTTGATTCTCTAATCAACAAGTTTAAGAATCAAATGGAGACAATCTAATAGTAGTATGAAAATATTGAGACCTTATTCATAAGATAAACTGTTACAACTTATATTCTATTCTCTTAGCTAGAAAGGAAAGAGGGAACACCCTATATGAAGAGAAGAAGGCAATATATTTACAAGAAGGAACCACTCATGGAACCAGATCTAAAAAAATATAAAGAATTAGGATCCCCTCAAGGTTACCAAAAACTAGAACCCCTATAAATGATCTTGGAAATCCTTATAAAGGATTGCAACAAGCTACAAATCATTTAGTTCCAAAATAAGTCTACAACAACTAGACTCAACAAGAAATGAAATAATGTAGGAAAGCCTAGAAACCCGAGAAGAATTAGATCAAATCTGATGTACAATTATTTGGGTTTCATCATAACAAGCCAATTGCATTTACATATTCAACCGATTTCTTTTTGCAGGCCAAACTAAAATAAATGCCAGAATCAACTTGGAATATCTTGTGTGAATTAGAGCACAAAAATAAATCTGAGATCCAACAAACCCTAGCCACCCTTGGCAAAACATCAGTCCTCAACATTAATTCAACATGGCACCCCAGGAAACAAAATCAACATGCGACGACCACCAATATCTTACTTCATCATTTCTTTACCTGCAACCATCCTTGAAAAATCAAATCTGACCTGGCTTTTTTGTATCTATTTGACATTCAAAAATCCAACATAAACTCTTAATTAGTTCAAATTATGGAAGCAATGGCTAATTGATCAAGTTTAAAACACAACCGCCGATTCATCTTTTTCTCGACAGATCAGGTGGTCTTGAAAATCATCACAATAGTTAACTTATCCTTAAAATTACCTGACCACATCATCATTTTTCTTGGCCAATCAGGAAAGAACACATTAGCTACACCTGGTACAAGGACCCACTGCTTTATCTTTTAACCATGGCCAGCTTCCTTTAACCTCAAGTCATTCAGTGAACACTTGACTAAAAGCTTTCTCCAAGTCACTAAATAAAAACTTGAACCCTGGTCTGATCAGGAGATCATGTGAATAAAGCATTCACTAGATCTCCAAATGCTTTCCTAACCCTGAGTTTCATCAAGTGAACAAGCGACCACTGTCAGATCCATCTTCATCTTGTGGTCCTCATTGATTGGTTGAATACCTCATTAACCCTGTGACCTAACTCATTATTTATCTACCGATTCCATGAACAAAAAAATCTCATAATCACTAAATACTTTAATTAATCGGGGTCTGGTCTGGAGATCACGCAAATGAAGCATTCACGTGATCTCGTAATCTTTTCTTGACTTACTGTTTCATCAAGTGAACTAGTGACATCTATCAATCAATCTTTCATCCTATGGTCCATGTTGAATCGTTGAGCCCAAAACTTAACTCACCTTATATCAAGTGATTCAATGACAAAGGGAAAATGTGACTTGCCTTTAACTGTGATTAGATTCATAGATCACACGACTGAGCATTCTCACATTCTCTATATAAAAGCTTGATCTTGGGTTAAATCATGAGAACACGCGAAAGGCTCATTCTCTAGATCACTAAATGACAAACTTGACCATCCAGGACTAACCTTTCTCTGAACTTGAGTTAACCCAAGCCCATCTAGAGAGTACGCGAACAAAGGACTTTGTGTGTTCATTGAATATTTGGCTAACCCCTAGTTTACATCTTGAGAACATGCACTAGCCATGGATCAAGATCAACATCGACAGTTCTCATTTAATCTTTGAAAACTTCCTACCTTGACTAGATATCTAGAGATTCAGTGACTCAAGGAAAATATAACCGCCTGTCAGGTCACTTGATGTTAAGAACATAACCACCAGGATCATGAGAACACAAGACCACATAGTCACATAATTGTTGAATAGAGATTTAACTACCCGGGATGGGAAAAAGATCATGTGTAGAATTGGGCTTTAAGTGACCAGGAAAAAGGTAATGGAAAAATAGACTTTGGATTTTGGCTATGACAGGAAAATGGCCTAATACTCACATTGGCTTGGAAGAACATAGGGCTCATCTCCAACCGGCTCAAACAACCTTGTATTAATCATTGTAAATCCATTATCATGTTGAATAACAGTTCTATCAGGATCATTTTGATTCAATCATAGCATGTGCCATTTGATGATGAATAGAACTAATTTTAAGGAGTTAAAGTTTCACTCAAGTATATCATCCAAGATGCCATAGTATGAATTTTGAGATTGTTGAGGATGTATGTCATTTCTAGATGATATATTATTGACCTCAAAGACTGTAGTTATCCTAGAATCACAAGTTTTCTTTGTGTCATCCAACATTTTTATGCAAAATTTGTGGCCATGATAATACATAGCTTTGTGGTGCTTGACCTATAATGTTTCAAGCATGTGAAAATTATTTGCATCATGAGTTGATATGAAACATATGGGTATGATCATTAATAAATTTTTACATACCTCTCTACCTCTTAAACCATATGCTAGATCAATTACCATTGGCATAACATTTGAATCTCCATTACGATGAGCTTCTCTAACCAATGAAGCAATAACTTCCTATGTTAATGAGAAACCATTTTGTTGACATTTTTCAATCCATACCATCATCCAATCAATATTGTTTGCAATATACAAATGTATTGCATCCCACTCTTGACCAACTGTATAAAAAAAAATAGACCAATTACAAATAAATTATACCGAAGATTTATAATAATTAATTACCTACAATAACATCTTATAATTACCACTCACTTTCATCAATATACCTTTCCTCATCAAGTACTCCCTTTCAAATTTCTTAATGGAGTTGGGATTCCAAATACGATCTACATGGATCTTTGTTGCAAACTTAGGAAGATATTCACTAATGTACACCATGGTCTGGTATACCATATATCCCTCCATTATAGAACTTTTAGGATGTTCTCTCTATCGAACCAAGCCCTTCAAAAATTTCAAGTGCCTCTCAACCATCCACATTTACCTAGTTTGTACAGGTCCACACAATTCAATCTCCTCAACTTGATGTATGAGGTAGTGTTCTTGTGCATTGAAAAAATTTAAGGTAGACACTTTTACATTTCACACATAAGATGAGGAATTTTTCTCTTCCAATATTTTATATCTTCTTTATTGATTTCTTTTGATGAAAACCACCTCATGTATTTTCCAAGATCATATATAAATTGTTTGGCACTATTTTATAAGTGGTGTGAGAGAGATAGAGGTAGAACATACTACAAGAATTATAAAATGATCTTATCAATATTTTATAAAATAATGAAATAAAAACTACATGCAGTATACAAATATATAGTGAATATAAAATAATATGAATTACCTTAATAAATGTATTCCAATCATGTATTTTCATCCCTGGCCCAAATTCACTTTTTTTTATATGATATTGTTTATGTTCGCAACAAATCCTATGGGAAATCATTTTTTTTTTATGACTTCTTTTATAGCATTTCTTTGCTGCTTCGACAATAACCAAGTAAGAGAACTTATATCAATCTAGTCTCCATTGTTATTTGATCAAATGACATTTTTCATTACATGGTTGGATTCTTTAATGTCACTACAAATTTTGATAGTTTTTTCTTTGTCACGCCTTCCATCCAATATTTTCCATTAATGTCTATGTTACATTCTTTCCAATATGCATAGCATCAAACAAATGAACAATTGGGAGTTTCTTGTAGTACAAAAATCTACTAAATTATGTAGGATAACTTTTTAGTCCTTTTGAAAGTTGGTCATTAATGCCTTGGCAACCTTCACGAGCATCAATTACATCATGAATAAACAAAACACAATATCAAAATATAAATTTCAAACAAAAACCATCATATGAAATGATATTACCTCGATGATTTATTTTATTATATTCCAACTTCCATAGGTGAGGTGTCATTCTTTGTGGCTTTTATGTAGTCTCTTCTTTCCCATTGAAAAGATATTTTCTGGTAATTTGGTACTTATGATTTTTGTGGAGAAAGTTTCTATGCTCATCGAACACCTGCTTTCCTAAACTTTTTGAATGATGAGATTTCATCTTTGGACCACAAACTGGACATGCAAATTTTCCCTTTGTTTGAAGACCTACAAGATCGTGTATAATTGGATTAAATTTGTTAATTTTGTGTTAGCACTATAACATACCAAAATAGAGGTGTTAAGAAGAGAGCATACCACAAAAATCTGTTATCCCAAGGGCATCACGTATTGTCCATACAAGCATTGCATGGAATTGAAATTGTCTTTTTCCTATTGGTCTAGAGATGTCATACATAGTGACCCCATTACATAACACCATCAACTCATTAATAAGAGGCTCAATATATACATTCATATCTTTAACTTGGTACTTACCTAGTTAAATGAACAAAAACATTACATAATTATTATGACCATTTTGATGGATTATTTATAATAAATTAATTTAGATGACTATTAAATGAAAAAATACCTAGAACAATCATTGTCAATATTAGGTGCTCCCTCTTTATGGACATCCAAGGAGGAATGCTATTGTATAACAAAAATAGGCCACACCGAGTAAATAGATCTCATCTCTCCAAATGGATTGATACCGTCCGCTGCCAATGAAAGCTTGAGATTATGAGGTTCTTCTTTAAAGTGTGGCCAAGTTTCCTCTATTTCCTTAAATGTTGAACCATCTGCAGGTATTCACATAATGTCATCTCAACTTTTATTGCATGCATGGTAATCCATAAATTGTGTCAAGCTATTGGGTGAACCCACAATAGTGGGTTACATGACTTGTTTGCCTGAATGGATACTGAACTCTACATTTTGAAAAAACTTTCAGATTCAGATGCATATTGTCATTAAACTATTTGAAATTAGAAGATGAAGTAAATTAGAGTCTTTTAGGATTTTCTGTCTAGATTATAAATATATATTTTATTTTTATTTTTTATTTTATTTGAATGGTTTTTTCTTTCTCCCATGAAAACTAGTATGCTGCTAAAAATGTCATTTTCAAAAAGTTACATTGTTTTCATAGAGCATAATTTTTTTTCTAAAATAGATATCAATGTGATTATTTTGAAATTAGTTTTGTAACATCCATACAGAGGGCATGCAATTGGTTTGATGATATTATCATGATTATTTCATATTTTATTAACGTTTAAAGTTTACTAAACCATAATTTTGACATACCTTGACTACATAGCTTATAACTTATCGTGTATTTGTCCATTTTCATTTTTATTTTTTTTTATAGAAAGATAACTTAAATACCTAAGGCATGGATATTTTTTAGAATTTTTTTTCTCTCATTTACTATTTTTCCATGAGCATCAAACATAGAGGTAGACATGTAGTGAAATATCTATGTTTAGTAAAATTAAAAATACAAAGTCATAATAAACTTAATATATATTAACATTATAATCATTAGAAATATTATTATCAGTAGTACAATACTACATAGATTTTTTAAATGGATTCATTTGATCTCCCAAAAGATAAAGTCAAAGTGATTTTTTATCAGCATTTTAATAGGTGCGAAGGAGACTCCATTGCAAGTATGAATGAAGAGTATAGATGTTATATCAATATTTTTTTTTATCTAAGAGGCTTTGAGCTAACCATTTGTAATTAATTCCTTTGAATAGAACCTCTCAAGACTTAAATAATCACATTTTATTAAAAATGTGTGATTTTAGAAAAAATCAGCATGTCTAAAAAAGTGTAACCCACTATTGTGCGGTCACCCTATTGCACCTAAATAATCGTTGTAGACGTGGAATAATGGGAATATACCGAAGAACCTTGCGAGGTACCTTATTTTATTTGATCTTATCGATATCTTCTAATATGAAAATCAGGGAATTCTGTTGCAAATTCATATTGTTTATGATATATAAATGATCGTTTGAACATGCATGTATTGTTTAATACTCCATTACAATATCTTTCATAATGGAAGATAATTCTCGGTATGAGTGAGGTAGAATGTTTGATGGTGGTAAAAAACACTCAGCTATCAACCTACAACCAAAAATTTAATTTGCTAATATAAAGAATATTAACTCCTACATGATTCACTCTTTGTTAACTATAAGGAAATTATGGCTAAAAAATGCCAAAAAGACGGCATACCTTAACATACGTTTCTTTTCTACATCGGATAAACCATTCATAACCTTCAAGTTCACCAACAAAAATACAGCAGCAAGAAGAGTTATTTTGGAGCCTTCGTATAGGGTCTCGTATGCCTTCTCAAGTATAGGTACATCAAGGTCATCTGCATCATCATCATCATCTTGATCATCGTGATCATCTTGATCATCGTGATCATCTTGATCATCATGATCTTCTTGATCATCGTGATCTTCTTCCATGGGATCATTACCTTCTACTTCGATATTCAGACCTCCATGTTCCCTCATTTGGAAATCCACATTCTCCAGATTGTCATGGTCCATAACATGAAACCCAGGGTGGTTGATCTATATCAAAATGATGACCTTAAATTAACCATGACCATGATGTCATCATCAAATCATGTCTTATGTATTTTATAAATTATTAAAATACATACTAATGGATGAAATTTGTTTCCCCCTTCAATGTGACCATGATGCCTAACATGTTCCTCGATTGTTTTGATTAGATATCTTCGAGTCTTTAAGCCCTTGCAGATTTTGTAGGGACAATAACATTTTCTGTCACCTTTTCTTTTAAAGTTAGACCATAATCTATCAATTGTCACCTTATTTTTTTCTGGGTCGATATTGTCAGACATGGTCTTTCTTGAATGGAATGACTCGTTGGTGGAAGTGTTCGATATTGCTAATGCATGGGTCATGATTGAGACATGTAATATGTTTAATCACTATGTTACTGAATGAGCATTCATACTATAGTCATTTGTGTTTTTTCACTGATGTCAACATATGCTTTTATGAAGAAACCAGACTGGTAATCATAGTGTACGACTTGTGTACATATATTTCAGATGCTGGGAAGTTAGATGAGAGTTTAGGTGGATGTTGTGATCTTATATCTGTGATCACACCACTAAGTATTTCATATTAAGAGAGTTACAACTATTTTGGTAAATACTAGTCACTGGACTATGACAGTGAGAATTGACAAAGTTAGTCTCTGAGTTTTTGATATATCATATGTGTCATGTGCTTTGGCGATGGCTTATTCTGAAGCTGACTCGGGGAATAAAGCATGTGTTTTGTTTGGCAAGCTCAAATCAAGGATGTCAGTCCTTAATTATTGTAATGTAATCATTGTAAATTTGTTATAGATACCATGTGTATCTTATCAAGGGTTTATGTAATTGTTTGTAATTAGGAAAGCCTTATGGGCCAACCTTATCTTGGTAAATTGTAAAAAGGTATAAATGATAGGTCTTTTCTTGGAAAAGATATGGATGGGATATGTGTGATATAAGGAGGTTGTGAAGGTTGTGAACTTGTGTCTGCTATATGTAGAGCAGAGGATTACTGGTGGACTTCATTGGAACTGATCAAGAAAAGACAAGTTGTTGTTAAACAATTCAAAAGATTGTGTATTTTTTCATATACACCTATTGTGAACTAGTGAGTTCTGAAGGTGGATTTAACCTTCTTTGGGAAGTGAGCCCTCTATTGTTCTTGATTCCTAATAGGGTCTATCCTCTAATAAGGACTATGTACTATAATGTTTCAATATGCTCCTAATAGGGCTATATCTTCTAACAAGGATTACTATACTCTCAGTACATCATTTGTGGGTGCTAATTACCACTGGGGTTTTTACCTTTAACAAGGTTTCCCTGAAAGCAAAATATTGTGTTATTGTGTTGGCATTCATTGTGTTCATTGGATCAAATATTAATAAGCTTAAAGTTTAATATTCTATCATACAACTGATTCACCCCCCCTCTCAGTTGTATTGTGGACTGTTATTTCTAACAATTGGTATCAGAGCTTGTGGTCCTCAGAGAAAAATCTTAACAACTTGAGGTGATCTTGGAGATGGCATTCTATAGAAAGGAAAGTCCTAAATTTGATCTTGAAAACTTTGACAGTTGGAAAAACAAGATGCGAACACATATGTTGTGTATGGGCATAGACTACTAGATGATTGTGAGGAAGAAGGAATCTCTGACGACTAAGAATAACTTGGAGATAGCCAATGAAAATGAAAAGAAGTTATTTTCATGCAATATGGTCGCAAGAGAAGCATTGATCAGTGCACTATCTAAGGGTGAGTTTACTAAAATTAAAGATCTAGATTTGGCACATGAAATTTGGAATAGACTAGAGGCACTCTATGAAGGAGACAAGTATACCAAATAAGAGAAATTGCAAAAATGGAAGATAAAGATGGAGAAGCCACAAATGAATGAAGATGAAAACATTAGAGCTTATGTTCAAAGGGTTACAGAAGCTATAGTTGGAATAAAAAATTGTGGAGGTACTTATGATGAAGATGAAGTCATTATAAAGATTCTCAGATCTTTAACTCTTGCTGACAAATTCAAGGCAATGTCAATTCAAGAAACTATACCCCTGACTCCAAACTTTAGTAGAGAGATGTTGATTGCAAAGTTAACTACCTTTGAAGCTACAAAATTAGAAGTTGCACCTAAAGTTGAATCTACATTTAGGGCATCCACACACAAGAAAGTATTTGCACTTCCGAGCACAAGAAAAGAAGACTTGAGAGAAGAGCTTGGTGAGTATGCTAAGGAATGGGAGAAAATAATGGAAGAAGAAAAGAAGATGGAAGAACTTGTTGCACTGATTGCTAGAAGAGAGAAAAGAGGTAAGGATAAATTTGAAGGCAAATTACCTTTGAAATTTTTTTCATGCAATAAGATAGGTCATTTTGCATCTAGATGTCCTACAAGAGTTCCTAAATACAAACTTGATTATGCAAAGATTAGAAGAGACAAAGAATGTTATTGTGCTAGTGAAGGAATCTCCGATGATGATGATTTAGACAATGAAGAGATTGGATTTGTTTCTATTAAAGATGAACCTGTTCATGAAGAAAAAGCCTTAGTATCTCATGTTGACAAGAAAAATGAATGGATAATTGACAGTGGATGTTCTCATCACATGACTGGTGATAAGAACAAGTTTGTTAAGTTAGTAAATTATGATGGAGGTGTTGTAAGGTTTGGGGACAATCTCCCAAAATCCATCATAGGAGTTGGATCCATCACTATGGATGAAAATACTAATATAGAAAATATACTACTAGTTGAAGGATTGAAGCATAACTTGTTGAGTGTTGGATAATTAATGGATAAAAAATTTCAGTTAAGTTTTGTTAATGGTAAATGCTTTATCAGAAGAAAGGAAGGAAAACTGATTGTTACCTGTTCAAGAGCTAGAGGTAATGTATTTGAACTAAACACATTTGGAGCCTCTTGTTTTGTTGCGAAGGTAGATGATAGTTGGTTATGGCATAGAAGATTTTTTCATGTTAACTTTGATAACATTATGAAGGCAAGTATGGATAATGCAATAAGAGATCTACCAAAGATTGTGAAAACTTCTAACACTGTATGCAGAGAATGTGTTGTGGGAAAGAAAACTAAAATCAGTCATAAAAGAAAATCATTTACATCAAAAGGAAAGCTAGATCTGGTACATACAGATCTATGTGGACCTACAAGAACAAATTCATACTATGGTAAAAGGTATTTTATACTCTTTGTTGATGACTTTTCTAGAATGATGTGGGTTACTTATTTGAGAGAGAAATCAGAAGCATTTGACAAATTCAAGTTCTTTAAAGCAAAAGTAGAGAATGAATCAAGACTGAAAATAAAGTGTTTAAGATCATATAGAGGTGGAGAGTTTACATCAGATTTATTTAACTCATACTATGAAGAGCATGGGGTAAAAGGAAAAACATCTGCTCCTAGAACTCCACAATAGAATGGGATAGCAGAGTGAAGGAACAGGACTATACTTGATGCTGCCAGGACAATGTTGATTGAGGGAAATGTATCCCATGTACTTTGGAGAGAAGTTGTTGGAACAACATTTTATACATTAAACAAAATTAAAATAAGAGATGGCACAAGTAAGAATCCCTATGAACTATGGTTTGATCATAATCCTACTATAAAATATTTCAAAATTTTTGGTAGCAAATGTTATATCAAGAGGGATGATGAGATAGGGAAATTTGATACTAGAAGTGATGAAGGTATCTTCCTTGGTTAATCTATTAAAATCAAGGCATACAAATGTTTCAATTTGAGATTAAGGAAGATGGTTGAAAGCAACAATGTAAGAATAGATGAGAAATTTTAGATACAAGAAAGAATGTATGACAACAGTTAGATATCAAAAGTAAAAGAAACTATTACTGCTGTCGAAGAAGAAGAACTTGTTGAGGAAGAAAGTGAAAAAGAGGCTTGTGATGCTAATACAAGCAAGACTACTGAAACTCCTAAAAATCTGAGGTATGTTAAAAATAACCATCCTAAAAATCAAATAATTGGCAATACCAGTCAGGGAGTGCTAACTAGATCTAAAGTTAGAGAAGAAATTTGTTTGATTTCTCAAGTTGAGCCAAAAACTATAGATGAAGCCTTTAAAGATGAATCTTGGATAAATGCCATGAAAGAAGAATTGGATCAGATAAAGAAAAATAATACTTGGGAATTGGTTCCAAGACCTAAAAATAAAAATGTTATAGGAACAAAATGGGTCTTTAGAAACAAAATGGATGAAGAAGGAACAATTGTAAGGAACAAAGAAAGACTAGTGTGTAAGGGATACTCACAGCAAGAAGGCATAGACTTTGAAGAAAAATTTGCTCATGTTGCTATAATAGAGGTAGTAAGATTATTTCTATCTTATGCTACACACAAAAACTTCAAAGTGTATCAGATGGATGTTAAATTTGCATTTCTAAATGGAGATCTTGAAGAAGTATACATAGAACAACCAAAAGGATTTCCTCTATGTGAAGACAAAGACATAGTGTGAAAATTGAAGAAAGCCATGTATGGGTTGAAGCAAGCTCCTAGGGCTTGGTATGCAAGACTGGACAAGTATCTACTTGGACTTGGATTCAGAAAAGGCAATGCGAACAGTAATTTGTATTTAAGAACTACTAAAGATGGAATCTTGATGATAGAAGTATTTGTGGATGATATTATCTTTAGAGGTAATGATGATCTATGTAAGAAGTTTTCCAAATAAATGGAAAGTGAATTTGAGATGTCCATGATAGGTGAAATGAAATTCTTTCTTGGATTGCAAATAACTCAGAATGAGAATGGTATTTTCATTTCTCAGACCAAGTATCTCAAAGAATTGCTTAATAAATTTGGTATGGAAGATTGTAAACTAGTACGAACACCTATGGTGACTGGAAACAAGCTAACAATTAATGATGAATCAAAATGTGTTTTTCAGACTTTGTATAGATCAATGGTTGGAGGGCTACAATATCTTACTCACACTAGACTAGATATTGCTAATGTTGTTGGAATTGTGGCTAGATATCAGGCAGAACCCAAAGAGACTCATCTAGCTATTGTGAAAAGAATACTGAGGTATCTTAGAGGAACCATAGACTATGGTTTATGGTATGATAGAAATGATAGCTTTGAACTTCATGCTTATACTGACATTGATTGGGCAAGAAATATTGATGATAGAAAAAGTACCAATGGTGGTGCATTTTTCCTTGGGAAAAAGTTGGTTTCTTGGCTAAGTAAGAAACAAGATTGTATAGCACAATCTACTACTGAATTAGAATATGTTGATGCTGCTATAAATTGCACTCAGATTGTTTGGATGAAACAAATGCTGACAGACATTGGAATAACTTTTAATGAGCCTGTGGTTATCCATTGTGATAACACCAGCATAGTAAATATGTCAAAGAATCCAGTGATGCGCTCTAAAACTAAACATATTTATATCAAGTATCACTTCTTGAGAGACAAGGTGGAAGAAAAAGAAATCAAGCTAGAATATATTAGTACAAAAGAGTAGATTGAAGACATTTTTACAAAGCCACTACCAAAATATACCTTTGAATATCTTAGAGGTATGCTAGGGGTTCAGGCCCCTCCTAGTCAGAACTAAATGATGCAGAGATGCATCCATCTAGAAGTGTTCAGAGCCTCATCATTTTCTGGACTAGATGTAGGGATCTACTCCTCAAGGAGAGTGATTGTGGAAGAAAGTTTATATGTGAAGCCAGTTGAAGGCTCATGGAACCCTTTGCCATTGCTATCAAAGGGGGAGTGTTGCTATGATAAAATATCTACTATTTGGGGAGATTGTTCAGTTGAAGGACTTTGGATTGATATAACTTTGGGATAAGATTTTCCCATATGTTGACATCAATGCCTAAGGGGGAGATTGTTGGATATTGGTAATGCATGGGTGGTGATTGAGACATGTAATATGTTTAATCACTACGTTACTGAATGAGCATTCAACTGTTGTAATTTTTGTTTTGTCACTGATGTCAACATATGCTTTTATGAAGAAACCAGACTGGTAATTAGAGTATACAGCTTATGTATGGATATTTCAGATGCTGTGAAGTTAGATGAGAGTTTAGGTGGATGTTATGATCTTATATCTATGATTGCATCACTAAGTATTGCATATTAAGAGAGTTACAACTATTTTGGTAAAGACTGGTCACTGGACTGTGACAATGAGAATTGACAGAGTTAGTCTCTGAGTTTTTGATATATCTTTCAAAGGGATTGGATTCAAGGTATGTGAACTTGAAGCATGATGGAAGAGGAATTGATGGATGTTCATTGGTCAGTGCAAGGTACGAAGTGATTGGTGACATCATCTGTGGCGTGTGCTCTGGTGATGGCTTATTCTGAAGCTGACTCAAGGAATGAAGTGTGTGTTTTGTTTGGCAACCTCAAATCAAGGATGTCAGTCCTTAATTGTTGTAATGAAATCATTGTAAATTTTTTATAGATACCATGTGTATCTTAGCAAAGTTTTATGTAATTTTTTGTAATTAGGAAAGCTTTATAGGCTGACCTGATCTTGGTAAATTGTAATAAGGTATAAATGAAAGGTCTTTTCCTTGGAAAAGATATGGATGGGATATGTGTCATATAAGGAGGTTGTGAAGGTTGCAAAATTGTGTCTGCTATATGTAGAGAAGAGGATTACTGGTGGAATTCATTGGAACTGATCAAGCAAAGACAAGTTGTTGTCAAGCAATTCAAAAGATTGTGTATTTCTTCATATACACTTGTTGCCAACTAGTGAGTTATGAAGGTGGATTTAACCTTCTTTGGGCAGTGAGCCCTCTATTGTTCTTGACTCCTAATAGGGTATTTCCTCTAATAAGGACTATGTACTGTAATGTTTCAATAAGCTCCTAACAGGGCTATATCTTCTAACAAGGATTACTATACTCTAAGTACATCATTTGTGGGTGCTAATTCCCACTGGGGTTTTTGCCTTTGACAGGGTTTCCCCGAAACCAAAATATTATGTTATTGTGTTGGCATTCAATGTGTTCATTGGATCTGATATTAATGAGCTTATAGTTTAATATTCTATCATACAACTGATTCACCCCCCCTCTTAGTTTTATTGTGGACTATTAATCCTAACAGGAAGAAGGATGATTTGTTTACAACCTATAAATACAAACATTGAATAACTAGTTTGTCAACTCTAATTTTCTCAACAAAAAGGGACATTTATCATAGCCATAGAAACCCAATTATTTTCAAATGGAATACAACAAGGAGTACCATCAGAAATATTGACCATTTACAATCATGAACAGTAAACCTAAATCAAATAGCTCATTTTTTTATCAACATGTGTAGTCTTTGTGTATATGAAAAATGAATAAAATATCAAGCTGAAATAAAATAGTGAACAAAATAGTATTCCACATAGAGTGAATGAAATATACTTGAATAGTGGTAAAATGGATTCACCTCTATTCAAATGTAAAGGGGGAAATATGAGACCTATTCTCAAACCCCAATTCCCCAAAGAAGAGATTTGATTTGATCAACCAAAAGGTTAATGCACAATCGAATCAATTTATGGAAAAGAGTAGGAAGAGAGATTAAATCCAATATTTCCCTATGTGGAGAATTATGTTTAGACTATAGAATAATTGAAATACAAGTACTAACCTCAAATTAGGGCAGATCTAGAAAATGTTGAATTCTGATGTCTGTGTACACTTTCGAGAAAATTTGAAACCTGTCCTGGACTGGAAATGCTGAGACAGAGAAAACCTAGAAATATTTCAACAAGATGGCTCAGCTCGAGTTTGACCCTCATAAAGGTCAAATACCACATTCTTTATTTGAAGTCTGATTCAAATTCTATTCTCAAATCTCAGAAGTTTATCGAAAAGGGTATCCAAATTCACTCTTAGATATGAAACTCTGCACCTGTACCTGCAAGAAAATGGTGGGTTTTCTTGTGTGGGGGGTTTGCCTTGGTCAAACCCTAGTTTAGGAATTAACCTTGAAATTGAATTGAAATGTAGTATGTATAAAAAAAATAATTGGGACAAATTACCTTACTTATGTTGAATTCTTTGTAGAGGATTCGAATCCTCAAATCCACAAGTAGGAATGCTTCAATGGATGTAGGATGTCTCCAATCAATGGTATTTGATCTTCAACACCAATCTTGACTTGATCTTTGCATATGAGAAGGCTTGAATGAATGGAGAAGGATGGATCATCCAAGGGGGCTCCAAAGAGATTCAATCCTTCAATAGCTAACAATGGATCTCTTTGATGAATGGATGCTTGAACACTTGAATGCTTGAAGACTTGCTTGCACTTGAGAGCTTGAGAGAAATTTCTTGATTGTGGATATGAAAACTTGATGTGAAAATGAGAGAGGAAGACCTCCTTTTATAGTGATCTAGGGCACACTCCTCTAGATGGGCCACCTTCAAGAATTAAATCCCAATTAGGTCCTCACCTTTAGAAAATATACATAGATTAAATGCAATTAAAAGATTTACCATCCTGAAACCTAAAATGGCCGACCCGAAAGCGGGAAAATAAATCTCTCAAAAGCCTGAAGCCCGGAGATTTTGGAAATTGGAATTTTGAAAGAAGGGGTCAAAGTCGAGATTGACCCTAACCTAGTCAAGGTTGACCTTGACCTTGACCTAGTCAAGTTCTAACTCGATCCTGACCTTGGTCCCAGGTTGACTCAGAACCAAGTCAGGAGGTCTTGGGGATGCCCAGAAACCTAGAACTGATGCCAGAATAGAACAAAATGTCAGTGATAGACATAAAATCCTATGATTATCATGATGAAGGCCAAGAGTATCCATTTCTAAATCCTACCTAGAAATAGAGCTATGAAAAAGGGAAATTTAGGAGAATGCTTAAGATCCTAACCCTAATTTCACCTAGAATGAAGAAATCAAGTGTGGGGAAGAAGTGGAAAGTGGGCAGAAAAGCCAAATACATGCAAATACCCGATCAAGGTGCTTGACATGACCCCAAACCACTTACTCAAAGGGCTAAATTCTCTTATCATGGAAGTGCTTCCATTTTAAGATGATACATTAAGCCCCCACTTTAGCAAGAGTATGGACTCGATGAAAACTCTTGGTAAAGGAGATCAGAATAACAAGATAATCTTATCATAATCCAAGGGACAAAGAGAAACCTTAAGCCCCCAGGGACTCAAGTCTTCATTGAATCCTAAATCACAATAAGAGAAACATCTTTAGAGAGAGAATGAAGGTGTGATTACCTCGCCCAATGAGAACTTATGTCCCATTGTGAACCACACAAGAAAATGGTGCAGCTAGAAAGATGGAATTGAACTACCTAGTGAATGTGGCTACTCACTAGTCAACCCATCAAGGATTTATCCTTAGGAATATTATATTCCATAAAAATAAAACCCAAAATAAAAGAGATCCAATCTTAAGGACACTTTCGACCTTAAGGGATCAAAATATATGTGTATATTTGAAACTAGAGGGATCAAGAGATCCTAAAATATAAATTTGTGCTTTAAGGATTAGTTACTAATCCAAAAAGGGAAAAGAAGTATCTTGAAAAATATGTGCATATTGAAAAGTGTGTGTGTGCAATAGGTGAGTAGAGCATATGCCCCCACATTAAAGTCATTGCTAACACTTTAACAGGAGCAATGGCTTTAATGGAAACATAAACAACTCCATTGATTACATTTCCATGTTGAGATGCCCGCAGATGAAGACAAATCAAGGGAAATATCATAGAAACATATAGAGAACATGGAAGGGATCTACCTACGATGGGGTCAGTATGATCATAAGATAATATATATATAATATTATTGCAAATGAATTGACATCATTCCCCAAAGAAAGTAGAACTACAATCACAAAGGAGGATAGATCACATAAGATATATGAAGGAGAATCTTTTAAGACCATGACATGGAGACCAAAAACAATTAGTGCTACCATATCTCAAATCCAAGAAGATTATACAAGGAAACATTTACGAACAATAGCACAATTACAACATAATATTGAACAACACATAGAAGAATAGAGATACATATAGAAGCATTTGGAACAATAGTTTCGATTCCTTCATCACCTTGCACCAACTGAGTAACAAGGATTGTATAAAAGAATCTAACAACATTTAGCAAACACATTATGAGAGAAACATAGTACAACAGGAAAACACACAACAAAGCTACCATGAAGGACAAGTCAATCAAGTGTGCTGCCTACTTCCCCCATCTCATTGTATATTATTTAGGGAAGGTGGGTAACTCACAAGATGGACTATATCCAATATAGTAGGAATGATAGCCAGTTCCAAACAAGGATCCTCTTGAGAATCACTATGTTTGACACTAGGTGTAAGAGTTAATTGTGATGAAAGCATATTAGGTAAATCAATGTCAATGTCAATAGTCTCATATTCATCATTAACATCATCAGTATTAGCAAGAGTATCTTCTTCATCCAAGTTAATTAAAATAGGATCTAAGATATGAATAGAATCATCATAATCATGCATGTGAACATCATTATTAGTAGCAACATTGTCTAACACATTATGCATAGATTTATCTAAAGAAGGTAGAGATCTTTTAGCTTTAGCATGAGCATGACACTTTTTATGACATTCATTAGCAGAGTGATTACATTTTGATTTATTTGAAAGAGGTTGAGAACTAGGAGGAACAATCACAGGATCCTTCATAGGTTCTTTAGGAAGATTAATAAGATTATCAACCATAGGAGAAACAATCACATGATCTTTAATAGATTTGGTAGAAGGAACTTGATTAATAGAACTAGAAGCCATAGTTAAAGGAGGTATTGAAGGTGTAGGTAAAAGACCATGATTAAGATCCATAGGAGGTGAAATTAATTAAAGGATTTTACAATGCTTATAAGCTTGATATGATCAAAAAATATTATCAGGTCTAGCAGGACATGAATTAGGTAAGGAAGGCCAAAAGAAATCTAAAGCAACACAATCTCTAGGCCTAGAAGGTTGATATAGACTATGATTAATCATCTTCACTTCTCCATCATGAATAAACTTAAGACACTTATGGATAGGTGAAGAAAAAACATGTATGGAAGTCAACCAAGGTAAACCTAGCTTAAGTTGAAATTGATCAGAAGTAGGAACCACAACGAAGGTAGTGTTCACAATTTTTCCAAAAAGTTCAACCGACAAGGTAATAGAACCAAATGAGGGATAAAGAAAACCATTGCAAGTTTGAATCCACACATCTGATGTATCATAGAATTTACATTGTAAGATTTTCATAAAAATATTTTCTTTAGTGATAACATTGACTAAGGAGGTAGGATCAACAAGACAACCATGAGTAGGTATCTAAGCAACCCTAGTAGCAATGTAAAGGGGACCATCAGGAGCTCTAATAATCTTAGAGTCATCAAAGGTAATCAAAAGTTCCCAAGGTCTTTTATTCTTAAATTGTTGTCGAGGTTTAGGTTGAGGTTTCACTTTAGGTTTAGGTTTTGGTTGATGTTGAGATTGAACTTGAGGTTGAATCAGAGTTTGAATTTGAGGTTGAGGGTGAGGTGGAGATACAGACTAATCAACATGCTACACTTGATTAACAACATGATTTAGATCATCCATCTTTGAATCATATACAATTTCCATAGTAGATGGTTGAGCAATAGTATTAGTATCATGCGTAGGTAAAGAGTTCATATAGATTTGAAGGTTCTGATTAGGAGGAGAGATAGATTGATTCCCACTACTATCTAGATTATCAATAGATAAAACCTTAGAATCAATTAGATCTTGAACCTTATGTTTTAAAGAATAACATCTCTCAGTATCATGACCATTCTAACGATGATATTGACAAAAAGCATTTTGATCAAAAGATTTAGATGCAATTGTAGTAGGTAAAATAGGTTGAATAGGAGGTAAAGTAATCATAGTAGTAGCTAACAACCTATTCATAATAGCATGTAAAGTTTTAGAAAGAGGAGTAAACGTACCATTTAATTGAAAAGCAATGGATGCAGAAGTGGCATTATGAGATGCAACAGCAACCTGATCAGCAACTGCATTCACTGGTTTGTTTATCTTGACATAATTATTGAATTTTTGAAACTTGTTTGGATTAGGAGCAGCATCACTCTTATCAATTGGAATAGGAGCCATTGGAGTGGTGCTCTCAAATTGACTCACTTGTAATTGATAATGATGAAGTGCTGCACAAAGTTGTTGAAAAGAGGTAAATTCAATAAGCAAAATCTTATCTCTAATATCCTTTTGCAAATTTGAAATAAACATATGTTGAATATCAATATCAAGAATAGGATAGGAAATCTGAGCATGCAAATGCTTAAATCTACTAATGAATTCAGTCAATTTTTCTTTAGCACTTTGTTTACAATGCATTAAATTAGTCAATGACACTTGTGGGCCAATATTATTTTGAAATTGTTGAATAAAGGCATTAGCAAGTTGTGGAAAAGAATCAATGGAATAAGGAGGCAAGGAACAATACCATTGTAAGGCCTTGTCACGAAAGGTTATAGCAAACAATTTGGCTAAAATCCTATGGTCATGAGCATAATCACTATGAAGGATTTGGAATGTTTTAACATGATGAACAGGATCTCCTTTTCCATTATAATTCTCAAGATGAGGCATCTCACTTTGCTGAAGAATAGGAGTACGAATAATATCCCAAGACAAGGGACTTCCCATGTCACATGTACAAATACTAAACTTGTTTTGAGTTAAGGAAGCAAGTTTTTGTTGTAAGGATGATACAGTTTGAGCCAAACTGATGATGGTTGAATCATTAGAGGAAATAGGAGGAGTAGCAATGTTAGAAACACTAGGTAAAGTGTAAGAAGCTGTAGGAATAGAGGACACAACTGGAGGAACACTAGGAACTACAATTGGAAGTAGATTGGAATAAGTAAAAGGAACATTATGATATGAAGGTTGTGATGTAGGAAGGGACATAGGAGGAAAACTCAAAGGAATAGAGGGAACCGTCACGGTCACAAAAGAAGGAGTATAGATAGGAATACTAGGTAAAGGATTAGAAGGAGGTTCAACACTAGTAATAGGAGGAATCAAACCTAAATCTTGAGTGTCTTGAGCTAAAGGTTTAACATTGGAATGCACAAGATGAGTAATACCATGCAAGAGGTTAACACCTTGATCGCTATCATGGATAACTTTCTTAAGAGCCTCTATAGCTTGAATGGAATCTTGATTATGGTTTTCTTGAAGAAGCCAATTACCCATTTTATCAAGTTTGGTGGAAAGTTTTTGGACTTGTTTAGGAGGAACTCTTAAAGCGTCATCCTCATCATGAGATGAGTGAGAAGAGTTTTGCTCATGAAGAATCAAGTTATCATTGGGGATCCTAAGGAAAGGAGAAGAAGATTCAAGATCAAAGGCACCCATGAGTCTATGACTTCTTCTAACTGAAATGTTATAAGTAGGACTAGTGGTAGTAAAGGTCATAAACTAATGTAATGCAAATGAACTAAACTAAGAAAACATAAAGCATGAATATGAAATCTAATTAGCATGCAAGATCAATCACAAAGGAAAAATCTAATACTAACAAGATAAAAGGAAAGCACAATAAGGCATCCAATTCCACAAAAGAAAAGAGAGTAAGTAGGTCAGGTTCACCAAAATGAATAGTGGTAAAATGGATTCACACTTAATCAAATGTAAAGGGGGAAATATGAGACCTATTCTCAAACCCAAATTCCCCAAAGAAGAGATCCGATTTGATCAACAAAAAGGTTGATGCACAATTGAATCAATTTATGGAAAAGAGTAGGAAGAGAGAGTAAATCCAATATTTCCCTATGTGGAGAATTATGTTTAGAATATAGAATAATTGAAATACAAGTACTAACCTCAAATTAGGGCAGATCTAGAAAATGTTGAATTTTGATGTCTGTGTACACTTTCAGGAAAATCTGAAACCTATCCTGGATTGGAAATGCTGAGATAGAGAAAACCTAGAAATCTTTCCTCAAGATGGCTCAGCTTGGGTTTGACCCTCATAAAAGGTCAAATACCATTCTTTATTTGAAGTCTGATTCAAATTCTGTTCACAGATCTCAAAAGCTTGCCAAAAAGGGTATCCAAATTCACTCTCAGATTCAAAAATTTGTACCTGTACTTGCAAGAAAATGGGGGTTTTTGTTGTATGGGTGGTTTGCCTTGGTCAAACCCTAGTTTAGGAATTAACCTTGAAATTGAATTGAAATGTAGTATGCATAAACAAAATAATTGGAAAAAATCACCTTGCTTATGTTGAAATCTTTGTAGAGGATTTGAATCCTCAAATCCACAAGTAGGAATGCTTCAATGGATGTAGGATGTCTCCAATCAATGGTATTTGATCTTCAACACCAATCTTGACTTGATCTTTGCATATGAGAAGGCTTGAATGAATGGAGAAGGATGGATCATCCAAGGGGGCTCCAAAGAGATTTAATCCTTCAATAGCTAACAATGGATCTCCTTGATGAATGGATGCTTCAGCACTTGAATTCTTGAAGACTTGCTTGCACTTAAGAGCTTGAGAGAAATTGCTTGATTGTGGATATGAAAACTTGATGTGAAAATGAGAGAGGAAGGCCTCCTTTTATAGTGATCTAGGGCACACTCCTCTAGATGGGCCACCTTGGAGAATTAAATCCCAATTAGGTACTCACCTTTAGAAAATATACCTAGATTAAATGCAATTAAAGGATTTACCATCCTGAAACCCAAAATGGCCGACCCGAAAGTGAGAAAATAAATCTCCCAAAAGCCCGAAGCCAGGAGATTCTAGAAATTGGAATTTTGAAAGAAGGGTTCAAAGTTGAGATTGACCTTGACCTAGATAGGTTCTAACTTGATCCTGACCCTAGTCCCAGGTTGACTCAGAACCAAGTCAGGAGGTCCCGGGGATGCCCAAAAACCTAGAACTGATGCTAGAACATAATAGAATGTCAGTGATAGACATAAAATCCTATGATTATTGTGATGAAGGCCATGAGTATCCATTTCTAAATCCTACCTAGAAATAGAGATATGAAAAAGGGAAATTTAGGAGAATCCTTAAGATCCTAACCCTAATTTCACCTAGAATAAAGAAATCAAGTACGGGGAAGAAGTGGAAAGCAAGGAGAAAAGCCAAATACATGCAAAGACCCAATCAAGGTGCTTGACATGACCCCAAACCACTTACTCAGAGGGCTAAACACTCTTATCATGGAAGTGCTTCCATTTTAAGATGATACAATACCATCAAAAGGTTACAAAATCCTGTCACAAAAACTAAGAAATAAGAAAAATCATTACGACTATAGAAAAATCATTGAGATTTGAAAAACATGCAGATTTGACTAAAAATTACTAGGAACTTGACCCCGCAGCAAATGAACTTGTGATGATTTTCACAATAGTACATGTGTTGTAGGGTAAGCTCCCAATAGTCCTTAGGGAAATCTTCATGTTCATCACCTGTGCATATGAAGTGGCTCTAATGGTAGATACAGTCATTGAACAACCATTTTGTCAACTCTAATTTTGTGAGAGGATCAATCAAATAATCACAAAAAGAAACACGCTTTGTCAACAATATTCAAAATCATTAGGACTATAGAAAAATCATTAAGACTATAGAAAATCAAGTTCTAGAAATGGACGGTTCTAATGCTTTGTCATTACAACAATTGAGCATTCATCATTTGGTACTTCTTGGTGTATTCCATTTGAGTATGTCAGGCACAAAGTATTCCATTTAGATATGTTCAAAATTTTGCCAGTAATGATTTGTGAAATGCAATCATGTAAAACAAAAACTAATATTATTATTTTTATGAGAAGAGGTCAAAATAATATTGAAAGTATTATTATGAAATCTGTATATTCATCACATGTGCATATACCTTCTCTAATCACACAACCAATGAATAAAATTTCTTTAACAATTGAGATTTGAAGAACATACAGATTTGACTAAAAATTACTAGGAACTTGACCTAGCAACAAATGGACTTGTAATATGATTTTCACAATAGTACATGTGTTGCTAGGTAAGCTCCCAGTAGTGCTTAGGAAAATCTGCATGTTCATCACCTATGCATATGAAGTGTCTCTAATGGTAGATACAGTCATTGAACAACCATTTTCTCAACTCTAATTTTTTCAACACAAAGGGACATTTATTATAGCCATAGAAACATGATTATTTTTTAATGGAATACACCAAGCAGTACCATCAAAAATATTGACCATTCACAATCATGAACATTAAACCTAAATCAAATAGCTCATTTTTTTATTAGCATGTGTAGTCTCTGTGTATATGAAAAATGAATGAAATATCAAGATGAAATAAAACAGTGAACAAAAATTCAAATTCAAGGCCTAATTTATCAAGAGCAACAAAAAATTTGGAACCCCATGACAATCAAAAAAAGAAACACGCTTTGTCAACAATGTTCAAAATCCTATCACCAAGCATAGACATAGGAAATAAAAAAGGGACAAAAGACAAAAAAATAAGAAAAATCATTAGGACTATAGAAAAATCATTAAGACTATAGAAAATCAAGCTCTAGAAATGGACGGTTATGATGCTTTGTCATTACAACAATTGACCATTCATCATTTGGTACTTCTTGGTGTATTCCATTTAAGTATGTCAGGCACAAAGTATTACATTTACATTTGACAAACATATAGATTTGACCTATCCTTACTGGGAACTAGACTCGGCAATAAATGGACTTGTGATGATTTTCACAATAGTACATGTGTTGTTGGGTTAGCTCCTAGTAGTGCTTAGGAAAATCTGCATGTTCATCACCCATTTCTTTGAAAAGTTTCCAGATTCTAAGAAGAGGTATGAGTGGAGGCCAAAGAAAGGATATTTGTGAAGGTTTCATAGAGCTATGTTACTTTTGTCCCACCTCGGCTTAGTAAAGAGTACATTCTTTAGAATTTTAGAGATCTAGCAAATCTTCACAAATATCCCTTCTTATAGCCTCCACTGAATATATGTGTTCTCATAATCTAAAAACTTCGATCATTGATCTATTTGGTTTTGAAAGTTAGTTTTATAACTATTATGGAACAATTTTGGGAAGTTAGGTGGTTGCAGTCGGGTTTCTTTGAAGATTTTGAGTCTATTTCAGTGTGAAATTTCCAAGGTTACAAACTAACAGGGACATTATAGATAGTTTGTTGCAAGGAGATATAATGGTCACAAGAATGGATTGAGATGTTAATGAGTGTATGATTTGAATGTATTGGGATCCTTAGAGGAGTAAAATACAAATGATTGCACAAATATGTAAGTAAAATACAAGGAAATGATCTTACATCACTATTCACTCAAGAACACATTTCCATAAGCAATTTAATTCACTCTTGTAGTGACTGTACCCACGGGCAGAGATTTACTATTGCAAGGATGATTTTTACTTATTGATTGAAATCATTACAAATTTGGTCTCTTACATATCCCACCCTACTTCTTTCCTTCCAATCACATGGATTGTAATACAAATAAACTCCTAACTCCCCAAAAACTGACTGTACCTAACTCCAAATTGTCCCCAAACAATCACACAATTGATTGTTCTTAATTATGCAACAAAAGGAAAAGTATTATTTTGTATTCTTTGAAATTTTCAAAGAATTTAGCTTTTTCTGGAATAGTTAAAGTGAGGGAAATGTTGCTATAACTATGGGACAAAAATGAAAATTTAAAGTACAAGATTATATTGTGGACCGCATAACTAAAGAACTAATATAGAGAGTAGGATGGTTGGAATTTATCAAAATTAGGGATTTTATGAGGAATTGGTGGAAGAATATGTGAGGAAATTTAATGTGAAAGTGACCCAAGTGAGAGGGGAGAGGAGGAGTAAAGGAACATATATGGTCGATTGGAGATCAAATGGATGAATGTAATATACTTTTTCTTAATGAAATGTAAATTAAACAAGATTGGCCATGTCTCTGCCCATGAGGGAACAATCCTTTTATTGGTTGCCTAAAATGCTTTCTTTCATTGCAATATGGATCAAAAAGATAGATGTTAGTATGATTGTTCATTTATATGTTGATTTGGATTCACTACTACATTTGGGGTCAAATTTCGATGGCCATTTGTCAGATTTGCAATGCTAATTTGTCGGCATTTTGATAGATGGGTTCGTCACCATTTTTGCATAGGAAATTGTGATAGAAGATGTATCCATCAGTTTATCAACACCATATCACGTCAGAAACTTGCATTTTAGCAACAGCTTTGTTATGGCATTTTCTACAGTTTATCCATCAAAATTCTGACACAATACCTATTAACTATAAAAAAGGTATCTTTTCTGACATTATAACTATCGAAATAGCAACAGTTTCCACTTAATTTTGATAGGTATACCCGTCAATGATATGGCATTAATTTCAAACCATCTATCAAAAAAATTCTATTTGTGACACTTGAAATGTCAGAAGAGCGATAGTACTTCATTATTTCTCTGATAGATTCCCTGTCGAACGTATAGCATTACTGTCAGAACTATTGTTGTAAATTAGTTTTCTCTGACATTTTATCTATCGAATGCGTAGCACTTCTGTCAGAATTAATGATTAAGTGTTGAGAAACTAATGAATATGCACATTAAAGATAAAACAGCTCAAGAGACCATCATAGGTTCTCTCTTTCTTCAGTCTATATTATTGACAGAATGTATTACCTTTCATTAGCTCATCAAATCCCCAGATTTGATGGGCTAATGAAAGGTAAAACATTCTATCAATAATATAGACCGAAGAAAGAGACAACCTATGATGGTCTCTTGAGCTATTTTATCTTTCGTCCTAGCTACTGTCCTAGCTACCTGTCGATCGTCGAGAATAATCACCACCTTGCATTTATGTACATAGCACAAATTGATCCTAGTCTCACAAAAACATTTTAGACTTTTACATCTCATCAATACTGGAGGCCTAAAGTAATTTTATACGATCACTAGCACATTTCGTGCATGGATGAGAAACAGTATCCAAAGTTTCTAGATAACCATTTTTGAGAAGAGGAATGAGTGTAGGCCAAAGAAGGGATAATTCCACAACAGAAAAGAAGACATCTTTTTAGCCTGGGTCTAGATCCTACCCCAATTGTCAAAGGATCTAGGGCCAGTCTAGAAAGATGTCTTCCCATTCTATCTACAACATTGTGTCCATCCATGATCTCAAGAATATCATCATCTTTTTACTCTTCATTTTCCAAAATATATCACTTCTTCAAGCTTGCAGAGTAATCTTATTAATAAAAGAACTCTTGCCAACATTAGGGTACCCACATATCAAAATAGTTGATGTTATTGGTGCTTGTGCTCAAGGATATCGATTCACTATTTTGAAATGGCCAAATCATTTTTATTTCATTTGTAGAGAAAAGGAGTGGGAGAAAATGAGCGGGTGAAAGTTGATCAAGCACGAGAGAAGGCATTGCATTTTGTTTGATCATGAATGCTCTCTGAAATGACCAATCATGTTTTCTATTCAATTTTTTTTGGTGTTTTTTTTACCATATTCAGTAGATAAAAATCATGGCGGCAGCCACTTAGCCATCTTTTTGATGTTCCGGGTATTTTACAAAGATACAAGGATGTGGATTTATCATTCAGTTGCTTGTAGTTATTGGTCAAATGCAAATATTTTGTCAAGTTGAAAGGGCAAGATATTAGTTTGGTGTTTTCAGTTTATGTTAAAAGTTGATTTGGTAAAATCCTCAAAAAACACACTACATGTTCTAAAATGTAAAGAAGTTGAATGTTAAATGTAAGATATATATCTCATCCATAGTAATCAAAAGAAAGGACATGAAACTTATAAGGAGATTTACCAATCCAAAAATATAAGCAAATAGGAAACATGATTGGTACCTTATGAATTGGTTTTTGAGGTACACAATCTTCATCAATATCTTGAGAACAAGACCCCTCCTCATGAAAAATGCATTTAACGGATTAAACAAATCTACAAAATTGAACCAATGGCATGTTTAGAACAAAGAAATAGATTGATAATAATATGCTGAAAATTCTATTATGTTTAATACACACAAAAGGACCAGTCCCAAAAATTCTTAAACATACTTTATCTGATATGATAATAACATGCTAATTAAATTGATAAAGGTGTTATATGCATTTAATCTACCAATTATTAATTACACAAAAAACAAATTACAAAACTGAACCAATGGCATGTTCTTCGTGTGGTACAAGGAAGATTTGGCTATGAAAAAAAAGTGAAACGGCCTCATCATTTTTATTTCGATTGGATAGAGGAACGAAAGCTGAGCATGAGAGAAGGTATGTGATTTATTCATCTTTAAAGCATTTGGCATCATAATTGACTACATATTTCAAATGCATTGCATTTTATTTTATCACGAATGCTCTCTAAAATGACCACATTCTACTGGTGTTGTGCCCTAGCCCGTGCTTTATCTCCATTATTTGATATTATTGGTGCTTGTGCTCAAGAATATCAATTCACTATTCTCAAATTTTTGGATCATTTAGACAGTACAATTTCCTGACTGTTCGACTAGTACATAGTCAGGAAATGTAACTGTCTAATTATTATATGTAATGTTGAATGGATTAAATGCTTTATTCTTGGTAGAAGTGAATGGAAGGAATAGTGTGTATTAAATACAATCCAGTCACTTATTGAATGCTTTGGAGACTACTGGTTTGACTGTCCATGCACTACTAGTGACTGAGATTCATTAAAGGATACAAAACCCTTCATTTTGGGGTTATTGTGTGTGGATTCAAATGTAGGTTTGATTTGGTTAATGTTTAGAAGATATCAATAAAGTATTTAAAGACAATCTTACATGTTTGGAGAGATTTGAGAGGCACTTATCATGACTATACCCTCACAAACATCGGCATAGACTGGTTTTACTAAGTTTCCTTTCTCTATTTTGAGGTTTCCTTTCTCTACCGCAGGGGTACAGTCAGAGGGTTCATTAACAAAATGATCTTTCGAATGGTTACTATGAATATAAATGATTTGATATAGAATATTGCTCATTTTACTTGAAGTTTGGAATAGCTTGTGCAAGGGTGAAAGTAGTTTTGATCATTTTGGTCGTGACTGTTCCTCTACACAGTCAGGAAATGTAATTGTTTAATGATTTTATGTAATGTTGAATGGATTAAATGCTTTATTCTTGGTAGAAGTGAATGGAAGGAATAGTGTTGGTGTTAGGTTTCATTTATTATTGAATTCAAAGGTTTCCAACATGTGTTGAGGAGTTTGCTCCTTGTTTAATGTTAACTGTTCTTGCACAATCCACTCATACAATAGTGAAGTTACAAAACTGTAATGATGGCATGTTTACAACAAAGAAATAGAATGATAATAATATGCTGAAAATTATATTCTATTTAATACATGCCAAAGGACCATATTCTAAATTGTTGTCACTAAAATGACCACATTCTACTAGTGTCATGTCCTAGCCCGTGCTTTAACTCCATTATTTGATGTTATTGGTGCTTGTGCTCAAGGATATCCATTTTTTTGAAATGTTGATTGTGGTTATCAAATGGATAGCCCGTGAGCTTCTAGCTAGGCACCATTTGTATTGATATCTTAGGGCATCAAATGTATTGTATCATTGATAGTTGATACTTTGTTAAAAGGAAATAGGACAAAGAACAATTTTTATTTAGTTTCTCTATTTTGATCCCTAAGTGGCTTACAACCCTAGAGAAGTATATGGAGATTTATGGATACAGCTGCAGGATACATAGCAGCCGATAATTCACAATAAATCCATCCATCCAATTTGAATAGCAATTAATACAAAGAAATAGGGTCCTCCAATGGCCCAATCATCCGGACCTTGACTGTCCCTTCAACTAGTGACCCTTCAAAACTGGGTTATCATGCAATCAATGAGTGATCCTTCATTCTCCTGGTGAACTTCTAGGTAGGTGCCATTTGTATATTTGATAGCTTAGGGCATCAAATGTACATTGTATCATTGATAGTTGAGACTTTGCTAGTATCAGTTTCTAGGTTCGATTGTGTATAATTTTTTCCATCAATATTTCAGATCATACTACATGATCCATCATCAGGATGCTAGAGAGAAAAGAACATGATATGATGGATTATGTAGTATGATCCGAAACGTTGATGGAAAAAATTATACACAATCGAACCCAAAAATTGATACTAGCATTAATATGGATTGTGGAAATCTAATAGATCTAGTTGAGACTTTGTTAAAAGGAAATAGGACAAAGAATGATTTTGATTTAGTTTCTCTATTTTGATCTCTAAGTGGCTTACAACCCTAGAGAAGTATATGTAGATTTACGGATGTAATTGCAGGATACATAGCAGTGGATAATTCACAAGAAATCCATGCATCCAATTTGAATAGAAATTACTACAAAGAAATAAGGTCCTCCAATGGCCCAATCATGGGGACCTTGACTGTCCCCTCAACCAGTGACCCTTAAAACTGGGTTATCATGCAATCGGTGAGTGATCCTTCATTCTCCTGGTCTGACCTGCAACCAAACATATTGGAAATACACAATACAATGATAACAAGTCTTTAACAATCCCCCTTCCCTCAAGGAACACTATCAACATCCCTTCCACATAGCATTTCACCATTTTATGAGTGGAATGTGCAGGAATAGTTAACACTAAACAAGGAGCAAAATCCTCAACACATCTTGGAAACCATTGAATTTAATAATAAATGAAACCTAACACCAACACTATTCCTTCCATAGTTGCAGGATACATAGCAGTCGATAATTCACAAGAAATCCATGCATCAAATTTTTATAAGGATATCCTACTAATCAATAGGAATTTTCTTGAGATGACCAATGATTATGCATTTTGATGGCAGTGTGCTAGTTCAAAAGGATAATATAATTCTGAAACAATTTTTTCTGATTTTCTCAAACTATAAATGTGGTTAAAGGGAAAATATTATGGCCCCTACACTGTGGTTGTTAGCCTAATTAAAGACAAGCTTACCTTTGCATATAATAAGAGGCCAACATGAAACAAACATCCAGAGGTTAGGGGGTTGTTCCCTGTCCATAATTTATTATTTAAGTGCTAAGTGATGATGGGTATTGTTAGGATTAACAAGGCAGAAATAACAATTATGTGCAAATATAACTAATATCAGAAAATAATAAACCACACAGAATAGAACACAAGACACATAGATTTAATGTGGTTCACCCAATCCCTAGGCTACGTCCACTAACAGTGAGTCCAATATTATTATTATCCAGTGATTACAACCTGATTATAATCCGTAATCCCTTACAGCCCAATTCTGCCGCAAGTACTAAAATCATACATAATGAAAATCCCTAACCCTAAGCCATATTATACAATATTTTCCCGCTTTAGGGTTAGAATGAGTTATAAGTAGTCGGCCCAAATAACCAAAAAGTAGTCAGCCTCAAAAAAAATTTCCTCAAGGGCTGCACCCCCGAACCCCTGCTCTTGGGGGCTGCCACCCCCAAACCCCCGCTCGGGGCCCGGCCTGGCCCCAAACCCCGGTGAGGTCTGGAGGAAAAGTGTAAAGTACTTTCCTAGATAGTACTTTCTTGATTAGTCACCACAAGCTAACAATCTCCCACTTGGTGACTAATCAGTATCCACACTATACTAAAAAACCTCCCACTTGGAGATTGATCCTGTAGCAATACCGCTACCCACATGAGGCTCCCACTGGATTGAACCACCTTGGACTCAGCTGTTCCTTTATTTTGTTCAGTCTAGAAGACCAACTGAAGCTGAACATGAGTTCAACTTCTCCCTTGTTACTACCTTTGTAAACATATCTGTTGGATTATCATCAGTATGAATCTTTTCCAGCCTTAACTATCCATCATCCAAAACTGATCGAATGAAATGGTACCGCAACTATATGTGTTTTGTCTTTGAGTGCAAAGCAGAATTCTTTGCAAGATGAATGGCACTTTGGCTATCTATATGTAGAAAATTATCCTTTTGTGGATGTCCCAATTCTTCCATGAAGAATTGAAGCCATATCATCTCCTTGGATGCCTCTGTAGCAGCAACATACTCTGCCTCTGTAGTGGATAAAGCAACCACCTTTTGTAGTCGAGAAATCCAACTCACTGCTGTCCCACCAACAGTAAATATATAACCTGTAGTACTCCACTTGCTATCTATATCTCCTGCCAAATCTGAGTCAACATAGCCTTGTACAGTAGTAGTAGAACCCCCAAAGTGTAAACACTTATGGGATGTGCCTCTCAAATATTTGAGAATCCATTTGACTGCATTCCAATGCTCAATACCAGGGTTACTCATATAATGGCTAACGACTCCCACTGCGTGTGCAATATCTGGCCTAGTACATACCATAGCATACATTAAGCTCCCTACAGCTGAAACATAAGGTACCTTAGACATTTTAGTCTCTTCTTCTGGTGTCTTGGGACACATATCCTTAGTCAATTTCAAATGACCAGGCAAAGGTGTGCTGACAACTTTGGCATTTTCCATAGAGAAACATTGCAACACCTTCTCAATATAATCAGCCTGAGATAGAGACAATTTCTTATTTTTCCTATCTCTACAAATTTTCATACCAAAGATTTGTTTTGCTGCCCCCAAATCCTTCATAGCAAAAGATTTTGCTAATTGTTGTTTCAACCCCTTAATGTGATCCATGTTAGACCCAGCTACAAGCATATCATCAACATATAAACATAAAATAATGTAGCTATCATCATCCAACCTCTTAAAATAAACACAATGGTCAGAATGACACCGACTATATCCATGTCCATTCATAAAAGTGTCAAATTTAATATACCATTGCCGAGGTGCTTGCTTCAAGCCATATAAACTTTTCTGCAATCTGCACACCAAATTCTCCTTACCCTTGACCTCAAATCCTTGTGGCTAAACCATATATATTTCTTCATCCAAATCACCATGAAGAAAGGTTGTTTTAACATCAAGCTGCTCTAAATGCAAATCTTCAGTAGCCACAATACTTAAAAAATAGTATGAATAGAAGTCATTTTAACAACTGGAGAAAATATCTCATCAAAATCAATACCATGTTTCTGTGCAAATCCTTTTACGACTAATCTAGCTTTAAATCTTTTCGTACCTCCATCCTCTTCTTTTATCCTGTAAACCTATTTATTCTGTAAAGCCCTTTTACTTGCAGGTAACTTACATAAATCCCATGTTTGATTTTTCAGCAAAGAGTCCATTTCATCTGTCATTGTAGACTCCCACTGAAGCTTTGTATCCACTTGCACAGCTTCATTATAACATTCAAGTTCACCAGCATCTATTAACAAAATAGAATACAAAGATGGAGAAAATCTTTCTGGAGGTCTACTTAGCCTTGTTGACCGTCTAACACTCACTGGGGTGTGTGGTATTTGTTGTTGCTGTTGTTGCGGAGCATAAGGAACTACTAGAACATGAACTTGTGGAGTATCATCCAGTACTACATAGTCATTTTCTTTCTTCTCATGCTGAAGCAACAAATCTTTGTACAATACTTTCTCATTGAATATGACATCCCTGCTTCTTACAATTTTATGATTTTCAAAATCCCAAAGCCTATAACCAAATTCATCAATGCCATACCCAACAAATACACATTTTTTTGACTTAGCTTCCAGCTTGGTTCTATTTTCAGAATCTATAAGTGCAAAAGCTTCACAACCAAAGGTTTTGAGAAAAGAATAACTCACCTTCTTACCACTCCATGCTTCCTCTGGAATACCATAGTCCAAAGGAGTAGAGGGGCCTCTATTGATTAAATAAATAGTAGTGTTCACTACCTCTGCCCACATATTTTTGGGCAGCCTAGCATGCAACCTCATACTCCTTGCACACTCCATTATTGTCCTGTTCATGCGTTCAGCCACTCCATTTTCTTGTGGAGTCCTTGGTACAGTTTTCTGCCTACGAATACCATTAGAGGAACAATATTCTTCAAATTCTGTGCTGCAATACTCACCACCATTATCAGATCTAAGACATTTTAACTTTTTACCAGTCTCATTCTCAACCAAGCATTTCCATTTCTTAAAAGTTTGAAATACATCAGATTTCTGTCTAAGGAAATAAATCCATACTTTTCTTGTTGCATCATCTATAAATGTAACATAATACAGAGAGCCACCAAGGGAAGATACCTGAGCTGGTCCCCATACATCTGTATGCACAAGCTCTAATCTCTCATTTTTCTTTTCCTTCCTACTCTTCACAAAACTAACTCTCTTTTGTTTTCCATAAACACAACTTTCACATAAATCCATATTGACACATTTCAGACCAGGTAAAACTTTCTTTGAATGAAGTAATTTCATACCTTTTTCACTCATGTGCCTGAGTCTGTTGTGCCACAGTGCTGTGTCAGAATCTACAGCAATAGTTTGATGTTCTTCCTGCTCAACTACAGCCACTGTTCCTGAACATTCATTATCTTCTGAAATAATTAAAGTAGAAGGAACAGTATGACCTGTACAAAGATATAAGGTGCCTACTTTCACACCTTTTGCTACTACTAAGGAACCTTTTGAAACCTTCCAATTTTTATCATTAAAAGTAACTGTGCAACCCTCATCACCCAGTTGCCCTGCTGAAATTAAATTCCTACTTAGCCTTGGAACATGTCTTACCTCTTGTAGTAGCCAATGATTCCCATTCTGCAACTTAATCTTAATTTTTCCCTTTCCAACAATCTGACAGGGTTCATTATCTCCCAAATAAACTAGCCCAAAATCCCCTTGGACATAATCAACAAAATAACTTCTATGGGGTGTAGCATGAAATGAAGCCCCAGAATCTAAAACCCATGAATCATCAATACTTTCTAAGGACAAGAGAAAAGCATCCTCCTCGGATTTTTTACTTACCACATTTGCCTCCTTGTTTCCATCATTTTTGTCTCCTTGATCTTTCTTCTGAGACTAACAATCTTTCTTCTTATGACCCTGGTGAGGTCGGGAGGAAAAGTGTATAGTACTTTCCTGGATAGTACTTTCCTGATTAGTCACCACAAGCTAACAGGTATATCATGTAATTCATACCTAGTATGTCTCTTTCTTTTTCTCCACATTTCACATTAGGAGTATATGTTATAAAATACTAATGAAATCAACTATAGGTCAAATCTAATCAAAATTGCAATATAAAGATTAAAATAGATCTTGAAGAAATATGGGAACCATTTTTGACAGATATTGTACAAACAAAGAGAATACTCCAATGAGGAAATATTTCAATGTGGAACAATTGAAGGACAATATTTTACTTTTATATGCACATTTGCAATGTTTTTGATATATTTCTGAGATAACAAAACCATAGAAAGAATAGCATATAGAAGAAAGTAAAGAGTAATGATCATACTTTGAGATATTGTGGAAAATTAAAGGAAATAATGCTTGGTGGGGTAATCATGCAATCAGTGAGTGATCCTTCATTCCCCTCTTCTAGTGACCCTTCAAAACTAGGTTATCATGCAATCAGTGAGTGATTCTTCATTCTACCGGTCTACCCTACATCCAAACATATTGGAAATACACAATACAATGATAACAAGTCTTTCAAAATCCCCCTTCCCTCAAGGAACACTATCAACCATCCTTTCCAGATAGCATTTCACTATTGTATGAGTGGATTGTGTAGGAACAATTAACATTAAATAAGGAGCAAACTCCTCAACACATCTTTGTTGTAAACATGCCATTGGTTCAGTTTTGTAAAATTTTTTTTTATGTTAAATGCATTTAAATGGAACATTAAGCATAGTAATAATATGCTTAGTCTATTAGTAATTGCAGATTAAATTCCCATAACACCTTTATCAGTTTAGCATGTTATTATAAGATACTAAAGAAGACCTACTATTTGTCAGAGAAATCTTCACTGTCCCCCACAATGAAGACAATGAAGATTAACCTCATGCCCCACAACAAATAACATTGTAATAAGAGTAAGATAGTGCCAAGAAACATTTTCACAAATATGAAACATGAGGAAAAGTAATAACATTAACAATGCCAAGATTCATAGCATTAAATTTCACTTGCGGATGAGTTTCTGCAGTGGGTTGCCCAACATCAAAAATATGTTGAGTTGCATTTGAGCTATAACTAAGAGTATCATGTAGAACAGACCCTAAACTTTGAAAGTGTTCTCCAACGTAGCAATTCAAAATTCAATCTAGGCAAGCATCAGTAAGTGAAATAAATTATAGACATCAACATCAGCATAATCATAATCATTTGGAGGGTATTCATTTTGGTCCTTGGATAGTATTATGTTTCTTGAAAGTTCTTTTGATATGCTTCTAAACTTTTAAAACATATTTTATGGCATAATGATAATATAGATTAGTGTTTTTTTTTCTAATGGAATGTTGTTGATCATTCATGGTCTTGAAGAAACTTTTGATTATTTTGATTTTCAAGTCTTGACATTGTTTCTCAATGTGATATAGACTGACCACAAGATAGTTCAGTTGGTCCTCTCTTTCTATTTAATCATTTGTCTTCTTCATGGTGTAAGTGTCAATATGTTATAATCCAACATGAAGTGTGGTTCAAATGAAGCTGAACCAAATGTTGACCATGATGGCTATGATCATGATGAAGTAAATATGAATATTAAATCTAAAATATGGCTTGTAATTTGAATTTTCATTGTGAATGAAGAAACTATAGATTCAAGTTGACTCATTCTATGTTGTAGTATATTTGTTCCCTAGATCTACCATATTATATATGTGTAGCCTACAAGGGACATCTTGTGCTCATCCATGTATCATAGCTTGGTGAGAGTTCTTAGGAGAAAGACAAGATGTCAGTGGGAGATGGAGAAACCAATATCAGAACACCACTTGAAGCCTTGCAATGTTGAGAGTGGGATAAAAGCTACACTTGAGACCCTATATAAGGAACAAACTTATTGAGCTTCACTTTGTTTCAAGAATAGTTTTATATTATGTACTAAACAGGGCCAACCACGTGAAGGTGGAAGCTCATTTGGCCCCACCCACCCCCCCCCAACATCACTCTAAATTCCCCGTTAACATCTAACATTTATTCATTATTTCATCCATTAATAAAATGTAACATTCATTAATTATCACACAATAACATTCATTCACACATTAATAAAATGTGACATTCATTAATTATCACATGATAACATTCATTAACACATTATAAAATTTATGAACATTCACTACCACATAATTAAATTCATTGGCATATAAAAATCAGTCATTATCAATTAAGGTGCATAGATGACAATCATTTCTTTTTTTTTTTTTGATTTCTAGTTTTTAAGATGTAATTGTAAGATGAGTATCGATATCATCATCATGATCATCTACCCTCTCATTAGATCTCAATGCATGCCTAGTTCTCTGTTGATGCAAAGGGGGCTCATTTGCAATAACATATAAAAGGGTTAAATTAAAAACATTTTATTATAATTAAAAACATTTTAAACATTTTAAAGTATTTCAGTACTTTACAGACCATAATCGTATAGCTCTTTACTTGATCTAGTCACATCATCAACATCGAGGTTAGTTTTTCGATCCATGAGACTGTGTGGGATTCTCATGAAAGGAGTCTGGGTACCTACATATGTAATTCAATTATCTAATGTTAGCTAAAAAAATCATGATACATATACTAAAATATACATAGTAAGTACATTAAAAACCATAAGCATCCCATAGTAAGTACATCATGAATTTATTAGATTAAGCATTGATTGCATAACTGCACATTTCTATCAAGAAATCAATATTAAATAGATTAAGCAATGATCATGTAACTATACATTTCATTCATGTCAATCATCTTCTTCTTCATCCAACTTATTCTTCATCCAACTAATCACCATGATCATCATTGATGTTGACATCATCACCACCACCGTCATTGTCTTTGTCTTTGTCATCATCATCATCATTGGCATCAGCATCAGCATCAGCATCATCATCATCATCATCATCATCATCATCATCATCATCATCATCATCATCTTCAACAAAAACATCATCATCATCATCATCATCATCATCATTAGTAGCATCATTAGTAGCATCATCAGTAGCATCATCATCGTCATCATCTTCTTCTTCTTCAAGAAAAGTTGTGTCAGGAACATCATCGACTAATTGTTGTTCATGATCATCATCTACATCATCTTCTAGTTGTTTTCAATCTTCTTCCATCGCATTATACCTCATCGGCCTTCCTCTTGGATCATGTCTAAAAACAAACAACCAACCCGATTTATGCGGAACCTCTGAGTAAAATACCTGCTCACATTGGCTTGGAAGAACATAGGGTTCATCCCCAACTGGCTCAAACCACCTTGTATTAATCATTGGAAATCCATTGTCATGTTCAATAATAGTTCTATCAGGATCATTTTGATTAAGTCGTAGCCTATACCATCTGATGATGAAGAGAACTAATCTAAAGGAATTAAAGTCACACTCAAGTATATCATCCAAAATGTCATAGTATCGATTTTTAAACTCTCGAGGATGTAAGTCATTTCTAAATAAAATATTAGTCACCTAAAAGACTACACTTATCCGAGAATCACAAGTTTTCTTTGTGTCATCCAAATTTTTGATGCAAAATTTATGACCATTGCAAAACATAGCCTTGTGATCTTTGACCTACAAAAATATGTAAAACATGTATAAATTAATGCATCGAGAGTTCATAAACGTACGAGTGATTAACAAATTTATATGTACCTAGAAATCTTTTAAACCATGTGCTAAATCTATTTCCCTTTGGGTAACATTTGGATCTTTGTTACAATGAGCTTCATTAACCAATGAAGACATAGCTTCCCAAGTTAATGTGCGACCTAAATGATGACATCATTCAATCCATTTCATCATTCAATCTTGATTGTTTGCAATATAAAAATGTATTGCATCCCACTCTCGAGTAGCTGTACAAAAAATAAATAGATGACTTACAACCGATTAATTTTGAAGATTAAGAATTAATTAATAGCTACAATAACATCTTATAATTTATTACCTCTCACTTTCCTCATTCTTCCTTCCCCCACAAAGTACTCCCCTTCAAATTTTCTAATGGTGTCGAGATCCCAAATACGATCTATATGGATCTTTGCTGCAAGCTTAGGAAGATATTCAGTAACATACACCATAGTCTGGTATACCATATATCCCTCCACCATAGAACCCTCGGGACATGCTCTTTTCCAAACCAAAGCCTTCAAAAATTTTAAGTGTCTCTCAACTATCCACATTGACCGAGTGTGTACAGGTCCACACATTTCAATCTCCTCAACTTGGTGTATGAGGTAGTGTTCTTGTGCATTGAAAAAGGTTGAAGGTAGACACTTTTTCATTTCACACATTAGAAGAGGAATTCTTGTCTTCCAGTATTTTATATCTACTCTATGGATTTCTTTAGATGACAACCACCTACAAGACATTCAAGACACAAAAATATATAAACACGAGACTTTACAATATATATATACAAAAAATTGAACAAATATCATTGCTAACCTCATGTATTTTCCAAGATCATATATCATTTGTTTGATGTTATTGTCAAAGTTCTCTGGGAGAGATAGGGGTAGCATGTACTGCAACAATTATAAAAATAATCATGTCATTCTTTTCTCATATAATACAATGAGAAGTACATGCAGTTTACAAATATATTGTAAATACAAAAGAACATGACTTACCTTGATGAAGGTATGCCAATCATACGTTTTCAACCCTGGCCCAAATTCACCTTTCTTTGATATGGTACTGCTTATGTTTGTAGCAAATCCTGTGGGAAACTAAATTTTTCATATGACTTCTTTTATGGCATCACCTTGTTATTCTGTTAATAACCAAGGAAGGGCACTTGTATTAATCTGTTCTCCATTTCTATTTGATTCAATGAAATTTTTCATTGCATGATTGGATTCATGAATGTCGCTACAAATTTTGACAATTTTTTCTTTGTCACGCCTTCCATCCAATATCTTCCACAATGTCTCTGTTACATTCTTTCCAATATGCATAGTATCAAACAAATACACATCAAGCAGCTACTCGTAGTAGGGCAACCTACTAAATTGTCTGGGATAACTCTTTAGTCCCTTTGGAAGGTGCTCAGTACTATTGCCTTGACGACATTCATGATCATCAATCACATAATCAGCAAACAAAACACAATAAAAATATACAAATTCCAAACATAAACCGTTAGGTAGAATGGTAGTACCTTGACAATTAATTCTATTATATTCCAACTTCCATAAGTGAGGTGTCATTCTCTGTGGCTTAGATGTAGTCTCTTCTTTCCCATTGAAAAGATGTTTTTTGATAATTTGATAGTTATGATTTTTGTGGAGAAAGTACCTATACTCATCAAACACTTGCTTTCCTAAACTTTTTGAATAACGAGATTTCATCTTTGGACCACAAACTAGACATGCAAATTTTCCATTTGTTTGAAGACCTACAAGGTAATGATACAATTGGATTAAATATGTTAATTTTTATTTTTAGAATTATCATGTGCAACTTGAATTCACCATAACATACCGGAAAAATGTGTTAGCCTTGGGGCATCATGTATTGTCCATACAAGCATTGCATGGAATTGAAATTGTCTATCTCCTATTGGTCTAGAGATGTCATACATAGTGACACTTTTCCATAACTCCACCAACTCGTCGATAAGAGGCTCAATATAAACATTCATATCTTTAACTTGGTATTTACCTGGTTGAATGGACAACATTTACATAATTATTGTGACTATTTTACTACAAAATTTATAATTACATGCAAATAACTATTAAATGATCAAATACCTAGAACAATCATTGCCAACATAATGTGCTCCCTCTTTATTGACATCCATAGAGGAATGTTATTGTTGATGACAAAAACAGGCCAAACAGTGCAAACAGATCTTAGCTCTCCAAATGGATTGACACCATCTGCTACCACTAAAAGCTTGAGATTTCAAGGTTTTTCGATAAAGTGTGGCCACTTTTCTTCTATGTCCTTAAATATAGAACCATCCACAGACATTTGAATAATGTCATCTTGACTCATATTACGTGCATGGTAATCCATAAATTGTGTCAAGCTATTACACCTAAATAATCTTTGCAAACGTGGTATAATGGGGATGTAACGAAGAACCTTGTGAGGTACCTTTTTTGTTATTGATCTGTTCGATATCTACTCCTATGACATTCAGGGCATTGTATTGCAAATTCATGTTCTTTATGATAAATAATATGATCATTGGGACAAGCATCTATTTCTTGATACTCTATTCCAATATCTTTCATAGTGGCACATAATTCTCGATATGAGCAAGGGAGAATATTCGATGGTGGTAACAAGAAATCACCTATCAATCTATAGAAAAAAATATATGTTGTTAATATTAACAATATTTATGGTACATGTTTCACCATTTAATTACTATAATGACATATATGACATACCATAGCATACGTGACATTGTTGTGTTGGATAAACCATTCATAACCTTCAAGTTCAACAACAATAATATAGCAGAGAGAAGATTTGTTTGGGAGCCTTTGTAAAGGGGTGTGGCTACCTTCTCAAGTAGAGGTATGTCATGGATGACATAAACATCATCCTGATCATCATCATCAGTTGCACCAATACCAAATGTGTCATGGATCAATGTATTAGTACCATCATCTGGCGCATCATTGTCATCTTCCATGGGATCATAATCTTCAGCTTCAATATTTGCACCTCCATGATCCTCCACTTCCAAAGCCATATTCTCAATATTTGCACCTCCATGGTCCATATCACATACTCCCCTAGGGAGGTCAACCTATATTAAAATGAACACAAATAAACCATGATAATGATCTCATCATCAGGTGTATTTCATATATATATTAATTGTTAAATAAATATAATGAAAAACTTACCAATTCATGATAATCAATGCCTCCTTCAATGTGACCATTATCCCTACAATGTCTCTTAGTTGTTTTGATTAGCAATCTTCTAATGTTTAAGCCCTTACAATTACTGCAGGGATAATAACATTTTCCATCGCCTTTTCTTTTCAAGCTCGAACACAATCTATTTATTGCATCCCCATTACCTTCTTCACTTGGATTGTCTGACATGATGCTTCTTCACTTAGATTATCTATAACCTAATTATATATAGAAATTGAAAACTTAGTTATGAAATGATGTTGTAGTATAGTATACCAAATTGAAACACTTATATTATTGTAGTCTTCCACCTCAAACTCTTTCCTATTGTGGCAAGAAAGAAAGATATTCAAATAATATAGTAGTTTGTAAATCAAAATAAAATCGAGGCAAGTTGTTGATTGAGGGTGCAAGGAACAACACCCGTCAGTACTTTTATGGAATTGTAAATTTCAATTTTGAACCATTCTGTGAATATAGAACATGGATGTAATCTTAGAAAATAACAAAATGTAGACACGACAGATTACTTATTTTGTTATTCTACATTACTTACTATTTGAGTGCACGTTCCACCTGCAACTTGATCAAGTCTTGTTTGATGCTTCAATTTTGTGTTAATTGTCCTGTAGAAGTACATAATTTTGTATTTTCCCAATATGTTATTCAAAAAATAACAATAGTATAAAATACTAGTTGAGAAAGATCATCATAGGAGTATCAAAAACTCAAGATTTAAGGTAACACAACATTATAAAACTCTTACATTCAACCTTCAACTCATGCACCTAATAAATAGGAGAAAAAATACATGAAATTGAAAAATTTAACTAATCAATTGTGTTTTTCTTCTCATCTTAATCAGCCAAATTTATATGAGATTCTAAAGAAGGCCTCACTCTTAATTAGCCAAATCTTCTAATTGTCTTCCGATTATCTAAATGCTTCTTTATTTGTCAACCAATTAATACATGCTACTATATAAAGAAGACAATCAGAAGACAATGAAGATTTGTCTGACAAAAATGAATACACTAAACTGAACCAATGACATGTTTACAAAAATTATCATAACTCACAAGCAAAACTGAAACAATGGCATGTTTATAACTCATTAAGAGTGAGGAATAGCTTGTGCAAGGGTGAAAGTAGTTTTGATCATTTTGGTCATGACTGTTCCTCTACACAGTCAGGAAATGTAACTGTCTAATGATTATATGTAATGTTGAATGGATTAAATGCTTTATTCTTGGTAGAAGTGAATGGAAGGAATAGTGTTGGTGTTAGGTTTCATTTATTATTGAATTCAATGGTTTCCAAGATGTGTTGAGGAGTTTGCTCCTTGTTTAATGTTAATTGTTCCTACACAATCCACTCATACAATAATGAAATGCTAGGTGGAAGGGATGGTTGATAGTGTTCCTTGAGGGAAGGGGGATTTTGAAAGACTTCTTATCATTGTATTGTGTATTTCCAATATGTTTGGATGCAGGGCAGACTGGCAGAATGAAGGATCACTCACCGAATGAATGATAACCCAGTTTTGAAGGGTCACTAGTTAAGGGGACAGTCAAGGTCCTGATGATTGGGCCATTGGAGGACCCTATTTATTTGTATTAATTTTTATTCAAATTGGATGCATGGATTTCTTGTGAATTATCAGCTACTGTGTATCCTGCAATTGCATCCGTAAATCTGCATATACTTCTCTACGGTTGTAAGCCACTTAGAGATCAAAATAGAGAAACTAAATCAAATTGTTCTTTGTCCTATTTCCTTTTAACAAAGTCTCAACTATCAATGATACAATATACATTTGATGCCTTAAGCTATCAAATATACAAATGGCGCCTACCTAGAAGCTCACCAGGACAATGAAGGATCACTCACTGATTGCATGATAACCCAATTTTAAAGGGTCACTGGTTGAGGGGAAAGTCAAGGTCTAGATGATTGGGCCATTGGAGGACCCTAGTTATTTGTATTAATTTCTATTCAAATTGGATGCATGGATTTATTGTAAATTATCGGCTGCTATGTATCCTGCAACTGCATCCGTAAATCTGCATATACTTCTCTAGGGTTGTAAGCCACTTAGGGATCAAAATAGAGAAACTAAATACAAACCCAATTTTGAAGGGTCACTAGAAGAGGGGAATGAAGGATCACTCACTTATTGCATGATTACCCCACCAAGCATTCTATCTTTTAATTTTCCACAATATCTCAAAGTATGATCATTATTATTTACTTTCTTCTATATGCTATGCTTTCTATGGCTTTGTTATCTCAGAAATATATCAAAAACATTGCAGATGTGCCTATAAAAGTAAAATATTGTCCTTCAATTTTTCCACATTAAATCATTTCCTCTTTGGAGTATTCTCTTCGTTTGTACAATATCTAGAAAAAATGATTCCCATATTTCTTCAAGATCTATTTTAATCTTTATATTGCAATTTTGATTAGATTTGACCTATAGTTGATTTCATTAGTATTTTATAACATATAATCCTAATGTGAAATGTGGAGAGAAAGAAAGAGACACACTAGGTATGAATTACACGATATACCCATCATCGCTTAGCACTTAAATAATAAATTATGGACAGGGAACAACCCCCTAACCTCTGGATGTTTGTTTCATGTTGGCCTCTTATTATATGCAAAGGTAGGCCTGTCTTAATTAAGCTAACAACCACAGTGTAGGGGCCATAAATTATGGAACCCAAAATAGTGCACACTTGTATTAAATTAGGTTCAGTATACTACAAGGGAATGGAAACCATGCAATAGTGCCTCATGGGGATGGAAGAAACCCTTCACCAAGAAGATGGTTGTGTCTGCAATATTTACTAGAGGCAAAGAACATAATTTGGTTCCAGCAATTACTCCTAGAAGATAATGGCACCCACAAAACACTTGGAAAAGATAGCACTCATTATATCTTTTATCACTCTTTTAAAGCTAGGACAATAAATCTCAAAGATTGATCAACGAATTCTTGAACACAAAGAACCATTGACAAATATGATTCATGTGTACAATAGCCAACAACCAGTTGTTCCAATCATGATGTCCAATAATTATGTTAGAAAAAGCATCTACAAATCCCTTACACAACCATAATAGATTCAAACCATGAACTATAAGAACCTAACAGTGGGACTAACAAAGATATAGCCTAAACAAATCTTGATCATATTCCACCCTATTGTAAGGCCCAAGAAGTAACTCTATCTTAAAGCTACACATTCCTCTAGATGAAGCTCAAAGGTTAGGTAGCTGAAGCATAGCAATTCTTGAATGAATATAGGAATAATTTGATGTACAATCATTTGGTGGCTTGGTTTATGGGTTTTCCACATAATATTTTCCCTTTAACCACATTTATAGTTTGAGAAAATCAGAAAAAAATTGTTTCAGATTTATATTATCTTTTGAACTAGCACACTGCCATCAAAATGCATAATCATTGGTCATCTCAAGAAAATTCCTATTGATTAGTAGGATATCCTTATAAAAATTTGATGCATAGATTTCTTGTGAATTATTGACTGCTATGTATCCTACAACTATGGAAGGAATAGTGTTGGTGTTAGGTTTCATTTATTATTGAATTCAATGGTTTCCAAGATGTGTTGAGGAGTTTTATCCTTGTTTAATGTTAGTTGTTCCTCAACAATCCACTCATAAAACAATGAAATTCTATGTGGAAGGGATGGTTGATAGTTTTCCTTGAGGGAAGGGGGATTGCAAAAGACTTGTTATCATTGTATTGTGTATTTCCAATATGTTTGGATCCAGGGCAGACTAGGAGAATGAAGGATCACTCACTGATTTCATGATAACCCAGTTTTAAAGGGTCACTGGTTGAGGGGACAGTCAAGGTCCAGATGATTGTGCCATTGGAGGACCCTATTTCTTTTTAGTAATTGCTATTCAAATTAGATGCATGGATTTCTTGTCAATTATCGACTGCTATGTATCCTGCAACTACATCCGTAAATCTCCATATACTTCTCTAGGGTTGTAAGTCACTTAGGGATCAAAATACAGAGACTAAATCAAAATCATTCTTTGTCCTATTTCCTTTTAACAAAGTCTCAACTATCAATGATACAATATACATTTGATGCCCTAAGCTATCAAATATACAAATGGTGCCTACCTAGAAGCTCACCAGGAGAATGAAGGATCACTCACTGATTGCATGATAACCCAGTTTTGAAGGGTCACTGGTTGAGGGGATAGTGAAGGTTCAGATGATTGGGCCATTGGAGGACCCTAGTTCTTTGTATTAATTTCTATTCAAATTGGATGCATGGATTTATTGTGAATTATCAGCTGCTATGTATCCTGCAACTACATCTATAAATCTGCATATACTTCTCTATGGTTGTAAGCCACTTAGGGATCGAAATAGAGAAACTAAATAAAAATCATTCTTTGTCCTATTTCCTTTTAACAAAGTATCAACTATCAATGATACAATACATTTGAAGCCTTAAGCTATCAATACAAATGGCACCTAGCTAGAAGCTCACAGGCTATCCATTTGATAACCACAGTCAACATTTCAAAAAAAAGGATATCCTTGAGCACAAGCACCAATAACATCAAATAATGGAGTTAAAGCATGGGCTAGGGCATAACACTAGTAGAATGTGGTCATTTCAGTGACAACAATTTACAATGGCATCATTAAACATATATGCCAGTAATATCTACAAACGTAAATCCAAACATTTGAATATAGTGAATCGATATCCTTGAGCACACGCACCAATAACATCAAATAATAGAGATAAAGCACTAGCTATAGCACAACACCAGTAGAATGTGGTCATTTCAGAGAGCATTCATGATCAACTAAAGAGGCTTGAAAGATGAAGAAATCACATACCTTCTCCCGTGCTTAGCTTTTGCTCCTTTTCTCCTGCTCCCTCTATCCAATCGAAATAAAAATGATGAGGCCATTTCACTTTTTTTTTTATCTATACTCAGAATCTTTTAGAATTCTGATGGTCAATTAAACACCCATCAGAATACCAACATCATCAGGGCCTATTACAAAAAAGAAAACACCAAATTCGTAATAAAAAGTTACCCGTCGGAAACTTATGTCAAAATTTGGCTCCAAATGTAGTAGTGATTGATTTCATAGAAGAATTATATGAATGAAAATCATAATAACATTCATTTGAATCCATTTTTGCAATGAAAGAGATGTTTTGGACACCCAATACTTTGATTGTACCCTCATGGGAAAAGATAGGAAACTTGGAAAGAATTTACATTTTATTGCATTAAATACATTTTACATTGTTTTGGTCGACTTGATATTCAAGTCAAGGGACTACAAAACTTTAAAATACATTTTATTGCATAAAATACTTAAAAACCAACTATCACTTCTTTGGACCATCTATATGAACAATTGTTGGTGCACAAGCATTTACCCCTCCAATAGATCTCCAAATACAAATCAAATGCTATCACAACACCTTCCTAGAACTTCTAACCCAAAAAAAAAGTTATAAAATGATCCTAAACTAAGGATTTTTCACTTTTCAAGAGAATACAACAATTTTTAATCACCCAACATCAAAACCCTCCATTCTAGGTACATTTACCTATGGCTTTCTCTTCTAAGAATCTCCAAGAACTTCTAGATGTTAATATGATTTAGAACAATAGAGAGGGGGGGGTGAATTAGTTGTTCTCATGTCTAGATGTATAAATAAACTTTCATAACTATTCAACAACAACCAACAGCTACTCGGTCATTACTAAATGCATAACAGAAACATATAACAGTATAGTCCACTATCCAATAGTATTTAACTTAAAAAACACAGAAATGTTCAAACCAAAACATTCACACAAGCATTAACACCAAGATTTATAGTGGAAACCCAATTTGGGAAAAACCACTTTGTAACATGTTACTGATATTTTCACTCTTCTGAAGTGAGCTCTGTGAAAAGCCTTTCTTGTCAAAGGTTTACAAACACACTGTCAGGTGTGACCTAGTTAAAGGATTTCAACCACTCTATTAGAAGTGTGCCTTGTTATAGGACTTACATTCCATTAGAATGCATCCTTGTTCAAAGGATTTATACAAATGACTGTTAGGTCAACCTTGATTAAAGGATTTCAAACTGATACAATGGTTAGAAAGTAACATCAATGTTTGATCTTAAAACATACAACTCACTTTGCAAATAACAGATCTAATTCCATATACATATGTTGGCTTACTGACTTTGATCCATTTCCATCTCCATCACTGATTTTCTCGGAAATCCCTTCAAGAAATCGAAACTTCTTCTCCTTTATCCTTTTCTACTTATACAGTTAATAGCATCAACAATAACTCCAACACCCTCTCTTCTCTCAACCTCATGCTTAGGTTTCCTTAATAATTCCTCCATTAGGTCGATCTAATTTTTGCTTCTTAATCTCCTCCATAGATCTTAGGGTTAGGTCAAATTCATCGAATCCTTCCAACTTTATGTTCTTCATCCATCCTTCTAGAAACATATCAAATCTCTTAATGGATTTATAATAAAATGGTTTATAGTGCATTAAATGCTTCCATACAATCAATAAACAAAGTCAACATAATTTACATAATCCAAGAATTCAACTATGTCAGCTAAGAATTTGAATTCTTCCTCAAATATAAATTACTGACACTCGGTAAATACTGTGTTCAACTCCTGGTCTTCATTGGGTAGCCCGATCACTACTGAAACTATTTCCTCAGCTAATATTGTCTTCCTTGGCAATTAACTGATGTTCGGTCAACATTGAATTTACTCGACATATACTAGCTTGGTCGACACTAACATCACTCAGCTTAAACTACATTTCTTCACTTTTTCTTATTTAAGCCTACTTGTTTAGTCTTACTTCTTACTTAGATAAGAAATGCATTATCTTATCATTGTGCCACATAATCAAATACTCATTGAAGTATCAAGATAACTCAACCTTTCCTTAGGTGCTATTGTTATCAACATTTCCCTAATCCTTCTCAACAATCAAATAGATATAGTACTTTCTTAGATAGCAATAGTCTTACCAGTTAAGGTTTGACATCAATGACAATACAACAATTGCTTCAATTGTAGTTTCCAACAATCTCCCTCTTTGACATTGATGACAACACCATATGAATAACACATGAATCACCAACCAATCCAAAACTTATCTATCCATTAGAAATATTTATAATATCCTTAGCCTCATTCTGATTCAAAATCAATTAGCCTTGCTTACATGACCGTCCACATAGTAACATCCACTTGATCTCTACTTGTTCCTTTCCTCTAAATTTCTCCTTCTTACTTGATCTTCCATGAAATCTCACCATGTGTTTTCATCTTATTCATCTCCCTCTTTGACAATAATGCCAAAGCATCAACTAAAACATACATCCTTCAGATGTAGATGTCATCTTGTTAGTTCAGTAATAATATTTCTCCCTCTTTCATCTTTGCTTATGACTAAATATCAGCTTTGATGTACTTTTCACAACTCTAGGCTGCTCCTAAAGTGTGACCTTTCTCTGCATCAATTTTTCAAATACTTTTTGCAGCATATTTGATGCAGCACTCCTAGTTTGACTAGGCAGCCTTAGTTAGGGGAAGAACCCCTAATTTTCCTCTCAGATATTCATGAGCTTCTTAAGGTAAAGCTTTAGTGAATATGTCTGCTAGTTGTTCCTTTGTATTCACATATTCTATTCTAACCTCTTTATCTTGTACCAATTCCCTCAAGTAATGATACTTGATGGTGATGTGTTTGGTCTTTGTGTGCATCATTGGATTGTTAGATATGTTGATAGCACTTGTGTTGTAACAGTAAATGACAACTAGTTTAGTGATCTCTTCTTTCATGCCTACCAATAATTGCTTTATCCATACCAAGTTTGAACAGTTCATTGTTGCAGCTACATACTCGGCTTCAACTGTAGATTGGGAAATGCAATTTTGTTTCTTGCTTGTCCAGGAAACTAATCTCTATCCAAGAAAGAAAGCTCCACCACTAGTACTCTTTCTATCATCCACATTTCATGCCCAATTAGCATCTGTATACACTCTCAGTTCAAATATGTCATGCTTCTTGTAGTAGAATCCATAATCTGCAGTCCCTTTCAAATATCTCATTATTCTTTTGAAAGCCATCATGTGAGTTTCCTTAGGATTGGCAGAGAATCTTTCCACAATCCCAACTGTTAGAGAAATATGTGGTCGGCTGTGAATAGCATACTATAGTTTTCCAATCATGGACCTATATAAAGTCTGGTTTACTTTAGCAGCATCATCAATTTTAGACAATTTTTGTGCAGTAGCCATGGGAGTACTTACTGGCCTTGAATCCTCCATACCAAAATTTTTCAGTATCTCATTAACATATTTAGACTGGGTGATGGAAATACCTTTCTCCATCTAATATACTTGTAAACCAACAAAGAATTTTATCTCCCCAAACATACTCATTTCAAATTCAATTTGTATTTCATTTGAAAATTTCTTACATAGGGCATCTTGTCCACCAAATATAATATCATCTACAAAAATCTTAGCCAACAAGATTCCTTTACCTTCTTCATCTTTCATGTACAGATTGCTAGTGTCATTTTTCCTTGAGAATCCAATCTATATCAAGTAGTTGTGCAGTCTCTCATACCATGCTTTGGGAGCTTTCTTTAATCCATACAACACCTTATTCAATTTCCAAACCATGTGTCTCTTGTTTGGATCAACAAATCCTTCAGTTTGTTCAATGTACAATTCTTCTTCTAATATACCATTTAAAAATGTAGACTTGACATCCATTTGGTATACCTTGAAATCTGTTTAGGCAGCATATGCAAGTAGAGTTCTTACTCCTTCCAATCTTGCTATAGGGGAAAATTTCTCCCCATAATCTATTCTTTCTTCTTGTGCATAGCCTTTGCATACCAACCTTTCTTTGTTCCTTGTGATTTGTCCATGTTCATTTAGCTTATTTTTGAACACCCATTTTGTTCCAATGACATTTTTATTTTCTGGTCTTGACACCATAGTCCAAGTATCATTCTTCTCTATCTGGTCTATCTCCCCATTCATGGCTAGGATCCAGTCTTCATTTTCTAATGCCTCCCTTTTTTTATTAGGCTTGAATTCACAGAGTAAACATGTAGGGTCTCTTGGCTTTCTTCTAGTCAGAACTCCAGTTTCTTTGTCCCCAATGATTTGTTCAGGCTTGTGATGTCTCCTTACATGTTTTTCCAAAATAGGTTCTGCTCTCTTTTCTTCTTTCTCTTCAGGTTCACCAATAAGATTTTCAGTTTCATCTTATGAATGCTCGACAACCTCTTCCTGATACTCAAAAGCATCCTTCTATCACTCGACATGTTCTTCTTGTCACTTGTCATTGTTTCCCTGATGCTTGACATTACTTACCCGAGACTCTGCATCAAGTGAAAGTTTGTCACTTGCCTCTCCTTCTTCTATATATACAAAAGATATTTAATCTTCTTGTTCTCTCTTGCTTTCCTGTTCATTTTTCTCTGCATACTCATCAACTTTGACATTTACACTTTCCACAATTTTGTTAGTCGTAGAGTTTAAACACTTGTAAGCTTTTCTTTTTGTGGAATAACCTAGGAATATGCCCTCATCACTTTTAGCATCAAAGTTTCCATTTCTATTATCTTTTAGTATATAGCATTTGCTCCCAAAAATTCTAAAGTACTTTACATTAGGTGCATACCCATGCCATAACTCATAAGGTGTAATATTTGTACCTTTTTTTATCTGTGTTCAGTTAAGGTTATAAACAACTGTACTTATAGCTTCTCCCTAGTATTTTTGTGCAACATTCTTCTCTATCATCAATGTCCTTACACAATTAATGATAGATCTATTCCTTCTCTCTTCTATACCATTCTGTGGATGTGTTCTAGGTGCAGACATCTATCTCTTGATTCCTCTATCATTGAAAAACAAATTGAACTCATTGGATATGAATTCTCCACCTTGGTCAGATCTTAGACACTTCAGGTTCCTACCTATCTCCTTTTCAACCTTAGCCAAATACCAATTAAAAAATTGAAAAGCATCATGTTTTTCTTTTAGAAACATTATAGTCATCATTCTAGTGTAATCATCAACAAACAGAATAAAATATCTAGCACCACAATAGCTTTGTACACCCATAGGTCCACAAAGGTCAGTATGAACCAAATCTAAAGCACTCTCAAAAGTAGAAATCTTTCTCTTGAAACTAGAATTTTTCATCTTACCCAACTAACATTCTTTGTACATTACATTCTTAGGTTTCTTCAATCTCGACAGTCCTCTCACTTTCTTCTTTTTACTAATTTGTACCAAATTATCAAAGTTAACATGACATAGCCACTTATGCCATAACCATATATCATCAAGTTGTGCAATCATACATGTCTCTTCAGATAGGTCTAGATAGAACAAATTACCTCTTTTCTATTCTCCACTTCCAATCAGTTCACCAGTGGCATCAAATATAATTTTGGCCTTCCTATGATGAAATTCCACTTGGTAGCCAGTGCTATTAAGTTGTGCAACACTTAGCAGATTATAGTTAAGACCTTCAACCCACTAAGCATTTTCACAAGTGATCTTTTCAGTCAAATTAATCAATCCTTTACCCCTAACAGGACATGGTACATCATTACCAAATTTAACACTTCTACCTTTTTAATCATCTAAGGTATCAAACTTACCTTTGTCACCAGTCATGTGGTGTGAGCAACCACTATCAATAATCCACTTATCATTTTTGTTCACATAGGATATAAGTGCAATTTTCTCATCCTCATCAGACTCATCTTTCATAGCAACATAGACTACTTCAATTTCAAAAACATCACTATCAATGTTAGTTTCTTCTTCAGCAATATAGCATGATTTCTTACCTTTTCCTTTGTAGTCATTGTACCTTCGGTAACCTCTTTCTTCTCTTTTGTCTTTGTGCTTGCTATCTCTTTCTTCATCCTTGGCATCCATGTCAAGACATCTTGCAGATATATGACCAACTTTATTACATGAGAAACATATGATAGGGAGTTTACCTTTATAATTTCCTTTTCCCATTTTCAATCTTCTAGCCATAAGAGCTTCAAGATCCTCTAACTCTTCATCAAATGTGTCACTTTCACTTTCAATCTCACTGATGCATCTTTATTTTTCTTTCTTTGACTTACTCAAAACCATTTGTGACTTAAATGCAGTTTCAACATTAGCAACAATGAAGTTATCATAGTTAGAAAGCTCAAAACCAATAAGCTTACCAACAAGACTTTCCAAAGTAAGAGCATTACCAGGGTTACATCTAGATTCTTGAATTGCTTAAATTTTGATGGCATAAATAGGATGAAAAGTTCGCAATACTTTTCCAATAAAATTTTCATCTTCAATAGCTCCATTAGCTCCTCTAATAGCATTTACAACTTCTTTTATTATACTACAATATCGAGCAATATTCTCACCTTCTTGCATTTTTATTTCATCAAATTTACCTCTTAGGCTTTCAGCTTTTTCCCTTAGTACATTTATGTCACCACCATAGATGTTTGCAAGAGTGTCCCACATTTGTTTTGCATTAGTACAGTCTTTGATGTCTTCAAATTTAGGATAACTTAGGGCAGATGCAATCTCCAACATTGCTTGATTGTGCTCTTGTTTAGCTCTCATCTCCTCGGCAGTCAGAGGTGCAACATGTTTAACATAGTCATGCTCAACATAATACTTTGTTGAATCACCAATACCAGCTAGATGTAGTTTCATCAGACTCTTCCATGTAGGGAAGTTCTCCTTATTTAGCTTTGGTACCTCCTTATACATCCTGATCATTTACTTCAAGTACCTTTAAACTTGTTCTTTGTAAGCACCAATAGCTCTAATACCAATTGTTAATATGATTTAAAACAATAGAGAGGGTGGGTGAATCAGTTGTTCTTAGGTCCAGATGTATAAATAAACTTTTATAACTATTCAACAACAACCAACATCTACTCAGTCATTATTGAATGCATAACAGAAACATATAATAGTGCAGTCTACTATCCAATAGCATTTAACTTGAAAAACATAGAAATGTTCAAACCAAAACATTCACACAAGCATTAACACCAAGATTTATAGTGGAAACCCAATTTGGGAAAAACCACTTTATAACATGTTACTGATATTTTCACTCTTCTGAAGTGAGCTCTGTGAAAAACCAGCCCTGTCAAAGGTTTACAAACACACTGTCAAGTGTAACCTACTTAAAGGATTTCAACCACTATGTTAGAAGTGCACCTTGTTATAGGACTTACATACATTCCATTAGAATGCAACCTTGTTCAAAGGATTTATACAAATGACTGTCAGGTCAACCTTGATTAAAGGATTTCAAACTGATACAATGGTTAGAAAGTAACAACAATCTTTGATCTAAAAACATACAACTCACTTTGAAAATAATAGATCCAATTTTGTACACATATGCTAGCTTACTGACTCTGATCCATTTCCATCTCCATCACTGATCTGCTCAAAAATACCTTCAAGAAATCACAACTTATTCTCCTTTAGCCTTTTCTGCTTATACAGTCAATAACATCAACAATAACTCCAACATCCTCTCTTCTCTCAACCTCATGCTTAGGTTTCCTTAATACTTCCTTGATTAGGTGGATCCAAATTTTTCCACCTAATCTCCTCCATAGATCTTAATGTTAGGTCAGATTCATCAAATCCTTCCAACTATATATTCTTGATCCATCCTTCTAGAAACATCTTAAATCTCTTAATTGATTTACAATAAAATGGTTTATAGTGCATTAAATGCTTCCATACAATCAATAAATAAAGTCAACATGATTTACATAATCCAAGAATTCAACTATCGACTAGGAATCTGAATTCTTCCTCAAATGTAAATTACCGACGCTTGGTCAATACTGTGTTCAACTCCTCAGTGTTCACTAGGTAGCTCGGTCACCATTGAAACTTTTTCCTCAACGAATATTGTCTTCCTTGACAATTAACTGATGTCTGGTCAACACTAAATTTACTTGGCATATACTGGCTCGATCGACACTAACATCACTCGGCTTAAACTAGATGTCTTCACTTTTGCTTGGTTAAGCCTACTTGTTTAGTCTTACTTCTTACTTAGATAAGCAATACATTATCTTATCATTGTGCCACATAATCAAGTAATCATTGAAGTATCAAGATAACTCAACCTTTCCTTAGGTGCTATTGTTATCAACCTTTCCCTAATCCTTCTCAACAATCAAATAGATATAGTACTTTCTTAGATAGCAATAGTCTTACCAGTTAATGTTTGACATCAATGACAATACAATAATTAATTCAATTGCAGTTTCCAACACTAGATCCCCTAAGTGGATCCAACACCATCTCTTATCCATATCATAACCATCTATGTCATAAAAAGTAGTCCTCTAATGGACCAATCTCCTAGACCATGACTAGTCCCATCACATGTGACCCTTCAATCAACAATTTGTCTCCATTAGAGACCTCTAGCTCTTCACCCTTGTTCAACCCTACAAAAAATACATGAGGAAACATAAAAATAACATATTTAAATGCCTTTCCACTTCCCATAACATCCATGAGAGTGAGGGTCCTCACCAATCCATCATTTCACTAAGGCAATTTGTTGTTGCACACCCTAACTATACAGGGATAGTCACCTCTAAATAGGGTTCAAACACTTCAAAATATTCACAAATTAATCCAAATCAACATATAAATTGTTGGTTAACAGTTTGTCCTCTTCAAGATTTCTAATCTTTGACTCTTAAATTACCCAATGGGAGAGAACAAAAGGATGTCACCAACAATTGGGTTAGTGTACATCTTCTATCACTGCCCTCTGAATTGATAGGTACAGCTCCCTAATTATGTATGATATACAATGAATGTGTTTTTATCTTGATCACCAGGTTGTCTCTGATGTGTTTTAACCAAATTGCTTGTAGGCACAAACAATTCAAGCAAGGATTTATGCTTATTATCTTCTAACTCTAATCTACTTATTTTAACCATCCAAAGTCTAACCAAGAGAACAGGAGCAGAATCATGCATAGGAGACAAATAGAATTGTTTTAACTGCAACTTTTGTCATGAAATGGAATCCACACATACATCACAGCTCTACACACCACTGTACTTTCTGTCCAGTATGCAACTATTTAACTAACATGATGAATAGGAGAAGAATCACACATAAAAAGTAAATGGAATCACTTACTGCAACCACAGACATGAAATGGAATTCAAGACGTAATCACAGCTTCATACATAACTGTCCTTTCTATTCAAATGCATATGATTGACTACCATTGGAACAACAAAACTAGAAACCTTGCTATAGTAAATGGAATTACTTTGCTCAAATATCCAGTTTGCCGACCCTTACAATGAGTTTCTTCCCAGTATTTATAGACTTCACAATACATAGAGTTCGTCAGAACTCATGACCTTCCAGCTTCCACGAATACAAATAGACTATACACCAAGCAGGAATATCTTCAATGAGAGGGTATGGAAGACGATCATGATATCTCAACCTCTCGATCAACACCTGTCAAGCCAGAGTTCATTGGGCTTTCAGAGTCACTTAACTTTGATTTGTCCTGAGAATGTGAACAGACACCATCTATCGGCAAGAACTTTACCATCTGTTATCATGCAATCTCTTTCTCTGTTCTTCCTTCGACATACTTCGTGACAGACACTTTCTGTTTTACCAGGACAGTCGACTTGAAAAAGAAATCGACATTTATTTCTTTTTAATTCTCTTCCATCACCTTTTATTATAACGTTCAAGCACCGCCGACATCCTTAAAATCATAAGTTTTAATCCTTTTATTGTATGCTTGACACGCGTCACCATCTCATTTGATTTCCTTAAGTCTCTGGCCTCCTTGACAATATTCTCATCGGACGGTGGTCGCATGATCACAAGAAGGAAGAATATTCCTTGCGATCATGCGCCAGCCGTAGATTTCCTGTAGTGGACCCCTTTATACTTCTTCACTGTTGGAAAAGAAAAATCTACGGCTGTCTGAAGATCGCATACGTCTGACACATCCCTTGTGAAAACATGCCCATCGTCGATCTTCTGCCGATGTCAGGACCCTTCTGACAACATGTAAACAGATCCCTCTGACACTCTGCCAACTCGGCATTCCGTGGACCAACCGTAAACTACCATGTAGGCTCACTGAGCTCATCAGACCCACCTGGCAATATTCCCATTGGATGGTGATCGCATGATCACAAGAGGGAAGAATATTCCTTGCGATCATGCGCCAGCCGTAGATTTCCTGCGGTGGACCCCTTAGCTTTACCACTCTTGAAAAAGCAAGATCTACGGTTGTCTGAAGATCGCATACGTCTGACACATCCCTTGCGAAAACATGCCCGCCGTTGATTCTCTGCCAATGTTAGGACCCTTCTGACAATATGCCAACAGGTCCCTCTGACAATCCACCAACTCATTATCTCATGGACCAACCATAGACTAGCTTATGTGTTCGTGAAACATCCCGGACCCACTTCTTCACACTTGGCAGATCTGACGGTAGTTGCATGATCGTAAGAGCTTACAAGATTCCATAAGATCATGCACCATCTGTCGATTTAGAATCTTAAGATGTTCTGGCTTGCTGACGTTTGCGGGGCCCAGCAACCTCATTGTCACATCCTCAATTACATTGTCGCATGATCGCATACCATTATTTTAATCTATGCGATCATGCGACCGCTTTACCATTGGTACACGTAGATTCCTGCGGGGTCCATCTATCTAGATCTTCTTATCATCAGCGCATATGGGTCCCAACGACACAGTCAGCTCTCAAATTCTCATTGTCACATGATCGCGTACCATTATTTTAATCTATGTGATCATGCGATCACCTTTCTAATTGGTACACGTTGGCTGCATCATTGGCACTTGTGGGACCTAGTAGGTTCCATTGTCGTGTGATCGCATACCATTATTTTATTCCATGTGATCATGCAACTGCTTTACCATTGATACACGTAGATTCCAGGCATCCTCGAAATCAGCAAAGGTAGGCCCAGCCTCTGACATCAAGATAGTCTTTCAAACAAGGAGATCGGACGGCCATCGCAACACCGTGATGTTAACTCATTTGCATCTTAGGATCGAGGTAATGTGATAACCATTAGATTGGATCGACGTTTAACTTCTGAAGAACGGGACCGGGCCCGCGAGAGAAAAGACTTGACAGATGGCAAGATCTCCGCAAACCCTGTATGAGTCTTTAGTATTTTTGAGGAATAACAGGAACCGTAGATGCAAAATTTAGGTTATTGTATCTCCGCCACCTTGAAACTTCATGATTATCGAACCAGAGTACCTGCCATTTCTTGCGCTGAGCTTGTAAAGACTTAGGCAATTCTGATATGCATCTGGATAACGCGCAGGACACATGCACGTGAACTTAGCACCTGTTATATTGTTTCTGCCATAGGTTCTAAAACTTGACAGGAAGATTTTTAATACCATCAAATCCATGACTGTCCACCCTTTGCTACTGATAATATCATCAGACGAGTCAGCAATTCTAGCACTCTCCATACAGAAAAAGTTTCCTCTTGATTCTTCTGAAAGAACAAACACCATCCATCTTGATATACAAGATTATCAATAGAGCACATCTTCTTTGCCAGGATGGGGTCTATAACCTACCCAATGTTACAAGATCTTGCAGAAAAGCCCACCCGGTTCAAAGACGGAAAGCAATGATAGGGAAACCTGACAAAGAAAGCCTACCTAAGCAAGACTTAGACCTAGACTCGACCAACTTCACATGGAAAAATGATGGGTGACTGAAAATCAGGCAACAGCTGGCTCCGACTGGGGATTTAAGCATTACCATGCTTAAAAGGACTCTAACAATCTCTGGTTTTGCAAAATAGCCGGCAACTTAACAAAGCCAAAACTACACACAGCAGAAGGAAAAACAACTAGGCTACAATAGGAAAAGAAAACCTACCTAACTAACCACTATGTAGGGATTACCTGCTTCTCAATTATGCATTTGATACAACTTCAAATCCTGCCCATTATAGGAACATGGCAGGGATTCTCCGGAAGGGTATGCCAACCTGAATGAATTATTCTGATTTGCTTGCACAATCTGGAATGGGCCTTTCCATAAGGATTGAAACTTAGAATGCATTCCTTTAGGTTCATGTCTCTTGTCCCACAGCAGCACCATATCACCTTCCATAAATTTCCTTGGTCTAGCTCTTTTGTCAAACAACTTCTTGACTCGGTTTTGATGTGTAGTTATTCTGTCAACCATTTCTTCTCTCTCTTCTTGCAGTTTGGTCAAGTATAGGATTCTTCTCTCTAAACCATCTTTGAAAACATCATCTTCAATTACCGTTTTCAATTTACATGCAGCAAGCTCTAAAGGTAAAGGCAGATTTGCTTCAACCCCATAAACTAGTTCAAAAGAAGATATACCTATGGCTCTTTTAGGTGTAGTCCTGTCTGCCCATAAAGCATCATGTAATTTCCTATGCCAATTCCTCTGATTGTCATCAACTAACTTCTTCATGATATTAATCAAATTCTTATTACTTGATTCTGCTTGCCCATTCCTTGGGGAAAGTAATCTGATGAATGACCTACCAGAATCCCATAATCATGACAAAAAGAAACAATTTCAGATGATGAGAAATACGAAGCATTATCCATAATCAATTTTGTAGGTATTCCAAACCTAACTAAAATTTGTTCTTTTATAAACTCACAAACTGCATCAGAAGTGGTCCTCTTCATAGACTTAGCTTCCACCCATTTACTAAAATAGTCTGTAGCAGTCAAAATGTAAGAATGACCTTGACTTGAAGGAGGATTTAGGGGACCAATAAAATCTAGACCCCACTGCTGAAAAGGAGCATCAATTACAACTGGTTTCAATGGTAGAGCTGCCAATTGAGGTTTACCAGAAAATAACTTACATTTTTCACATTTTGCTACCCATTTATATGCATCTTTAAACATTCCTGGCCAATAGTAGCATTGCCTTAGGATCTTGAATGCTGTAATAGTAGAAGAGAAATGTCCTCCACATGCCTCATCATGAAAAGTTTTCAACAACTGCATTTGCTGCTCTTTATCCACACACCTAAGGAAAGTACCATCTATTGCTCTTTTGTACAAAACATCATCATAAATAACATACCTAAGGACTTTGTTTCTCAGATCTCTCCTCTGTTTTGCTGTCAATCCCTCTGGACACTCACCGTATGTCAGGAAATAAGCAATGTTTGAAAACCAAGGATCTTGTAAACTCACCATCAGCACCTTATGATCACTCTTCTCATCTGGCTGACCTTCTACTATGGCTTTACAAAGTGCATTCCCCCTCACCAATTTAGTTGGCCTAATATTAGTGTCATACTCTTGAACTTTGGCAATCCAAGCTCCTCTATTATTACAACCAACTTCTTGTTGAGTCAAAATGCTTTTTACTGTTGCATCAGGCACATAAACAACTGAATGTGAGTGAATAACATAAAATCTAAAATTTTTCAATGCTCTTACCATAGCATAAGCATGTTTTTCCATTTGGGAATACTTCAACTCATGGCTCTTCAAGGGTATACTCATGAAAGCAATTGGAGCTTGTATCCCCTCCTTGTTTTCTTGCATCAGTATTGCAGACATGGTGTGTTGTGATGCATAACAGTATAAAATGAATTCTTTTGTATAATCAGGTTGAACTAAAACAGGAGCATTAGCAATTGCATTTTTTATGTCTTCAAAATATTTCTTACCATCATCAGTCCATTTGAAAGATTGATTTCCCTTCATCATATCAACTATACTTTTCACAGTTTCAGAAAAATCAGGTACAAATCTTCTTAAAAAGTTAACTTGTCCAAAGAAAGATTTAATTCCATATTTACTTAAAGGTAAACTTAACTGCTGAATAGCTCTAACTCTATCAGGATCAATCTTAACTCCTTCTTGAGAAACAATGTGTCCAAGAAGTTTACCTTCAGTAACACAAAATACAGATTTCTTTGGATTTAAAGAAATACCTTGGTCTCTACACCTCTGCAGGACTCTGGCAAGATCTCTTATGTGATCTTTTCTCTGCCTAGAGAAAATAGTTAGATCATCAAGGTACATCACAATAATCTTATTTTTAAGATCACCAAAAGACAGATCCATTGCTCTCTGAAATGTTGCACCTGCGTTAATCAATCCAAAAGGCATTCTATTATAAGCAAAAGTACCCCATGGCGTTGTAAAAGCTGTCTTGTACTTGTCGGATTCATCCACTTGGATTTGGTTATAACCTGAAAACCCATCCAACATAGACATCATTCCTGAACCTGCAACAATCTGTAATAAATGGTCCATGTTTGGCAATGCATAGTTATCTTTGAGAGAAGCCTGATTTAGATTTCTGAAATCTACACAAATCCTTATCTCTCCATTCTTCTTCCTCACAGGGATGATATTTGCAATCCAGGTGGAGTGATGAATAGGATATATGATTTTTGCTTTTAACATCTTATCAATCTCCTTAAAAATTGCTCCTTCTATCAAAGGGTTATAGTTTCTTTGTTTCTGTTTGACAGGAACTACCCCAGCCTTTAGAGGGATTGTGTGCCTAAAATCTCCATCCATGAAATTTTTAAGACCCTCATAGTCCCAAGCAAAAACATCTTGAAATTCCACTAATAACTCTTTGATCTTACCCCTTTCTTCAATGGAATTGACACTTTCCAATATTAATCATTGTTGGACAATCATCAGTCTCTATATTGATTCCATCATACTCTCCACAAGTCTTTTCTTTTTCACTCCTTTCTTCCTTAACGTAAGCATCATGTTTGTCAAAAAGCTTTTCTAAAGATACAAAATGAGAAGGGATCTTATTACCTTTTAATTGAATGATTTCTTCTTCTGATTCTTCCTCCTCAATCAGTGATTGCTCATCTTTACCATCTTCAAAGCACATATTGACAAAAGGACCTGATCCTTCTAGGAACTGCTGAATATGTTTGTCATTATCAAAGACTTGCCATGATTCTTCATTATCAGGTACCTTTGACCTAAAAAGAACTTCCATCCTATATATCTGATCTTTAAATTCAGGATGAGGTAACAATAATGAGGCAGAGACAGCTAATGAATCAGCTTTTGAATTCTGGTCTCTAGGAACTGAGTTTATTGAGAATGCATCAAAATTTTCCATCTCATCCCATACTTTATTTCTGTAATTCCTTAATCTGTTATTTTTTACAGAATATAAATTTCTCACCTGCTTTACCACAAGCTCAGCATCACCTTGTACCTTAAGTAACTTTACTCCTTTTTGTTTTGCAACTTCCATTCCAAGGAGAAGAGCTTCATACTCTGCAGTGTTATTAGTGTTCTTAAAATTCAACTTGTAGGCCAGATGTGTGATTTCTTCATCAGGTGCAATTAAGACTACTCTTGCTCCTGAGCCTGCCTTAGCACAACTACCATCAAACTGCATTGTCCACAGTTGTTGTGAATCTACCTTTACCGTCTCTTCTTGAGCATTAGGTCCATCATATGTTAACATGTAATTACCAAATTGCATTTCTTGATATAAGATCTGAGATTTAGGATCATCTGATTTCAAAATAGTAAATTTAGCCTTACCTTCAGGTTCAAGCTTTACTTTCTTATTCCCAACTTGGATGTAAGCAGATGACCAATCAAGTTTAATCTCTCCTCCCAAGTCCTTGCAGAAACTTCTACTAAGCAACATACCATAGCTTTCAGGAATGTCAGCAACAAGAATTGTAAGCTTTAATCTCTTGGAAGGATATGCAACCAAAGCAACTTGTGCATCCTTGATCTGACCTATCAAAGGTACTTGCTTGGCATCCATTGAATAGCACTTTCCAAAGACTTTGGTTAGGGGTAGCCCTAGAGCTTTTGCAACTGACGCAGGCATTACATTATCTGAAGCTCTAGAGTCTATGATGCAATTACTTAGTCTATTGCCATTAATAAAAAGAGACACATAAAAAGGCTCTGGTTTCAAATATGAACAAGTAGCATGGATCACAGGTTCTTCTTCTTGAAACAGCCTAGGAATTGAGAAATCATCATCAATTGAATTCCCTTCATTAGCATTAACTCGCCTTTTATCACTGACATTGGAATTGATATGAATGTTTTCTCCACTTTTACAATGATCTATCAACCTTTGGAATTGATCAGAGTGTGATCTCAAATAATCCATATAGATATTTGAATTTTAGTTTCTTCACAAAATTGAATAATATCAAAGGAATGAGGAAACTTATCTTTTTGTTCCTTTTGTGAAGAACTTGATGCCGGGTTATCATTCTTAGCTGCCTTATGGGGAGGAACTTGATTCTTGACAGAAGCAGCATTGGGAACTTGACTTTTATTTTTCTGACCTCTAGTCATCACAGTTAGCTGAGGTCCTTCCAAGGTGGCAAAACAATTTCCTCCATTTTCTGAATCTGATTCATACTCACAATACAAATTTACGGAGTCGCCATGAGGAGCATGATCATCATCATCTTCTGGATATTCAATTCTTTGTACTTCTTCTCCTTTCATTTGTAAATGCTGGATCATGTCTTCATAGGTATCACCATCATGATCTGCTCTGAGGTGAAAAGCACAAGAAGTCTGACCTTTAGGAGGAGCTTCAATAGCTAATCTTTGCTGAGTAGGAGGAAGCTGTAAGTTCTTGTTCCCACTTTGATACCTTGGTCCTTCTCGGTAAGGCTGATATAATGAATGAGTTGGTCTTGCAACTTGTTTCTTTAATGCAATCATCTCATTGGACAATCTTTGTAACATGGCCTCAGTACTATTTGAAGTACTTGTTACATTGCTTGAAGATCCAGTATGATACTCTTTCTTCCATTTCCCAGAGGCTATCATGTCATCTTCCATCTCTACTGCAAGAGTTTGTGCAGCTTGTAAAGTAGCCACATTAGCCCTTCTTAGTTGATAACCAAGTTCAGGAGGCATAGAACTGATATAGAAAGTTTTCTGATTGTCTCCTGTTGGAGCACTAGCAGTTGGTATCCTTTTAATAAGTTTATTGAATTTAGCATTAAAATCTCTCATAGAGATGGATGATTCTTTCTTAATTTGAGCTAGTTGTAATAACAAACTTTGAGCATCCTCAGCACTCTTATACCTTTCTTCAAATTTCTACCTCATGTCATTCCAACCAGTGATACAACCTGCAGGTAAATCTTGAAACCAATCTGCTGCATCACCCACTAGTGTGTCTACAAACATTCTGACTGCAACATCATCATGCTGAGGGTTCACCACACTACAAGCTTTAAGAAAGGCACTTAGATGTTGTTCTGCAGATACCAAACCATCACCATTGAATCTGGGAAAGTTCTTTCTGGAGGCCTTTGGCAAGTCATGATTTGCTACAAGATTCAATGGTCCAATAGCATTTCCCCAAGGAATAGCCATAGTTGCTAGACTTGTATTTTGTGTAACTGCTTGTATTGAAACCGAGAGGGGAAGTGTAATACCGTGCAATAACAATGAATTGCAAGTGGTAGAAATAGGAATCCTATCAACAGGGGGTGAAGAAGATTTTCTTCTTCTTATTCTGAAAGGTACTACAGAAGACAATTGAAAATCTTCAGGCTTGTTATCTCCAACTTCTCTTCTTGACTTAGTCCTTCCTTTCCTGTAAGTATTTTCAAGAATAGGGAAATTGACTTCTTTAAGTTCTTCGTACACTGGGTCAACCTTTCCCTTTTGCTTCGCACTCCTGGTAAATCTAGAATCCAGGATGTCTTAGATTATGAGGAACTTATTGATATATTTTCTTTCTAAGTGTCCCCAGCGGAGTCGCCAAAAACTGTTGGTTAACAGTTTGTCCTCTTCAAGATTTCTAATCTTTGACTCTTAAATTACCCAATGGGAGAGAACAAAAGGATGTCACCAACAATTGGGTCAGTGTACGTCTTCTATCACTGCCCTCTGAATTGATAGGTACAGCTCCCTAATTATGTATGATATACAATGAATGTGTTTTTATCTTGATCACCAGGTTGTCTTTGATGTGTTTTAACCAAATTGCTTGTAGGCACAAACAATTCAGGCAAGGATTTATGCTTATTATCTTCTAACTCTAATCTACCTATTTTAACCATGCAAAGTCTAACCAAGAGAACAGGAGCAGAATCATGCATAGGAGACAAATAGAATTGTTTTAACTGCAACTTCTGTCATGAAATGGAATCCACACATACATCACAGCTCTACACACCACTGTACTTTCTGTCCAGTATGCAACTATTTAACTAACAGGATGAATAGGAGAAGAATCACACATGACAAGTAAATGGAATCACTTACTGCAACCACAGACATGAAATGGAATTCAAGACGTAATCACAGCTTCATACATAAATGTCCTTTCTACTCAAATGCATATGATTGACTACCATTGGAACAACAAAACCAGAAACCTTGCTATAGTAAATGGAATTACTTTGCTCAAATATCCAGTTTTCCGACCCTTACAATGGGTTTCTTCCCAGTATTTATAGACTTCACAATACATAGAGTTCGTCAGAACTCATGACCTTCCAGCTTCCACGAATACAAACAGACTATACACCAAGCAGGAATATCTTCAATGAGAGGGTATGGAAGATGATCATGATATCTCAACCTCTCGATCAACACCTGTTAAGCCAAAGTTCATTGGGCTTCCGGAGTCACTTAACTTTGATTTGTCCTGAGAATGTGAACAGATGCCATCTATCGGCAAGAACTTTACCATCTGTTATCATGCAATCTCTTTCTCTGTTCTTCCTTCGACATACTCCGTGACAGACGCTTTCTGTTTTACCACGACAGTCGACTTGAAAAAGAAATCGACGTTTATTTCTTTTTAATTCTCTTCCGTCACCTTTTATTATAACGTTCAAGCACCGCCGAGATCCTTAAAATCATAAGTTTTAATCCTTTTATTGTATGCTTGACACGCGTCACCATCTCATTTGATTTCCTTAAGTCTCTGGCCTCCTTGACAATATTCTCATCGGACGGTGGTCTCATGATCGCAAGAAAGAAGAATATTCCTTGTGATCATGCGCCAGCCGTAGATTTCTTATAGTGGACCCCTTTATACTTATTCACTGTTGGAAAAGCAAAATCTATGGCTGTTTGAAGATCGCATACGTCTGACACATCCCTTGCAAAAACACGCCCATCGTCGATCTTCTGCCGATGTCAGGACCCTTCTGACAATATGTAAACAGATCCCTCTGACACTCTGCCAACTCGGCATTCCGTGGACCAACCGTAAACTACCATGTAGGCTCACTGAGCTCATTAGACCCACCTGGCAATATTCCCATCAGACGGTGATCGCATGATCGCAAGAGGGAAGAATATTCCTTGCGATCATGCACCAGCCGTAGATTTCCTGCGGTGGACCCCTTAGCTTTACCACTCTTGAAAAATCAAGATCTACGGTTGTCTGAAGATCGCATACGTCTGACACATCCCTTGCAAAAACACACCCGCCGTTGATTCTCTGCCAATGTTAGGACCCTTCTGACAATATGCCAACAGGTCCCTCTGACAATCTGCCAACTCATTATCTCGTGGACCAACCATAGACTAGCTTATGTGTTGGTGAAACATCCCGGACCCACTTCTTCACACTTGGCAGATCTGACGGTAGTCGCATGATCATAAGAGCTTAGAAGATTCCATAAGATCATGCGTCGTCCGTTGATTTGGAATCTTAAGATGTTCTGGCTTGCTGACGTTTGTGGGGCCCAGCAACCTCATTGTCGCATCCTCAATTACATTGTCGCATGATCGCATACCATTATTTTAATCTATGCGATCATGCGACCACTTTACCATTGGTACATGTAGATTCCTGCGGGGTCCATCTGTCTAGATCTTCTTATCATCAGCGCATATGGGTCCCAGTGACACAGTCAGTTCTCAAATTCTCATTGTCGCATGATCGCGTACCATTATTTTAATCTATGCGATCATGCGATCGCCTTTCTAATTGGTACACGTTGGCTGCATCATTGGCACTTGTGGGATCTAGTAGGTTCCATTGTCACGTGATCGCATACCATTATTTTATTCCATGTGATCATGCGACTGCTTTACCATTGATACACGTGGATTCCAGGCATCCTCCAAATCAACAAAGGTAGGCCCAGCCTCTGACATCAAGACAGTCTTTCAAACAAGGAGATCGGACGGCCATCGCAACACCGTGATGTTAACTCATTTGCATCTTAGGATCGAGGTAATGCGATAACCATCAGATTGGATTGACGTTTAACTTCTGAAGAACGGGACTGGGCCCGCGAGAGAAAAGACTTGACAGATGGCAAGATCTCCGCAAACCCTGTATGAGTCTTTAGTATTTTTGAGGAATAACAGGAACCGTAGATACAAAATTTAGGTTATCGTATCTCCGCCACCCTAAAACTTCATGATTATCGAACCAGATTACCTGCCGTTTCTTGCGCTGAGCTCGTAAAGACTTAGGCAATTCTGATATGCATCTGGATAACATGCAGGACACATGCACGTGAACTCGGCGCCTGTTATATTGTTTCTACCATAGGTTCTAAAACGTGACAGGAAGATTTTTAATACCATCAACTCCATGACTATCCACCCTTTGCTACTGATAATATCATCAGACGAGTTGGCAATTCTAGCACTCTCCATACAGAAAAAGTTTCCTCTTGATTCTTCTAAAAGAACAAACACCATCCATCTTGATATACAAGATTATCAATAGAGCACATCTTCTTTGCCAGGATGGGGTCTATAACCTACCCAATGTTACAAGATCTTGCAGAAAAGCCCACCCGATTCAAAGAAGGAAAGCAATGATAGGGAAACCTGGCAAAGAAAGCCTACCTAAGCAAGACTTAGACCTAGACTCGACCAACTTCACATGGAAAAATGACGGGTGACTAAAAATCAGGCAACAAAATGAAAAATCATACTAACATCTATCTTTTCTATCCATATTGTAATGAAAGAAAGTGTTTTAGGAAAACAATAAGAGGACTATACCCTCACAGGCAGAGACAGGGCCAGTCTTTTTTAATTTACATTTCATTAAAGAAAAGTATATTACATTCATCCATTTGATTTCCAATTGACCATATACCTTCCTTTACAATAAAATGAATTTTATGCAATAAAATGTATTTTAAAGTTTTGGAGTCCCCCAAATTGCATATTATTATGATTATTATGATTGTCATTCATAGAATTCCTCTATGAAATCAATCCAAATCAACATATAAATAAATAATCATACTAACATCTATATTTTCTATCCATATTGCAATGAAAGAAATCATTTTAGGCAACCAATAAGAGGATTGTACCCTCACGGGCAGAGACAGGGCTAGTTAAGATCAAAATAAAAACACAAGTTATATATTGACCTTCACATTTTCTCCTTAAGTGCAACAACAAATCACAATACTATGATCATCTCAAACTTTTGAAGTCTTCAAGTATTTTCCCTTTGTCTTGATTACAAGGATTTTTTCTTCAAAAATATTTTAAGTCCTTATCGTTATTGAAAAAATATGACTCCAAATACAAGTCTATAATTTGTAAAAACCTAGGTTGGGAAAAACCACGACGATAATCATTACTAGGATCTAATGTCCTAATCTTGCCACACAAATAAGTTCAATTACAATGTTTAAGAACACCAACCCTAAGGAATCACCAACCGCTTATTTTAAGAGAATTAGCAACTCAATCAATATTACTTCAATGATCTAAGCACCAACTCATACTTCTAAAAGCACCAAATCTAAGTCTATTACAATAGATACAACTTATCAAAATTTCTAACATTGTCCTTTACAAAATAAGTAGACAAGTAATTCCACTTTGAACAAATTTTAGATGTATCAAAATGCACTCCAATACTCTCTTTGTAAGCTGAATACAAACTAAAACAATAATTCAGATAAATCTGAAAACTTTCCTCTGCTATCAACAAATTCTGAAACAAACTTATCTAAAATCTTAGAACATATCTAAGAAACAAAATCAAGGCATTATTACTGTTGGAAGAGGTTTTAAAGATAAATAGAATCAAGGCACTCTTCACTAATATAACCGATCTTCAGATCTTTCAGTAGATTATCTTTCTTTTTTATGATTGTGTCATTTCTTAGACTTCAACAAGCATATTTATCTGACTTCAAATAGAACTTAAAAATTATCATCATAATTTATAATGACTTCAATACTCATACAAAATTATCATTGAACACCCATATCATACCCACACCTTCTTTCCATAAGTCCTCTTTAAATACTACTCGGTGATTCTAAAGATGTTTGGAGAAAGTTAAAACTACTTCGAATTACTTAGTTAATGTCTACATCATTCAACTTCATTTTCTCTATTTGTACAGTTCAGCAACAAGCTTAACCATATCAATCTTCATCAATTGATGAAAAATTATATAAACTATCAAAACAAATAGAACCACATGCAAGTTTAACATAGAAAACTAATATATATTATCGATGGCTTTGAAGAAGTTTCTAAAAATGACATTCATACTAGATCAAAATATATTTTGTCATCATCGTATCTAAAGCATATTGATATTGTAGTGATGCTATTAAGACCGAATAATCCATCTATTGATGACAAGATGTTGTCGATACATATTGCATAATAAAATTAATTGTTGATGTTTCATTTGAGACCCAACAAAGGAAAGCTTGCAAACAATGTTATTCTGTTTAAATATAACACAAATGATCAGGCATAAAACTTTCAATGTTCAACTAGTTTCCAATCTAATGTCATCCCTAAATCATTCTGAGATGGTTAAAATCATACTTTGTAACTCCTGTGAAGTCTGATAAATATTATTGGGCTTTAAATATTATTCACTGATTCATCTTTGTAATCACTATAATATCTACCTTCGAAATCTATTGCAACAAAGACCCTGTCATGGGTATAGTCAGCATGATAGGGAATTAAATTATGTGAATAGAATGTGGTTTAATTGGATGTTGATGTAAGGTCACTGATTTGTGTTTTATTTACACTTTCTTATTGTGAGCCCTTTAAATACAACACATGATCCATTTAATCGATGACCTATCGAATCAAAATTTGGCCAGGACAAAAGAAAGGAATTCCCAGATAACCATGTTATATGAAATAGGAATGTCCAATGTAAGGATGAAAGTTGAAGAGAATTCTTCATGTATCAAATGAATGATTTCATTAGCCAATATAGATCCATATTAAGTTTCTCTACTAGGAACAAATAATCCTTGTTTCTATGAGGTAACCTTAGGAAGAACTCAAGATAACCTTTTCACAATTTATGAGGGTAGTATTCAACCAATTCAACATATTTAGATTCCTTCTTTCTTGTTCTAAGGTCAATCAAAATTCTTGCATGTAAGACGTTCCCCTAATGAAAAATATTCTTGTGTATATTGGGGTCATTACTTGTTATATCATGGACATTCTATCAAGTTTAACGAGGGGGATATGTGTGTGTGTGTGTGTGTGTGTGTGTGTGTGTGTGTCTATATATATATATATATATATATATAC